>CM038679.1:486755817-486847828 GCA_021605205.1 Aegilops longissima | reverse complement strand
TAACTCACGATCGATCATCACCACAGGTGCGATAGCTTGAGGACTTTGCTTAACCGAGGTATTTGCGGCTGAGTCATGTGTGGCGAGTCATCATTGGTGGAGTAGGATGTCGCTTTGGCTGTCCATCCAATGGACGAATGCCTTCATCGATCACAGCATAGCCTTGCCCTTGTCATCATCTGAGGTAAATGTCCGCTTGAGGACTTCAATCGAGGCAAGTAGCTGCAGTGGTTCAAAGTATCGACCTTGTAATTGAGTGAAGACCTTGTCCCGATGAGTCTCATAATCCAAGGCGCATAAGGCTTCAAATCAAATGGTGACATAGCTATGTTTGCCGAGTCCTCATGAAGAAATCATGGAAGTTGACGGAACGCCATGGATGATGTTGAAAAGCATATTCTTCATGATGCCAACGACTTCTTCATCGTTCGAAGTCGTGGCCTTTGATAGGACTCATTGTCTTCGCTGAAATCCGATAGACAGTCCGAGGCACATATAGTAATTCCTTGACGAGGAATTTGGTTCTTGGGGCCTGCCTTGGTTTCAAAGGCTTCATCAAGACTTGCATATAGTGATTTGAAAGTTCGTTCGTCAGAGATACGACGTGCACCATCAAGTGGAGGATCGAGTGGTAGGGCACGAAGCAATTCGATTCTTGGTGCCTTGTAGTGAGTATTTTCACCATCCAATCTAAGACCCATGAGTTCACGTCTTGGCGTCTCCGGTGATGTGCAGCGTTGCATAAAATCAAGAATTAGTTCTTCATTCCATCCACGATATCGGTCAGAAATTTAGAAGTCTGCGTCGTGAAGAACACCGAGGACTGGCTCAAAGCTCGGCAGCGATTCCATGTCCACATGAGGAATATGAGCATGATCGAAGATTTTATCCTTGTTGAAGAGCACCGAGGAATAGAAGTTGGCTTGGTGGCAGTCCGTAAACGCCTCTTCCTAATGCGAGCGTAATCATATGGATTATAGTCGATGAAGAACACGTGCTCGGCAAAGAAATCTTCAGCCTTGAACTTTTGCTTGCTTGAGAACGGATTCTTTTGCTTGGGCGGAGGGTGTCGATGAGTTGCATCACCACCTCAGAAACGCAAGTTCAGATTCTTCAGTGAGGAATTTCTTGTTCCTCAACAGATGCGATCGAGGATCGGCAGCAGTTTCATCAAAGACTAGTGGCTGGAATTTCTTCATGCACGTAACCAGTGGGTTGAGTTTCTTCAGAGTCCACTTGGATTGTTTGTGTAGGGGTGAGGAATCTGTTGGGCGGGGTGAAGAGAGGAGTATTGGGATGCGACTTTCCCAAAAGTCATCATTTATCACCGTGTGGTGCATCCAATATCCACATCTTCATCTTCAATTTCCTCAACACCAGCCTCTTGACCGTGAACCGAGGCATAGGTGAGAAATGATCGGGTTGAAGGATTGCATCCACTTCAATTTCTTCATCAATCTGCTCGACGGGCAGCAGAATGATGTTCTTCATCGATCCGATTGGGATCTCATAGTCTTCTCAAAGGAACAACGTCCTTTGATGGTATGGAGGAAATTGGAACAGCATCAATTGGATTTTCGTATGAGCTGGTCATAGGCCTCATTTTCTTCGCAGACGAAGAATCGACGAGTGATGCTTTCCTTTTCTTCACAAAGCAGCTCGCTCTGCAGCCTTGGTTTTCTTCACATCGAGGCGATGGAAGAATTGGAGTTGGAGTTGGCGCAGGAGGAGCCGAGGAATGTGGTTCGCTTTCTTGAGCGCACCACTAGTGGGTGCCCCGCAATTTCTTCAGGGCTGGAATGGGATCATCCGCCTCGAACTAGCATTTTCATCAGCAGGTTGAACGTCATCAGCCGTCTTGGCATGTTCTTCATCGGTTGGGCTGAGGCTTCACTGAGGAATTTCATGTTGCATCGGGCTGCAACATTTGTGAATTTCTTCGTCAGTTCACAAATCGACCTTGGCTCCTTGCCAATCAGCATAATATGAATCAAGTTTTTGCTTTGAGGTCTTGAATTTCAGTCTGAACCTTGAGAAGCTCCTCGGTGTCATCTTGACAACGCTTTTCTTGAGAACTTCTCCTTCCTGTATTGAGCCTCTTTGATTTCCCTTGCCTTCTCAAACTTCCATTTTCTTCAGCTATGAAGTGAGTCAACATATGACTTTGTCCAAGTGTCGATGAAGGTCGAGCATAGGGGTATTGGGATCCTTGTGCGTAGATCAATATAGTCGAGGATTTTCTTCTGATCAACAGCGAGGGCACAAATGTGCCTTTGGCTCTAGCGGCCTTTTCTTGACGGTCTCGATGATTTCGCAAGTTCATCATCGATGCCTCATCATCGAAGGCACATGGAATGCAACCTGTTTCTTCCTTGGGCTAGGCCGAGGACCTCGTCCATTGTTGCTTTGGTCTTCAAATGAGTCGGGCGATTGAAGAAATGGGAGCTGCCGAGAACTTGCGTAAACGCTGAGGCAATTGAGAAGCCAGCAGTCCTTTGACATGTAGCCAGTGCACAGGCGAAGGTTTTGACGAAGCTGTTGAGGACTTTGGTGGAGCAGCAGCGGTGTGAGGAATTTTCTTGGAGGGTGTTCTTTGAGGAACTTGGCCGTGAGGGCGCAGATGGTGAAGCACTTGGCTTATGAGCAGGCTTCTTTGCATGGATTTCCTCGGTTTGACCGAGACCTCAGGGCGATAGCAGCGCGTAATCCTCATTGAATTTCTTCAACGCCTCCTTTGCTTGCTTTGCCAATTTTGCTTGGCGCTTAGCCCATTCATCGAAAGTCCTCACCTCGCTTGATGCTTGTGGGATCAGCTACTTGGCAGTGCCAAAGGAGCTCTTGGGCATGGAGGATTAAGAGCGAATTTCTTCATGTACTTAGGAGTTACATATCTGTATTCCTCCATTCCGTGCCCATCTCCGCTCAATCTTCCGAATACGCACCTTGCGTTGATTTTTGTTTTCTTCATCCGGTGGGCGATGAGTCAGCATAGATTTCCTCGGGGATTTCAAATGCAGTCATAACCTCGGTTTCTTTCCTCCTTTCGTGGCTTCTTCCCGTCGCCATGTTCTTCATTGAGGAATTTGAACAATTGAGTTCTCTCAAGAAGTATGCAGTTTTTCTTCGAGGAACGCTGCAAATGAGTTAAGTTGATGAGAACCTAGGGATTCAGCGCGGACATGTGTACCTGTGAATGAGTATAGTTGCGAGGAATTTGGAGAGGTCATATGCTTCTCGAAGGTTTTACAAAAAGAACAGGTTTTGAGGATTTTGACCAGATGAGCCTTGAAGAATTTCACTAAGCATTCTTTGTCTTAGGTTCCAGAGTTGTATAGATCGAGGATCCACACAATTGAGGAATCTTGAAGAAAATCATTGCTTAGAGAAACGAATCAAGAGATTTGAGGTGTTCATATGTGTGAAGATTTGAAGAATAAACACCTTTGAAGATTTTCAAGAAGGTTTGAGAATCAAAGCGAGTAATAAAAGTAACTTTTAATTACCCAAGTGAAGAACACGATTTAACCGAGAAGAACAGTTGGGAAGTTCGTCTGCTCAGATCTTCCATGCCCTAACTTGGTGAGGATTTCATGGTCGCGCGAAAGTACGTCGGCGACAAGGTCGAGGCAAGAAGCTTTTCCTCACCGGCGACGATGGAGTAGCGGCGGCGCTTAGGGTTTGAGGAGCTCGAGGGAGAGAGATGTCGAAAGAGTAAAAGAGGAAGGAAGAGGGTATTTATAGACACGGTGAAAAAATGGATTGCCCGAAGATTTAGGACGAACATGCCCCTGACCATTTCCCTTCTCACGACATGTGTCACCCACGTACTGTGTAGTGGAGATCGTGTACGATCGTGGGTGAATAGAATAATGCATCGTGGGATGCGGAACGGTTTGAGCGGCAAAAACGAAGGTTTGGATAAGTTCAGTTTTAACATTCCGTTGCAATTTCTTCAGCTATCAAGGACACAGTGAAGATTTTGAACGAGTTTCAAAGTAGAACGCACATGAAGAATTTGTGAATGGATTGGGTTGAGTATAGCATAGAGGGGGAAGGGTCCGATCACATTCACTTAGCAGAAAAAAAACGACTTGAAGAAATAGCCATAAGTGAATGCTGTAGAGGACATAAACTCATATATATATATAGCCAATGAAGAAAGACGACGGAAACAGTGAAGATTTTGCAAAGTTGAAGAATTTGAAAACTCAAGAATTTCAAAACGAGGAAAAACTCAAATTGAAGATTTTCAACTTTGGTGGTGGCGTGACCCACCAGATAAGAAAGATGATTTCAGACACAGCACAATTGTCGAGGGTTCTGAGAATCAAATTCTTCATTAATTTCTTCACACTAAGAGTGTTATTCTTCATTGATTGAAGAAAACGCTTTCTTCATGTGTTGCACACCTAAGTCATCAATTTTGCATAAGTGTTAGGATGTGTGCCTTTTTCAAAGAACGTTCAAGATTCTAAGATATTTAGCTCACATCGCAACTTGCTAAATCTCTTCTCATCCAAGGGCTTAGTGAAGATATCAGCTAGCTGTTCTTCGCCTTCACGTGCTCGATGGAGATGTCGCCTTCAACACATGATCACGAAGAAAATGATGACGAATTTGAATGTGCTTTGTCTTCGAGTCTTGAACTGGGTTGTGAGCAATCTTGATGGCACTCTCATTGTCACAATAGAGAGGCACATTCTTCACGTTGATGCCGTAGTCCTTGAGAGTTTGCTTTATCCATAGCAATTGAGCACAACACGAGCCAGCAGAATGTATTCAGCTTCCGCAGAGAGCGGTGATACGCAGATTCTGCTTTCTTCGAGGACCAATGCACCAAAGATCGTCCGAGGAAATGACAAGTACCAGATGTTGACTTGCGGTCCACACGATCACCAAATAGTCGAGTCGTAATATCCAATGAGATCAAAAGTAGAGCCCTTGGGGTACCATAATCCTAGTGTTGGTGTGTGAGCTAGATATCAAGAATATGCTTCACAGCCTTATGGTGTGATTCCTTCTGTAGCTTGAAATCGGGCACACATGCAAACACTAAGCATTATATCTGGCCTAGATGCACATAAGTACAATAAAGAACCAATCATGGAGCGGTATACCTTGTGATCGAAGTCAATACCATTTTCATCAGTGCATAGATGGCCATTTGTGGGCATAGGAATTTTGACACCTTTGCAATCTTGCATGCCGAATTTCTTCAGGACATCTTTGAGGTATTTCTCCGGAGATATGAATATGCCATTGTGTTGTTGACGAATTTGAAGACCTAAGAAGAATTTCAACTCTCCCATCATAGACATTTGATATTCTTCACTCATCATGTAGGCAAATTCATCACACGCCCGAGGGGCTTGCTTGAGGCCATAGAGGGCCTTATTGAGTCTGAAGACTTTGTCAGGATTCTTCGGATCTTCAAAACCTGGGGGTTGAGCAACATATACTTCTTCCTCAAGCTTACCATTGAGGAATGCACTTTTCACATCCATTTGATATAGAGTAATATTGTGATGGTTAGCATAGGCGAGTAATATGCGAATAGACTCAAGTCTAGCAACAGGTGCAAAAGTTTCATCAAAATCAATTCCTTCAACCTGCGTGTAGCCTTGAGCTACTAGTCGTGCCTTATTCCTCACCACAAGACCATTTTCATCTTGCTTGTTGCGATAGATCCACTTTGTGCCAATGATATTATGCTTGCGAGGATCTGGACGTTTGACCAGTTCCCTGACATTGTTGAGCTTGAACTGATGTAATTCTTCTTGCATGGCCTGAATCCACTCCGGCTCGAAATGCTTCATCTACCTTAGTGGGCTCTGTGATAGAGACAAAAGCATAGTGCCCACAAAAGTTAGATAAATGTGAAGCTTTTGAGCGTGTGAGAGGACTGGCGCTTTAATGTCATCGATGATCTTCTCCACTTGCACTTCTTTTGCAACGAGGATGAGCTGGTTGTCGCCGAGGAATTTGATCATTTTCCTCAAGACCATTTTCTTCACATTATCTTCAGTGCATCACTCGACGTTCTTCGCAGACAGAATGAATTCTTCAGCAGTTTCTTGATGGGAATGACATCCTCGGTTGCCTTGAACCCGATAGAATCCTCGGTGCTGGTTCGCTAACACGAAGGTAGGTGCTCTCTTTGCGAGCCATTAGTTTCATCGAACCGCACATCTACAAAGTCAACAATCTTGTGTAGAGTGATGTTGAAGACTCAGAGGTGTGCGAGTCCTTTCCGTAACCAAGCATAAAACCTTCATGTGCTTTCGGTGCAAATTTAGAGTTGTGATGAGGTTCTCTAATCCAGCATTTAGCAATCAAGACTTTGAAATAACTTACATTAGGTTTCTTGTCGTTGAGGAGTTCATAGGCGGTCTTCTTGAAGAATTTGTGAAGATATACTCTGTTGATGACGTGGCACGCAGGTCAATTGCTTCAATCCAGAAATGACTAGGCGTTTTGTATTCATCAAGCATAGTGCGAGCCATCTCAACAAGAGTTCTGTTCTTGCGCTCCACGACGCCATTTTGCTGAGGAGTATAAGGAGCAGATAACTCATGAGTAATACCAAGTTCATCAAGATAGTCATCAAGACCGGAATTCTTGAACTCAGTTCCATTGTCACTCCGGATGTGCTTGATCTTCACACCAAAGTTAGTTGAAGCCCTCGAGGAAAATCGTTTGAAGACTTCCTGCACTTGATTTTTGTAAGTAACAATGTGTACCCATGTGTAACGAGAGTAATCATCAACAATAACAAAGCCATATAGAGATGCATCATTAACGACAATGAATAATGATTGGGACCAAAGAGGTCCATGTGAAGCAATTCAAGGGCGAGTAGTGGTCATGATAGTCTTCACTGGATGCTTGGCTTTGGTCATTTTTCCAGCTTCACAGTTCGCATAAGTGATCCTTGAGGAATTTGACATTCTCAATGCCAATGACATGCTTCTTCTTTGCAAGCGTGTGCAAATTCCTCATGCCTGCGTGACCAAGTCGCCGATGCCATAGCCAGCCTTTCAAGCTTTTGCAAGTAGACACACGGCTGGTTGTGGTCCCGTGGAAAAGTCAACAATGTACAAGTCTCCTCTCCTAAAGCCTTCAAGACTTTGGAATTGTCGACTTCCATAATCACAACACAACGATACTTGCCAAAGATAACAACCATATCAAGATCACAAAGCATTGAGATCGACATGAGGTTGTATCCTAAGGACTCAACAAGCATGACTTTGTCCATGTGCATGTCCTTAGAAATAGCAACCTTACCAAGACCCAATACGACTTTTGCCTTTGTCGGCAAAGATGATATGCTTTGATGTGACGGTGATAAGGAGCATCCATCAATAGATTCTTGTCACCAATATGTGATTTGTACATCCACTATCGAGAACCCACTCGGTGGCTTTGGGTTGATTATCCTGCAGATGAATTAGTACAACTTACGATCTCATATACTTCATCGATGAAGAATATGATATCAATTTCATCGATGAATTTCATCACCAAGATAATGATAAGCAAGATGAGGACGTGTGAAATGAAGGTTCATTTCATCATGATTAGCTGCGTCCTTTCGAGCATTTTTGTCGTGCCCCAAAGAAATTCTTCAGATGTTAAGGCACGCCTGGAGACCTGACCCTGCGAGAAGAGATTAGTTCTTTTCTTCACCACCCACATCTCAAGGGGTGGCAAAGAGTTCATCACTCTGCGAGCACCATACGAGAATGGTGGCATGGAAGTCAAACCATTTCGTTTCACATAAGAGGGGTTAGGGTAAGCATATGAATAAGCAGAGAAATTCTTCGAGGACATATGAACATATTGGTTTGAAGAATAATGCACATATTCATAGCCCTTAGCTCTACCTCGAAACAGAGTTGTTAGCACGATGATAATCATATGTGGACTTTGATCCTTTTGAGGAATTTGATCCACGTGAGGAATTTGGTCCGTATGAGGACTTGGATCCATATGAAGAATTTGTTCCATATGAAGAATTTGATCTGGGGTTCCTATTCTTCACGGGTGGTGTCATGAGGACATTCACGAAGACTTTCAAGGCACTTCTTGGGAACCCAGATTTTCTTCATAGGGGAACCGTTCTGCAGATTAGTGCCAACATATCTAGCAAATACTTCACCATTCGATTCTTGAACAGTTTATAGTTGAGTCAAATGACTCATCGGAAGAATGAGGAGATTCACATGTAAAGTCAGATAAGTTAGATGGATCAATCGGAGGTCCCTTTGCAAAGAACCCATGAGGTTTTGGGATACCGCTCAAAGCTTCCAATATGTTCCATCAAGATTGAGTTTCCTCTCAAAGGCAATACCCTCTTTCCTAGGGTTCCTATTGAGGATCTGCTTTTAAGCACATCACAAAGAGTCTGATGCCCTTTGAGGCTTTTGTACATGCTCGTCATGTACAATTCCTTCAACCCTGCATCGTCGGTGATACTAGCAATGTCCTCGGATGAGGAATTAGTGATAGCAGAGGCAGGTGAAGAATTTGTAACAGTTGAAGCATTTGAACATTCGGTGAAGAATTAGCGATTCACGTTCAATGCACTTTAAGCATGGAGGAACAAATTCTTCTTGAGAAGCGCTGATTTGTTGAGCAAGTAATGAATCGCGCTCCTTCAAGATCTTCATAACTCACTCTTAGCTTCTCAAGATCTTGCTTTCTTTGAAGAAATTCATAAGAAAGTTTCTCATGATCAGATAAGAGAGTGTTATGATGACCTTGAAGGCTGTCAAGCCTAGACTGAAGTCTCTAAAGATTTTCAGTCAGGGCTTTAGTGCGATCCATTTCTTCACCCAACATATCATCACTTTTGTCTAGCATGTTTTGAACCTTTTCAAAAGCCCTTTGTTGTTTTATAGCAATCTTAGCAAGTTCAGAGTAGCTGGGCTTGAGATCCTCATCAGATTCATTTTCACTAGATTCAGAGGAGGTGAAATTCAGTACCTTGGCACCTTTTGCCATGACTAGCCACACCAGATTCGGATTCTTCAGACTCCTCCTCTTCCTCATGTTCCTCAGATTCAGCTTCAGAGTCCATTTCCTTGCCAATGAATGCCCGAGCCTTTTTGGAGCTGCTCTTCTTATGAGAAGAAAGCTTTGAGGATTTTGATGATGAAGATTTTGATGATTTCTTCTTCTTCTTCGCGTCATCAGAACGGTAATCCTTGTGTTTCTTCTTCTTTAATTCCTTTTCCCACTGAGGACAATCTTGGATGTAGTGACCAGGTTTCTTGCATTTGTGACAAAGTCTTCTCTTATAGTCACTAGATGAGGAATCACCGCTTCTTGAGGATTTTCCAAAGCGACCACGTCTTGAGAATTTCTGGAATTTCTTCACGAGCGAAGCTAGCTCTGGCCTAATTCTTCAGATCTCCAAGGCTACTACCGAGTCTTCACACTCAGATTCGGACACGCCTTGGCCTTCGTGGCACGTGTTTTCCATAGCGAACCATAGAGATCTCTCTTTTGACAAGTTGGAACTCGTGAGTATTTAGCCTTTCGAGGATATCGGCGGGATCAAGAGACTTGTAGTCAGCTCGTTCTTGTATCATCGGTGCGGAGTATCAAATGAGGAATCAAGCGATCTTAACAATTTCTTCACCACCTCATGGTCGGTGATGTCGATGGCGCCAAGTGCTTGAAGCTCATTTGAGATGTCGGTGAGGCGATCGAAGGTTTGTTGAACATTTTCGTTGTCGAGTCTTTTGAAGCGGTTGAAGAGATTCCAAGAACATCAACTCGAGAGTCACGCTGAGTTGAGACACCTTCATTTACTTTGGACAGCTTTGTCCCGGATGAGCTTAGCGATTCCAAAGCACGCACTCTTCCATATTGACCTTTGCTCGGATGGCCACATATGATATTTTTCGCTTGAGAATCGAGTTGCTTGAATCTCTTCACATCAAGAGCATTCGGAGAAGGTGTGGTGAGGAACACCATTTTCCACAACATACCGTAGATCGTTGTTAATTGCTTCAAGATGCATTCGCATCTTGTTCTTCCAATAGGGGTAGTCCGTCCCATCGAAGGTAGGACACCTGCTGAGACCTTGATCATACTGCGGTCGACATAACTAAAACTCCGGTGGTTAAACTAAAATCACACGTAACAAGGGAGTACCTTGCTCGATACCAATTGAAAGTGCGTTATATCGACTAGAGGGGGGTGAATAGGCGATTTTTATGAATTCTTCACTGAGGAAATTGCCGATGAGGAAATTCCTTAGTGAAGAACTACTTGCAGTGGAATAAGTACTCAGAAGTAAGCATAACAGAATACACGCATAGTCATCATGATGAAATGAAGACAATCACAGAGTACAGAAAGCGTAATCACAGGATAACACAAGTTGAAGACAAACAGACTGAGGACATTGAACTGAGGAAATTGAGAAAGTTTTCACCAAAGTCTTCAAACACAGATATGAACAAACACTCAACACAAGAATGAGGAAATGAAAGGGTTGAGGAAATAGAACCGATTAGGTTGGTGAAGACAATGATTTGGTAGACCAGTTCAAGCTGCTGTCTCTCGGTTATACGTCTGGTTGGAGCGGTGAGTATTTAAACTCGAGGACACACAGTCCGGACACCCGATCACTAAGCACGCAGCTCAGACACCAAGTCCTCACCGTATTCTCCTTGAACTAAGGTCACACAGACCTCGTCCAATCACTCGTGGTAAGTCTTCAGGCGACTTCCAAACCTTCACAGACTTGGTCACTCGGCGATCCACAATTCCTCTTGGATGCTCTAGACCATGACGCCTAACCGTCTGGAAGAAGCACAGTCTTCAAAGGTAACAAGCGTCGGATCCACGCAGGATCAATTTCTTCAGTGATGCTCAATCACTTTGGGTTTGTAGGGGTTTGGTTTTTGGGTTTTTTCTCACTTGATGATTTTCGCTCAAAGTCCTCAGAGGATGGGTTGCTCTCAAATGACAAGTGTCAAGTTTTCTAGGAGCAGCCAACCAGCTAGTGGTTGTAGGGGGCGGCTATTTATAGCCTAGGGAGCAGCCCGACATGATAAGACATAAATGCCCTTCAATGATATGACCGTTAGGTGGATAAGATATTTTGGGACAGTGGCGACAAGACAAAGAACGGTCGGAAATTTGAATGTCAAATTCCTCGGGGCTATCATGTTCCTCACTGTAGGCAATCTGCCTTTGGCGAATTCCTAACTCCTCGGTCGAACAAATTCTCGTGACCGTAAGAACTTCGTCTCTATCATCAAGAAATTGACTGAATCGTATGAGATTTCCAAAGGCTTCACTCGAAGGGATTGGTAGGTGTAGGATTTTGAGTTGAGCATCACATGGAAATTTTTCCTTAGTATTTCCTCGACCCCTTTAACGATGACGGTGTTTCCTATGACTCAAGACAGAGAAAATGAAACTACGAAAACAAAAGTCTTCACGCTTCATGCTCCTCAAATGAATACCAAGTCTTCAAGGTCACACCAATTTCTTCACTTTCAAAGTCTTGAAAAGTCTTGAATATCAAAGTCTTGATCGAAGAACTTCATTTTTAGGGGTCGACTTTCTCTGTAAATATCAAACTCCTCATAGACTTATAGACCTGTGTACACTCACAAACGCATTAGTTACTTAACCTATAAGTCTTCAATACACCAAAATCACTAAGGGGCACTAGATGCACTTACAGCCGTCAACAGGCTGAAAGACACACCGGGCCAGGAACTAGCCCAACATTTAAATGGGTAGCTAAAAGGCCGAAAGATGTACATCCTAAAAATTGGCCCATCCATTAAACGGGCCGTTAACAGGCCGAAATCTCATCGGGCCGATATTGAGCCCAGATATATAGCGGGCTGTTAACGGGCTCGAACTGATGATGGGCTGCAATGGTGTCAAATCTTTAACGGGCCGTTGACGGGCCGAATTGGCTCATCTCGTATGGGTCGTGGGCTTAAATGGACCTGACACAAGTAGGCCTTATATGGGCTGGCCTGCTAATTTTTACTGGGTCGGCCTTTTCACAGGAATGGGCCTCTGTTGGGCCGTGCCACGTGTCAATGTACCATAGGCGGCTTCCGTCCAATGAGTGGATGACATCTGTCCCAACGGTGAGCCGACACGTGTTTCCTCCAGCCAATGATGATTTTACACGTGGAAAATCCCCATTGGTCGGGGCTGTTAACGGGTTATCGGATCCAAAACCCGACCCGATAGCTTAACGGCGTTCTGTTACGGTGGATGCCACGTGTCGGTCACCCTTGACGAAAGCACTTCTGTGCCGCGCGGTTTATCGTCATGGAAGTGGACACTTCCGTGATGATAATTTTGGTAATGTCATGGAACACTTCTACGACAGCACATGTATGACTATCTTGATCATGTCATAAATTTGTCATGGATGTACATGCATGACAAAAAACGCGACCTACTGTGACAAACACGTATCATCACGGAAGTGTATTTTTTTTGTAGTGACCATCTCCTCTCAAAACCCTAGTTCATCTCTTGTATCCAATTCTTGTCTCCAAGTCCGGGATTGGTACTAGTAGGTTGCTAGTAGTATTGATTACTCCTTGTAGTTGATGATAGTTGGTTTATTTGGTGGAAGATCATATGTTCAGATCCTATATGCATATTAATACCCCTCTGATTATGAACATGAATATGCTTTGTGAGTAGTTACGTTTGTTCCTGAGGACATGGGAGAAGTCTTGCTATTAGTAGTCATGTGAATTTGGTATTCGTTCGATATTTTGATGAGATGTATGTTGTCTAGCCTCTAGTGGTGTTATGTGAACATCGACTACATAACACTTCACCATTATTTGGGCCTAGAGGAAGGCATTGGGAAGTAATAAGTAGATGATGGGTTGCTAGAGTGATGAAGCTTAAACCCTAGTTTATCGTTGCTTCGTAAGGGGCTGAGTTGGATCCATATGTTTCATGCTATGATTAGGTTTACCTTAATACTTTTGTTGTAGTTGCGGATGCTTGCAATAGAGGTTAATCATAAGTGGGATGCTTGTTCAAGTAAGAACAACACCCAAGCACCGGTCCACCCACATATGAAATTATCAAAGTACCGAACGCGAATCATATGAACGTGATGAAAACTAGCTTGACGATATTCTCATGTGTCCTCGGGAGCGCTTTTCCTTATATAAGAGTTTGTCCAGGCTTGTCCTTTGCTAAAAAAAAGGATTGGGCCACCTCGCTGCACTTAATTTACTTTTTTTACTTGTTGCTCGTTACAAATTATCTTATCACAAAACTATCTGTTACCACTTATTTCAGTACTTGCAGAGAATACCTTGCTGAAAACCGCTTATCATTTCCTTCTGCTCCTCCATGGGTTCGACACTCTTACTTATCGGAAGGACTACGATAGATCCCCTATACTTGTGGGTCATCACACCGCGCCTCTTAATCTCGACTGTCGTCAGCTATCTGTCGATGATGATTATGAACTCCCCGGAGCCATCATCTCCTCCCACGAGGGCTCCATTCAATGCATCTGCATCCCGGCATGCTACCTGCTGGACATACCCTGCACGGTGGCCTCCTGGCTGACATCCCGTCAATTCGATAAACTCCAGCAGCTTGAGTTCTACCATTACTACAACGATAGGTTACCACCAAGAGCTGCATCTGTGCCCTCACCACCGATGCCCATCTCATGGTTTTCCTCCTCTCCACACAGCCACCTTGACCCGGTGCCATCTAGCAGACTATCTGGTACAAATGCTTCGACTGCCAGTGCTGAAAAAACTTGCGCTTGTGTTGGTTGATCTATTGGTGGCCTCACTTCACAACATCATCCACTCTAGCTGCCCTGCACTGCAGTGTTTGGTGCTTGTTTTTGGACTAGGAATCCATATCCCTTGTCTCAAAATAAAGTCGTCTCACCTTGTAAGCATTGGAATTCATTTTGAAGGACAGGATCTCATCATCGAACACGCCCCTTCACTTCAAAGGCTGCTCCTTAATTGTTATTATAAACCTTCACAAATAATTGTGGTCTCTACGCATAAACCGGAGACCTTGGGTGCAATTAGTGATCCGTTTGAATGGTTCGAGATGGTGTTTGCCTCCACACCTATTGAGGTATTGTATATTATTCACGTACACTTTTGTAATTTGCATTTTTCATTTGTGCGCATAAGTTAAGTATCATCTTGGAGTACACTTTCAGTGCTAATATTATGTTCTATGCTCAATGAAGTGCTTGTCCATCCTATCAGTGGTGGTGGATTCTGTCAAGACCTTATATATCACTATGTGGTGTTTTGATCTCAACATCATTATTGCCTTGCTGCAATGCTTTCCATGTCTGGAGAATTTGTATATGAAGGTGATGATTTCACGCACATTGAAAGCCCATATATAATGTACTATAATTAATCGTTCAGCTATCACTCTTTCAACATAATCTTTTTTAGACATTAACTGTTTTCAATCTTCATCTCTATTTAGGCACTAACACATGGAGAAAAAGGTATAACCAATCGATGGTTCAAGAAGCACCGGGATTTTCTCAGATCTCACGACATTTATTTGAAGTAAGTAACACTGGAAGGATATGCATCCAACAATGCAAACACTAGCTTTGTCACATTCTTCATGTTGAATGCGAGGGCACTATTGTCCGTGAGGATTAAGTTTTTCAACAAGAAATTTCTTACGGCTGCAGGTGTTGAACAACATAAAAAGAAGTTTCATGTGGACCTAAGGGCTTCTGATCGTGCTCGGCTTCAATTTACAATAGCTTGTCATCATGGACCAGTAGATTTTCTGGCCGGGGATCTTGATTTTATGGATCAGACCGATCCATTTGATTGTGACTGCCGAAAACTTTGGTTGAGTTAGATGTCATTGTCATGTTCAATCTGGATTTTGTCTAAACCCGATGAGCAATTAATCCTCGTGCTTTTGTACTGTTTGTTAGCTGGAGTTAGATATTGTTGCCCTTTTCAACTCGGCTTTGACCCATATTTTCTTTCATACTGGGCCAATGGCTTGCCATTTCTTTAATTAATACATAAATATTATAAGCATTCACAACATAGGCAAAGAACATCACTCTCGCGGGATCCCTGGGATCTTTGTTCATTCTGAAATCAAGAAGTTTTAGTGCCCACCAGCACCCACAAACTTATTTTCAGCTTGCACACCAAGGGTTGTAATTCTTAATAAGAAAAGCTGCATGGTAGTCACAGATTTGGATTTATCGTTTGGGACCCATGAGGAAAAAGCCTATCCAGGGCGGTGCCGACTCGACAGCAAACATTGAGAAACCTGGTTTTCAAATTACTGCAAATCCAAAACTCGCCTCAAAATCATGAAACTTGGCATGGTGTTATGTCATAGCACCAACATGTTGTGGTAAAAAATTAGTCCAATTTGGGACAAGTTTTGGTACAATCTTCTTACAAACTGGAGCTTCTCTCAAAAAGGCTCATGGTTCCGAGAGGCACCTTGTCACCTATGTGTGCGAAACGACATACGATGTCTCTTCCTGCCTTGATTTATTTTATAGAGGCAACATGCAACTATATATAGTAGCGTCGTCCTAAAAATATGAAATTAATCACATTTCGTTTTGCCTTTTTATACATTATTTGAGTTTCATAGGCATTTTGGAACGTACTTTCGTGTGTGCAAAGGTCATGTGTCTACTAGCCACATATGTAATTTGATGTTCAATCTGTTTATGGAATCAAGTCCTTATACATGTCATTCTTCTGTAGATAGAGCAAATCACACGGCTTATTAGCAGCAATCGCCTATGTTATTATTGGTCTTCGCACATTTCTGATTACGAACCTGTTTGCTGCGTATCACACACATCTTGTTCAGTTGAACCGTTTCCATTGTGTTGCCTAATCACACACAGTTCATCCTAGTGAATCGTATGCTGTATATCGCACACACCTTCATCTGGCTGCCCGTTTCTTTTGTTCCTCATCATCGCAAATAGTTAATTGAACTGAACCTTATGCCCTGCATCTCACACGCAACTAAAATCTGAACCGTGTTTGATGCATCCTCCATCGCAAATGTTTTGCACCTTTTTGACAGTTTTTTACACCACCGTTTGCATTATTGCATCACACACAGTTTCATCGAAGGGTCTCTGATTGCAGTGTCGTGTTAGCAGCATCCTGCAGTAGTGGATATTAAGGCTCCTTTTAATAGAGAACCAGAACAAAGCATTAACACATGATGAATACATGAACTCCTCAAACTACGGTCATCACCGGGAGTGGTCCCGACTATTGTCACTCCGGGGTTGCCGGATCATAACACGTAGTAGGTGACTATAACTTGCAAGATCAGATCTAGAACATGGATATAATGGTGATAACATAAACGGTTCAGATCTGAAATCATGGCACTCGGGCCCAAAGTGACAAGCATTAAGCATGGCAAAGTCATAGCAACATCAATCTCAGGACATAGTGGAACTAGGGATCAAGCCCTAACAAAACTAACTTGATTACATGATGAATCTCATCCAACTCCTCACTGACCAGCGAGCCTGCAAAGGAATTACTCACTCCCGGTGGGGAGCATCATGGAATTGGCAATGGAGAAGGGTTGGTGATGACGAAGATCAAGATCCCCTCTCCGAGCCCCAAACGGACTCCAGATCGGCCTCCGATGAAGAACAGGAGACTGGCGGCTCTGTCTCGTGGAACGCGATAATTCTTTCTCCTGATTTTTTCTGGAAAAATAGGATTTTATAGCGTCGGTTTCAGGGTCTGCGGGGCCACCAGGTGGGGACAACCCACCAGGGCGCGCCCCCACCTGGGCACGCTTGGAGGGGGGAGCGCCCTGGTGGGTTGTGCCCACCCAGCTGCCCCCCTCCGGTGGTTCTTGGCTCCAGAAATTCTCTTTATTTGTATAAAAAATCCTCACAAAGTTTCGTTCCATTTCGAGAACTTTTATTTCTGCACAAAAAACAACACCATGGTAGTTCTGCTGAAAACAACGTCAGTCTGGGCTAGTTTCATTCAAATCATGCAAACTAGATGATACCCCGCGCGGTGCCGCGGAACTCTTAGCTAGCATTAAGGTTTTTGTTGTGAAGATAGAATAAAATGCTAAATTGGCTAACAATTCCAATAACAACAAACTGATAACAATAAGTAATTTAGACACATCTATGATGCATCTTAACAAAACTGTGCAGTTTTCATTTATATGTCCTATATAGCTTCCATGAATGATGGTCCAGGATAATCAAAATAAATGGTGGTGCGGTTGATTACCAATGTTCTGATGTAAAAAAAAAATATGTTCTGGCTTCTTGTATCGCCGACTATTTCCTGCATATTAAAAATTGAAATTGTTATAAATCAAAGTGAAAAGGGTACCGGTGACATATACTTTAGCACGACAATACTCCATATCCATAGAAAAGGAAGGAATTAGAACATAGCCTAGATGAAAGCCCTTTTCCTTGTCTTCATGTGACATCGCAAGTGCTAATTGCCTTTAAAATCCTGAATCGAACTGAACATGCAAAATGGTTGAGAACATTTGGAAGTGAAAGGAATGTCATAGCACACATTAGGAAACACAGAGAAGAGCGAGTGTCGAACAGCACCTAGTATCCCGTCTCCGGGAGTGATTCTAGTGTCTGCAGTGTCCGCCAAAAGGAAGAACATAAGGAAAAACCCATCTACTCCCACTTCCACGGCACGCCATGCCGTCCGCTTTGCCGAGCTGCATGCTAGAACACAGGGAAGAGGGACCAAGGTGATGCACGATAAACAACGGCAAGATCCTTGGCGCTGCTGCGATGACGCAGGGTGTGTGTGGAATGTAGCCGGGGCCAGGCGAAGACGATGCATACGGTGGGAGTGGCCGGCCGGGCGAAGTCAATGCAGACATGGAGGTGGTGTTACGGGCATGCAAAGGTGCCATCTAGGTGCAGCATCGCGGCCGGGAGAAGCCGAGGCGCGGCACCGAGAGGAGGCGCTACGGGTGCCGGCGACGCACGCCGGGCGTGAGGCGACGTCGTCCAGCCGTCCAGGAGCGGTGTGGTGGCGACATGGAGCAATCTTGGCGTGATGATGAGGTGATGTAGACAAAAAATTAACGGATCTGGACCAGGGACACCTAGTTGTCTTTGGTGGCGGCGGAATGAGGAAGATGATAAGGAGGAGAAAATCCATCGGGTTCTTAGCTCGAAAGACCAAGAGGGACAAGATTTGATGCAAGCGTATGAAAGAACATACATGTAGAGGAATCGGTGGAGCAAGTGAAGACGAGGAGGACAAACAATCGGAAGACCATCCATATGAAAACAAGGCGTGGTCTTTAATACGAGAGGAAGGTAGAGGAATCGACAAAGAAGATGAATATGGAGAGGGAATTAATTGGTGGTAGAGTAATCACCGTGAAGATGGGAAGTTGCTTGGTTCGTCCATGGTCGAGTTCTTTGCACTTTAATATGAGAGGGAATCAACGCTAGTAATGGAACGTGTGGCGTGACATAGGCACTTTCATATTGTGCGTAAGAACGGCCGGACGGAGAGACACTTGTCGGGAGAGAGATAGTTGTAAACTTTTTATTGGTTGGTACGTGATGACATGTCATGTTGAGTTGGACCATTTGCATGTCAAGAGAATGTCTTGTAGTGGGGAGCAACTTCTTAAGAATGGTAGATTAGAGTCCAAAATAAGAGGAAAAGCGTTAGGAAAAGTAGATACTGTTGAGGCGTATTAGGGACAGCCCCCATTTGAACCTCTTACACCCCCCAACAAAGTAGGGATCATTTGTGAGCCTCTTACCCCCAAAAAAGTAGGAATTTCACTTTGCACCAAAACCTTTAGAGTTTAGCATTTCAAACAGAAAATCCCAACTAACTCTGTAATAAGCCTTGTCATACTCCAGCTTAAGAATAAGCCCCTCAAATCCATCATTTTTAACCTCATGAGTCATGACCTCACTCTCCAAGATGAATACACCTTTAATAAAAGCAGTCTGATTTGGAGAAACAAGTCTATTTCTGTCTGGGAAAAACCTATTAGTCATAGCTTTAGTAAAATAACACATTTAATTAAACTAATAGGCATCAACTTCTTCATATTTATCATCTAATCCTACTTGTTTAAGGATAAGCACAGTCAAAACAAGTTCTAATTTGTGCACATCCAAACTTCCTTCCTCAAAGTCCCTGACCAAAGCAATAAAGTCATATTTGATTAGGCCCCAGAATGTTTGATAAAAGAGAAAGGAAAGACCATCAAGGCAAGGAGCTCCATGAGCATATATGAACCAAAAATGGCTTTCTTAATTTCTTCCTTAGAGAAGTTGCGCTGGAGAAGGTCACTGCCATCCTGAGTGACCAACTCCTCATCCTTCCGTAAGGAAGGGCCTAAATGACATTGAGCTTGTCTTTAGGACTAAAGAAGTTTTTATAAAATGAAGTAGCCACCTCTTGCATCTCTTTAATAGGATAAACAGTACCATTATCACTATTTAAATTTAACAAGTGATTTTTCTATTTAATTTTTAAGATCCTCCTCATATAGTTGCTTGGATCTAAGAGGGACATGGCGGTTTATGGCGTGGCGAGACCCTTCCCTAGGATTTGGTGAGATGGTGTGCGCGACAAACGATGATGGCACCCCCTGGGCGTTGTTGTCCTCCTTGAAGATATTGCTACAAGTTAGCTTCACGCCTTATTTGTGGGGTGCTAAACGTGTCTGGTGTTGAATGTTGATTTTATTGGTTAGTGGTCTTTGCTTTGGTGGCATGAGTGCTGCCAGCAAATCCGCAGCATCGGGAACCGTCGTTGTTGATTTGCTTGGTTGCATTCTAGGTCTATGTTTTTTGGTTATCAAGGATGTTACATGTGTGTCCTCTAATCAACAATCGGACGTGCTATATATAGTTTTTTTTAGCCTAATTTCATTATAAATCGAACAACTTCACTCTGATTTATGAAATGGCATAGCCTCGCTCTCTCACGAGGTTTATATCTATCCTAATAATAAAGCAAATAGTGATTCTGGTCATCTGTCCAAATAATAGCCCCCGAATTAGCTATAAATTACCCGCTATGCCACCCGTAAGTTAAGAAAACGATTCAGTCTTTATTTCCAAAGGCGCCGCCGTGAAATGTGATTTTAGAGACGTGATGCCATGTCTACAACGCAACCGCACTAGCAGCGTGGTGGCTACAGTGCTTTGCATCTACCGTCTTGAGACTAGGGTTCAATCTCGAAACACCCTTTTTTGCCTCCTTTTTCTTAGGCACCTCCTCCATGGACCGGCCTACCGGGTGTGACGCTCCTGTTTTTTTTTTTCATTTTGTCTTTTCTTTTCTTTCCTCATTTCTGTTTTAGTTTTTCTTCTTTAATGAAATGTGATTTTAGAAATGTGATGCCATGTCTACAACGCAACCGCACTAGCAGCGTGGTGGCTACAGGCTGCTGCATCTACCGTGCAGACCAGGGTTCGAATCCTGGAAACACCCTTTTTTGCCTCCTTTTTCTTAGGCACCTCCTCCATGGACCGGCCTACCGGGTGTGACGCTCCTGTTTTTTTTCATTTTGTCTTTTCTTTTCTTTTCTCATTTCTGTTTTAGTTTTTCTTCTTTAAATAAATTTGACAATTCCAAATTATAAAAAGTTTCCAGTTGTAACCCAATTTTAGAGAGATTATAAAATGTGAGTGAATTAAAAAAACTTTGGGAAATCATAGAATTTTCGCTGTTTCAAAAAATGTTGGTGATTTTCAAAAATCTCACAATCTGGAAAAACATGTCAGGAAGTAAAATCATGTTCATGATTTTCAAAAACAAAACATACTCATGAATCTGGAAAAAATGTCCAAGAATTTTTTTTAAATATTCAAAAAATCAAATGCCTTTTGTGAAATTTAAAATTCATCCCCCAATTTTAAAAAGTCATCAATTCAGAAAATGTTAGCTGAGTAAAAAAATATTCATGAATTCAAAAACTATCCATGCATTTCAATAAATGTTTCTCTAAACAAAACAAATGTTCATGATTTTTTAAAGATGTCCTAATTTATAAAAGATGTTTGTCAATTCGAAAAACTATTCGCCGATTTAGAAGTATTTTATGTCTAGGATTTGATTAGTTTTTGGAAAGTCTTTATATGTCTAGGCATTAAGAGTAGTTCGTGGTCGATGGGATTTGTTTATAAATATTTAAATATTTCCTTGCGCGAGACAATGGCAAATGTGTCGTGCAGTGATAAGCTCATTGCCTAGTAATTTACCACGTGCATTACGATGATGTGGACATTATGTGGTAACATGGTGAGCCACCATGTTAAAATAGACGACACTCATATGTCTGGATATTAAGTCATACTTATTTGGCTAGCATGTATTTTTTGTGTCTCCGGTTGGAACGCACGGCCCCCTAGGGGGATTCACTACCGACATCATTAAAAATCTTTGATCTATTTCTTTTTTGTCATAAATTTGATGTCTATTGGTGCAATTTGCCTGAACTTCAATGATTTTTTTGTTGTCCACCCGTTGCAACGCACGGGCACTTTTGCTAGTGTATTTTAAAATAAATTTCGAAATCAAAACTCAAATAGGAAATATTGCGATAATCGAAGCCCCAGCCAATCACGTTGCGCGGTACACGTCTACACCGTGGCCTCGATATCCACGTCACCGCGAAAACGTGACGCGCCGTCGTTGGCCACCTCAAACTTGGCCCCCACCTGTCAGTCTTATTGGTTAGCACCCCCTAAATTCCGAACTCACTGTACCACCGGGATCTCGTCTGGTTCTCCTCCGATGGCCGGCGCACTCCACCGCCGTCTCCTCCTACTCGCCGTCCTCACCGTCTCCGCTCTCCTCCCCCGCGCCGCGGCCGTACGCCCCTTCGTGCTGGTCCTCTCCGGCGAAGACTTCCTCAAGGACCCCTCTGGCGCGCACCCCTCGCTGCCATCCGCCGACGGCGACAGCGAGGACTGGGATGACTTCGCGGACGACTCCCCCGCCACCGACCCCCTCCTCTCCCCGTCCTCCTGGATCCCCCTCCTTGACCCCACCACCCCCTCCCCGTCGGGCGATCAGCCGGACCCACCGTCGGATGCGCTCTTCGTCGCGGGCGTCCGCGCCATGATCTCAGCGGCATCCTCGGGGGACGAAGCCGCTTTCTCCACTGCGTCCGCGCAGATCGACGCTGCAGCCGCTGGGGGACACCCCGGCGCACAGTCGGCGCTGGCGTTCCTCTCCGGAGCTGGAATGACGCGCCCGGTGTCCCGCTCGCGCGCGTTCCTGCTGCACAAATTCGCCGCCGACGCAGGAGACCTCCAGTCTAAGATGGCGCTCGCCTACGCCTATTTTCGCCAGGAGGTGAGGTGATTCGGTTCGATTGTTT
This sequence comes from Aegilops longissima, assembly GCA_021605205.1. Classification (NCBI taxonomy): domain Eukaryota; kingdom Viridiplantae; phylum Streptophyta; class Magnoliopsida; order Poales; family Poaceae; genus Aegilops; species Aegilops longissima. The sequence goes on along the minus strand of CM038679.1, from coordinate 486,825,421 downwards.
GCTTGCTCGTGCAATTAACTAATTTTAATGGCCATTCTAAGATTGGGGGATTTTTATGGGGGTTAGCTACAGTTCATCCTTGATTGAGTGAGTGATTTGTATGGGTTAGCTATCTAGCTTGCATTGAAGGGATAAGCCTCACATGATTAACATCAGACATATGTGAATTTTTGTCTACATTTTTAGTCGTTGGCTTGGTTTTGTTAAATTTATATAAATGGTAGCCTATGGTATTGTTAGTTAGTACATGTAACTTGTAACATGATTTTGATTTTTACCTCCAATGTTGCAGCAAATTTGTTTACGGGCGTTTGATGTTATGTTTAACTGGCCTTTTGTCTTTATCATCTTCGGAGCTGTAGTAATGGGGTCATATTTATTTAGGACCAATGTATGTATTCCTGTGAATAACTAGAAGTCTGATCAAAACAACACAAATCAGGCCGACGAAGTTCAGTTGTATTTTTTCTCTTTTGACTCTGTTGTTTTTAAAATGCTCCGAAAGTCCTCTGGTATGCAATTAAGGCTCACATACCAATGCCCTTGTACATAATAGACTCATACATCTGTCACTATTTTACTTTTATATGATCTAAGTAAGAATGTCAAGGTTTGTTTTGTTGCTGTTCAAGTTTGTCGGTTAGAGGTATATATAGTGCCAATGTTCCTACTATAAAAAGCTGCTGTCTTTCGTATGGCATATGTATCTCAACAGTGGGGATATCAACCGTTGTGTTTTGGTTGCATGAAATAAAAGGAAAAGGGTATAGTGTTTTCTGTTTGTTCAAACATATATATGTCATTAATTTCAGCTCATGTAGCTTCTTGCCGATTTATGTCATTGCTTTGGCTTGCTTGTCTTTATTGTGCAATCTTTGCGTCATTTCAGAACTTTATTGAAACACATGAATGCCTCACTATCGTTGTTTCAGTTCTATAGTCTAGTCTGCAATCGGGTGATTCGATATCTGGTCTAGGTATGATGTGGCATTACTATATCTTTTAATTATCTTTATTACTCTGATTTTGCCACTGCACTTTCAATCGATATATATATATGGTCTATGCAAATGATTTGGACCAGCTGGAACATGTTTGAGTTTGGCTCAATGTTATTGCTAATATTGGATATTTGTTGACTTGAATGATTTGCTTTTACAGATGTATGAAGAGGCTGTCACACTATATGCCGAACTTGCAGAGGCTGCGCTGACAAGCTCCTTAATCTCGAAGGAGCCACCAGTGATTGAACCAGTTCGGCTGCACAGTGGAACTGAAGAAAACAAGGAGGCCTTGAGGAAGTCCCGTGGTGAGGATGATGAAGATTTTCAAATCACAGAGTACCAGGCACAACGAGGCAATGCTGCCGCAATGTACAAATTAGGGCTTCTGTACTACTATGGACTACGAGGACTCAGACGTGATTATGGCAAATCATATCATTGGTTCTCTAAGGCTGTGCAGAAAGACGAGCCACGTGCTATGGAGCTTATGGGGGAGATCTTTGCTAGAGGTGCTGGAGTGGAAAGAAACTACACCCTAGCATACAGGTGGTTGAGACTTGCAGCACAGCAGGAACAATACTCAGCTTACAATGGACTGGGTTATCTCTATGTGAAAGGCTATGGGGTGGAGAAGAACTTGACAAAAGTAAGTATTATGTATTAGAATTTGGAATGCAGTTGAGTAGGTCATAACTCCTCTACAGTATAAGCTTGTTGCCGTGGACTCTGTCCGCTGCTAGACTTGCCTGCACTAAATATTCTGTGGCTACATTTTCACCATGCTTGCTGCTATCTTTGTTATTGGGTAGAGGTACTGCCTGCCAGCTAGATTTTCTATAGGTTGTTTTGGTAAATTATACTGCTACACATCTTAGTAGACAGGAACTCAAGTCTGACTTTACAGTAGTCTGGATGTACAAGTTCACCAGTGATCCTGTTGCTGTGGAGGAACAAAGCGATCACATTTAATCAAGGCATACAACTTTTTTGTCAATGCACGACTTACAGTTGCCATAGAAAGTTGTTAAGGAGTATTCGTATTAGGTCTAGAAGTCCTATTAGGCTATGTCCTGATCTGCTTCAGCGCCGCAGCTGTGTTGTGGTCTTGCTGTTGGTTGAAGCTAGGTTCTCGTGACGTATGGTCTTGGCTGTTAGCTGAAGCTAGATTCTCGTGATGTGAGTAGTAAAAAAAAAATGATGTTTTTATCGGATACACATCTCTCTCACTGCCCTCTGACTCTTGATGGTGTTCCTTGCATTGATTCTCATTTTTTTTTTCTAGTGTTACACTTCTTCAAATGCAGTGCTATTGCATACGCTTTGCATTTGAGGGGGGTGTTAAGGAGTATTAGTATTAGGTCTAGGAGTCCTATTAGGCTATGTTTCCTTTCCTTGTACCCCAAGTCTTGTGTAATATATATATATATGCCCCTTGGACTATGCAATAGAGATAGGTTGCACCCATAACAACAGTAACCATTAAAACAATCCCTATCCTAGTATTGCTGATGTGTTAACAAGGAGCATCTTTGAGTAAGTTAGGACAATGGTTTAGTATCACATTCACATCAAATTTTCAAATGGATGGATATGATGACTGCAATTTTTTTGAACAGTGATAGTAACAAGTATACCCATGTTCGCTAGGATGTTATTAACTATGAAGATTAGATATTTCGAGTTGCCAATGGAGAAGAATTCAAGTGACAAACTGACAATGTTCCGCAGTTCTGCACTATTAGTTGTTAATAAATGCTAAGACCTATGAAAATTTCAATTTACTTATATAATCCATTTGGCTATTAACAAACACAAGTTACAAAATTGGACATTTCACTATCTTGCTGGTTTTCTGTATTGCAATAATCAATGAACTATAAGCTCGAGGAACTTACATTCTTTTACTTACCTTTTTGTAGGCAAAGGAATATTTTGAAATTGCAGCTGACCATAAAGAGCATGGGGGTTATTATAACCTTGGTGTTTTATATCTAAAGGGTATTGGTGTAAAGAGGGATGTGATGACAGCATGCAATTATTTTCTTCGTGCAGTAAATGCTGGGCAACCAAAAGCTATTTATCAAGTGGCAAAGTTGTTCCAAAAAGGAATTGGTCTTAAGAGGAACCTCCATATGGTAATGATAATTATTTTGTTGTATCAATTGCTGAATTAAATCTTCCATTGTCACAATTATGTATGATGCTTCAATGAGCATTCCTTTATGAAATCATCATCAGTGTATGAGTAAGGGGTGCTCTCATGAGTCATGCGTAATTAGGCCACCGTAGCACCTAAGATGCCCAATGAGTAGACTGTGTGTTGTGCCTCGACGCTTTTCTTATTTTCTTAGAAACCCGGTGGTGGAAGTCTATCTCAGTTCCGTTATGAATTTATCACATCCGATATGGATATATCTTGCCAAACTTTCTAAATTGATTTAGTTCCTGAGGCTACAACCAAGTTCAACGGGTCCATAGGAATTATTTCCTACCAGTTAATGTCTCGCACAATATTTGAATAGTGTGTCGTATAAATAAGTGTATTGAGTAACCAAGTGTTTTCGTAAAGATGATGTTGCTACAACACACCGGGCACAGCGGGCTCTGCTATATTTCAAGAAGTCTTCAAATTAAAGAATCAATCTTAAAGTGAAGCATTCGAATTGCAAAAAGCCAATATGCTTACATTATAGATATAAAATGACGCCAAAACATATAAACCACACGACAATATCACTATTCAATTATTCAATCTTCATCCTTGCATGTAACGACAAACATAACTTGTTTTCACTTGCTTCTTTTATCCAAGCAAAGAATCTGATTTGGAACTCGTGCAGTAGCTTGCAAGAGCATTTGTATGGAAGTATTGCTGAATGCTCCGTGATAGAGTTGTCTGCTAGAATACGTCAAGCGTGCATATTTTTTTACGGTGCTATAGCAGGCCTATTTTATTTTATTTTCTTGCATGTGCACCATCTTTAGATTTAGGGTGTGTTTGGTTTGTGCCTCAGCTAGCCCAGCCAAAAAATTGGCATGACCTGTGTGAGGGCATGACCAAAATTTTGGTAAGTTAACATTGTTTGGATTGTAGCCAATGTACTTGCCAAAATTATGGTAAAATTGCTGAGACTTCATTTGGTTTGCCACTAGCTGAGTTGCGAAATGCTCTGTAGGAGTAGCTGGATTGATTAGTGTTTGGTTTGATTTTAATTTGGCTGTACCTCGAGCCAACAAAGAAAGAGACACATTAAAAAATAAGTTTTACTGTACTATAGAAATCAATTAACTATAATATGCCAAAAATAAACATTCAAGAGTACAGAGAATCACGACCGGACCAAGATAATTAGTAGTGGTTTTGTGACCATTAGTCCCTACCCGCAGAAAAGAAAAAACCAGTATAGTAACGAAACTATGTTGGGCAGCCACTTACACGAGATTGATCCATCCGAACAACACGTCAACGAAAAAATCCATCCATGATTTCGAACAACTGCTCGGGTCATCACGTAGCTACCCATGCGATTAATCCGCCGTACTGATGTCTTTTACTAGCAAACACTGGCCGAGACCATGGTATAAAACCAAAAACGGAGCGAGGCCCACATAAAGAGCGGGCGAGGGCATGCTGCCAATTATTTGGCGAGCGTTTTCCGCGCCCTCTCTGCGCCCACGAATTGGCGAGAATAACACGCAGGCATTCCAGGCGGGCTGACGAACCAATTTTTTGGTGCTAGTCCAAACGGCAGCCAAATCCCGTTAGCGAGCCGATTTTTTGGTAAGGCTGGTGTTGGTGGTAAACCAAACGCACCCTTAGAGTGCATGTGCTCTTTGTCATCTTTATGTCTGCTTGAATTGACTATAGTCTATTGATTAAGGAATTGGCATGTAATGCTACTGTATATATTTCCAGTTACAAGATTGAATAGAAAACCCTCTGCTCAGGTAGATCAAGCTGTTGTTTCTGTAGAGAAAGATAGAAGGCTGATTTACAGAAGCATTAATGCTATAAAATACTTTGTCGGTTTGTTTTAATGATATTAATCTGTTCTGATACAAATAGGGAAACATGAATTGTTTGAAATATTATTATCAAAGGGCTGAATCATTTGTCTTTCTTGTTTCAGGCAACAGTTCTGTACAAGTCTGTTGCTGAGAGGGGCCCCTGGAGCTCGATGTCTAGGTGGGCTCTAGAATCTTATTTAAAAGGCGACATAGGGAAGGCATTGCTCTTATATTCTAGAATGGCAGATCTTGGGTATGAGGTCGCCCAAAGCAATGCCGCCTGGATTCTTGATAGATATGGCGATGAACATATTTGCATGGGAGAATCTGGCTTCTGTTCAGATATGGAAAGACATCTCCGTGCACATGCTTTGTGGTGGCAAGCATCTGAGCAGGGTAATGAGCATGCTGCTCTGTTGATTGGCGATGCCTACTACTATGGCCGGGTATGTGAAATGGTCTTTACCATTAGTTGGTATAACACGTTTCTCAAGTACCCTCTTGATCCTATCTAGATGATTGCAGGCTTCTGCTAAAATTACTTAACAAATTCACATCAAGCACCATATGTTGTAGGTCTAATATTTTATGTTGGAGATGTGGTCCTCATTTTTTGCTTTTCTCTTAGTATGACTACTACAGATTGTTAAAAACATGGTAAACAATAATATAAAGTGCCTTAGGTTTGTGTTCTGAATTTTGAAAAGAATATGGAGTTTATGTGGCACCAATACAAGCCATATGTTTGCACCCAATGTAAGCCATCTGTCTCTGTGAAGTTATGCACTTGTACATAATGTCTTTTGAGAGGAACCAACTGTCATGTTTGATGAGACAACTTCTCCAAAACCACTATTTGGATAACTAAGTAAAATGTATGGCTTCTAAAATAAATTCACACATGAAATGTATTTGAAAACGGGATGCGCCTGCAACATAGTTGTGGAGTCTGGTTTCTGCTTCTAAATTTGCTTTAGCATTTCAGAGGTACTAGGGGACTGCGCTCTCTCAAGACTTTTCATAGTATCTCTGCTGAAATCACATATCGAATCTGTCCTGTGTTACAGGGTGTAGGGAGGGACTATGAGCGCGCAGCAGAGGCATATATGCATGCTCAATCACAGTCTAATGCCCAGGCCATGTTTAACCTTGGGTACATGCATGAGCACGGTCATGGACTTCCCCTTGATCTGCACTTGGCAAAAAGATATTATGATCAGGCTGTGGAGGTGGATTCAGCAGCTAAGCTTCCTGTCATGCTCGCACTAACTAGTCTATGGATAAGGAAAAACTATGCTGGCAGTTTTATGGTAAGACATTATTTTCTCTTTGTATCATCCATGGCTCAGTTGCATACAAGAAATAGGAAGTATCTGTATAGTTCACCTGTAGATATTTTCAAGTTCGTTTCCTTGTATGGTAATTTCTGTTGCCGTTTAAGCAGCTATTATTTGGCAACTTGTTTTCCTGGTCCATTTCCCGCTCTCTCCCTGCTGCTAATCTTTTTTGGTTTCTAGCTGGTTCCCACTGGTTGCTCATATCCAATGAACCGTAGCATCTTCCAAACAAAGTTATTTTTAGTTTTGAAATACCATGCTTGCAGCAGTTCACAAACTGCCTCAGGCTTCAGTCTGTGCTTATAAGCTTTTGCTTTCTTTATCACCTCTAGTTCTCTCACTTACCTGGAGTTATGCTTTTTCAAGATTGACACTACATATGCCAACTTGTCTGTTCATCCCTAGCCACCTGATGGTTGATGTCTGCCTTTTGTTCTTACTATGCATGCTGTATTTGTATCATCATCATGGTCATATTGAGTATTGCAATCATGCTAGATTGTTGTACTCCTTGCAGTTGGTAGCTAAATCTTTCTTAATTTCAGGTTAATTTTATCGATTCGCTGCCGGAGATGTATCCTGTAGTTGAGGAATGGGTGGAAGATGTTCTGATGGATGAAGGGAACGCAACAATATTGACTCTATTTGCTTGCCTTGTAACTGTCCTGTACTTGAGAGAGCGCCAGAGGCGGCAAGTGGTTGCAGACAACCCCCAACAGCCTGACGGTGCACCCAACTAATGCCTAGATGAGGGGCCCCTATGCAGATGCGATTGGTTGAGGTACATATGGCTGTTTATTCTCAGTTTTAGCGTCAAGTTTTTGTTGAAACGCGAGACGTGATGAAATGAATGCTCATACTGGACTGGAGTCCTACAAGCGTGGAATGCTAATGGCTTTCTGAGGACAAAGCGTGTAAAACGGTGGCCAAGCCTAGACAACATTTGTATACCAAACTGACTAGGATATGAACTGGGTCGTAGATGTATGATATTGAGAGATGTTGTTGTTCCAGGTGAAAGTTCACCATTTCTGACGTAGACATGTGCCTGTAAAAGTGTTGAAGAGTTTTTAAGAGCGCTTGTGTTACTCGGAACGTGCTAGTTCTGATGGTGTGTGCTTTGCACATCCTGTCTGCCTCCATATTTTGTCCGCGTATCTGGATGCAGCCTCGGAACTTTTCACCGGAGTCGATCATGAGCTGCTGTCCAGAAACCATTAGCATTCCATAGCCTGGTACACTTCACAGGCACAGCGGCCAATCTCTTTAATATCGCGATATTTCAAACTGACAGAATCTGGAAGGATTACGTGAAGTACTCTACACTCACAAGTGAACGATATGCAGATTTGATAGCATAGATTCTTGATTTTGCTGTCGCCCATGCCAAGAAATCCTCGCCTGCTGATGAACTCAACGGGATATTGATCAAGGCATCCGCATCATGCGCAAAGAAATTTCTGTTTCTTCTGGCGCCCATGCATCCTCACCTCCTGATGAACTCAACGGGATATTGAGCATGGCATCCGCATCAGGCGCAAAGAAACTTTGGCGAATAATATCAGTTTTGCAACCATTGTTTTTTTTGGGTGTAATCATCAATAATGTCATAGACCTTTTTTAATGGATCGTTGCCCAACCGGCCCATTGGTTTTAGAGTTGCAGTGTTTGAAATCCATCTATCCGTCCAAATTAAGATGTTCGAGCCGTCACCGACTCGCTTGATCACTCCAACATTCAATGCCACCAATCCCGCTATGAACGATTTCCAGGTAACTGAAGAACTCCGAGGGCAGTTGCCTGCATGATCACACCGAGGGAAATATTCCCCTTTAAGAATTCGAGCACAAAGGGAGTTGGGATGAGTCAGCAATCACCACCCTTGTTTACCCAGCATAGGTATATTGAATTGTTGGAAATCTTTAAATCCCATGCCTCGCTTTCGGCGATGCGAGTTTCTCCCAGGACAACCAATGAAGAGATCTGTTATCCAAAGAGCTACCCCACCAAAATATTTTGCCATGCAAGCGGTAATATTTTTGCACACTTTCTTTGTGAATAGGAAGCAAGTCGTACTGTATGTTGGAATCGCTTGAATTGCTGATTTCAAAAGCACTTCTCTTCCTGCACAAGCTAAGTTCCTCTCTGACCAACCTTGAATCTTAGTCCTGATCCTATTATCAATATGATCAAATGTGCCACTTGTTATCCAGCCAACCGTCGTTGGCAGCCTCATATACCGTGCCGATAATGCTTCCGCAATAATCCTCAGAAGCTGCTTCAAGTTTGTGCGGAGGGGTTGCGAAGCGTTGGGACTGAAATAAACATAACTTTTCTTCCGGTTAACAACTTGTCCAGAACATGATACATAAACCCGAAGAATTTCATTTAACCAATGAACACTCTCCACTTTAGCATTTCTAAATATCAAACTATCATCATCGAAGAGTAAATGATTGACCCATGGTGAGTGAACCCTAACCCGAATACATGCTCCGCCATTATTATTCACAAGAGAAGTGAAACCTTGAGCACATATGAGAAAAAGATACCCCCCCCCCCAGCCCCCTCTAAGGGGTGAAATAAGGTAGCAAGTACCCATTCTCTTTGACCGTGAATCTTACAGAAGGCACACACTTCATTATCAATCACACAAATCAGTCCGGAAAGCCTAGTTTGACCAACATTATTTTCAAATAAGGCCACTCGACTCTGTCATAAGCCTTTAACATGTCTAGTTTAACCGCAACAAAGGTGGGCTTACATTTCTTATTCTTCTTCAAAGCATGGACACATTCATACGCTACTAGGACGTTACCAGTAATCAAGCGTCCTAGTACGAAAGTAGATTATTCTTCTCCTACTATCTCATCCAACAAGCCTCTGAACCGGTTGGCAATGGCCATAGCTGAAATCTTGTACATGATAGGGCATAAGGCAATAGTACGATACTGTAAAATCATTTGAGGATTACAGGCCTTTGGGATTAATGTGACGACAATATCAGTAAGTCCCAACGGTAACTCCCCTCCATTCAAGAATTCCAACACGGCAGCCTCAAGATCAGCCCCCTAGAATATCCCAGTGATGCTGGTAGAAACTAGCAGGATAACCATCAATCCTGGAGCCTTTGACTGTGCCATGTCAGACAATGCTTTCTTCACCTCCTCAACCGCAGGGACTTTTTTGAGAAGTTCATTCATAGGCTCCGAGACGCGAGGAGTGACAACATCTAAAAGTTTGTGCATCTCATTAAAACCTTGTGAGTGATACAAAGGCTTATAGAAATTGAGAATCTTTTCCCTTACATAATCCAGACCAACACAAATAGAATATTTCTTCTATGGAGAGTAGTAATTCGGTTCATTCTTTTTCTTTGCACTACTTGGGCTTGAAAATAACCAGTATTACAACCCCTTGCGCAATCATTGCACACGCGAATACTTCCTATTGACATAAAGCTTCTTTCAACTACATTGTCATGACCATTTCCTCTGCTGATGGACCACATCCAACCGAGGCAGTTCTCGAGTGTTCAAGCCTTTGCTGCCACTTGCGGATTTTTTTTGATAAATAAGTGAAAAGCGCCGACATTTTTATGGATGGACGATAAGGCTTCAATAACACCACTTAAACCCTTTGACTGACGTGTTATGCAACAAAAAATTATGCTACATGATTACACAAGAACACTATGAAGAGGCTGATAACCACTACTACAGTGTAACAACCCGAGACCGACGCTCGAGATGCCTTTCATGTTTTTCATGATAGTCATGTTAATTATTTGTTTGTTGCATTCATCATCGCATCATTCATATTGCATCGGCACTCCTTTGCCATCATTTTCCAAAACTTGCATCCGTTCGTAGTTGCCGTTTCTCCTGTTGCCTTTTATTGACCGTTCCGAGGCCAATCACACTCGCACGAGCCCACGATTTCATCTAATAATTATGTTCTAAGTGGGAATGAAAACGTTCTCGGAATGGGTTGAAAGTTGACATGTGGTCTTGTTATTTTGTAAGTAGACCGCCTGTAAATTTTGTTGCATTAAGAGGTCGTTTAATACCCCAACCATTAAACTTGTGTAGCACCGTTGCCGGTTTAATCGTCAGACATTTTCGGTATTAAAATCTTGTGCATGGCCGCTCGATCATCTTCCCTCTCATCTCAGCCATGATCCCTCCACACAACCCACTTAGCCCAACAAACACCCCCTCTACCCGTAACCGTCCGATTGCGACCGGAGGGTCCAAATCAGCTTCAGATCCCCCAAACCTAGACCCCTGCCTATTTAAGCCCTGCCCCACTTCCATTTTCGGAACCCTAGCCTAATCCTTCTCCTACCTATAGTTGCCGCCACCCCCTCAATTTCCGAGCGGACAACCCCCACCTCGCCACTTGGCATGCAGCCAGCGGCCGCACCGCCACCTGAGCCGCCGGATTCCACCAACTTCGCCCCGCCATGTTGCCACTTGACTAAGAACCTTTTTTTTAGCCGTTTATCATTCCACACATGCATATGAGTTTTCCACTAAATCACATATTCCAGGATCATAGTAGTTATAGTATAGAATATAAACTCTATAATTATGAATATGGAAATACCATAATACAAATATTATTACCTATAGGGCATATTTCTAACACTTGATGCTAAATTTACCATCAAAGAAGGGTCGCCCGCCTTTGTGGTCATTCGATAGCTGAAAATCGTGTGCTCCTTCACCTTGAAACCCCCATGTAAGGATAATTTTGAGTCATTTTGTTCGACCTTTCTCACACGGGCGTCGTGGCTAGGCGCGACCAGCACAAAAAAAGAGCTCCCATGGATCCAAGAGTACTTGTTTCTATTGTCATCATAGTTCATAGGTTGCTTGCCTTCTTGGTTGCGATAGGCTTGTGCACCACGGTCCCAACGGGTCATTCATGTATTTCAAGCTGAGACATTTAGCCAGCTTTTGAGCTTAACGTTGTCGTGTCGTACGTGGATACCCAACAAATGGTTGTTCCGCCGAACAATGATAGGCCGACTCGAACAATTGTTGGATGCTTAGCATACACATTGTATTCTAACCATCGCATGCTCCATCTTCGACCTGTGCGAACATGAGCGTGATGTAAGTTTGCCCCACAATTTTTGAGTGCGGCGTGCTCGGATGCTCCGGCTGATAGCCCTGCCCGTCGTGGGGGTGGTATGAGTATTGCTAGCAGTTGTTCCGGTGAAGGAAGTCGATGGGGCCTTCACGGTAAAGCCAAGGCAGTCCACCCGTCTGTTGTACCCTGTCAGGGCTAGCTGGTTGGTATAGGCTGACTTTCAATACTCGTACTCATGCCATCACAGAACCTGACCGGATGACATCATGTACGAATATGCAAAGCAATATGACATGCACGAATAGCATTGGTTATGGTATGAGTATGTTTTTAGTATGGTTATACATATGCTTCTTGGTACCGTCATGCTTGTGTTCATTTATAATTATCGAAAGAACCAGGTATCCTTTGCAGATCATTGATATAACTGTTGGGGAATGTAGTAATTTCAAAAAAAAATCTACGCACATGCAAGATCATGGTGATGCATAGCAACAAGAGGGGAGAGTGTTCTCCACGTACCCTCATAGACCGAAAGCGGAAGCGTTAGAACAACGCGGTTGATGTAGTCGTACGTCTTCACGGCCCGACCGATCAAGCACCGAAACTACGACACCTCCGAGTTCTAGCACACGTTCAGCTCGATGACGATCCCCGTACTCCGATCCAGCAGAATGTCGGGGAAGAGTTCCGTCAGCACGACGGCGTGGTGACGATCTTGATGTTCTACCGTCGCAGGGCTTCGCCTAAGCACCGCTACAATATTATCGAGGAGGACTATGGTGGAGGGGGGCACCGCACACGGCTAAGAGTTCAAGAGATCAATTGTTGTGTCTATGGGGTGCCCCCCTCCCCCGTATATAAAGGAGTGGAGGAGGTGGCCGGCCAAGGGGGGTGGCGCGCCCTAGGGGGGAGTCCAATCCCAACCGGGAGTAGGACTCCCCCCTTTCCTATTAGGAGAGGGAGAGGGAATGAAGAGGGGGGAGGGAAGAAGGAAAGGGGGGGCCGACCCCCCTCCCAATTCGGATTGGGCTTGGGGGGGGCCCCTCCTTTGCTTCTTCTCCCTCCTTTCCACTAAGGCCCAATAAGGCCCATATACCTCCCGGGGGGTTCCGATAACCTCCCGGAGCTCTGGTATTGTCCCAATCTCATCCGGAACCTTGCCGGTGTCCAAATTTAGTCGTCCAATATATCAATCTTTATGTCTTGACCATTTCGAGACTCCTCGTCATGTCCGTGATCACATCCGGGACTCCGAACAACCTTCGGTACATCAAAACTCATAAACTCATAATAAAACTGTCAACGAAACCTTAAGCGTGCGGACCCTACGGGTTCGAGAACTGTGTAGACATGACCGAGACTCATTTCCGGTCAATAACCAATAGCGGAACCTGGATGCTCATATTGGCTCCTACATATTCTACGAAGATCTTTATCGGTCAAACCGCATAACAACATACGTTGTTCCCTTTGTCGTCGGTATGTTACTTGCCCGAGATTCGATCATCGGTATCCAATACCTAGTTTAATCTCGTTACCGGCAAGTCTCTTTACTCGTTACGTAATACATCATCCCGCAACTAACTCATTAGTTGCAATGCTTGAAAGGCTTAAGTGATGTGCATTACCGAGTGGGCCCAGAGATACCTCTCCGAGAATCGGAGTGACAAATCCTAATCTCGAAATACGCAAACCCAACAAGTACCTTCGGAGACACCTGTAAAGCACCTTTATAATCACCCAGTTACGTTGTGACGTTTGGTAGCACACAAAGTGTTCCTCCGGTAAACGGGAGTTGCATAATCTCATAGTCATAGGAACATGCATAAGTCATGAAAAAAGCAATAGCAACATACTAAACGATCAAGTGCTAAGCTAACGGAATGGGTCAAGTCAATCACATCATTCTCCTAATGATGTGATCCCGTTAATCAAATGACAACTCATGTCTATGGTTAGGAAACATAACCATCTTCGATTAACGAGCTAGTCAATTAGAGGCATAATAGTGACACTCCGTTTATCTATGTATTCACACATGTATTATGTTTCCGGTTAATACAATTCTAGCATGAATAGTAAACATTTATCATGATATAAGGAAATAAATAATAACTTTATTATTGCCTCTAGGGCATATTCCCTTCAGTCTCCCACTTGCACTAGAGTCAATAATCTAGTTTACATCGCCATGTGATTTAACATCAATAGTTCACATCTTTATGTGGTTAACACCCATAGTTCACATCGACATGTGACCAACACCCAAAGGGTTTACTAGAGTGAGTAATCTAGTTCACATCGCTATGTGATTAACACCCAAAGAGTACTAAGGTGTGATCATGTTTTGCTTGTGAGATAATTTTAGTCAACGGGTCTGTTACATGCAGATCCGTAAGTATTTTGCAAATTTCTATGTCTACAATGCTCTGCACGGAGCTACTCTAGCTAATTGCTCCCACTTTCAATATGTATCTAGACCGAGACTTAGAGTCATCTAGATTAGTGTCAAAACTTGCATCGACGTAACCCTTTACGGCGAACCTTTTGACACTTCCATAATCGAGAAACATATCCTTATTCCACTAAGGATAATTTTGACCACTGTCCATTGATCTACTCCTAGATCACTATTGCACTCCCTTGCCAAACTTAGTGGTAGGGTATGCAATAGATCTGGTACACAACATGGCATACTTTATAGAATCTATGGCTGAGGCATAGGGAATGACTTTCATTCTCTTTCTATCTTCTGCTGTGGTTGGGTTTTGAGTCTTACTCAATCTCACACCTTGTAACACAGGCAAGAACTCTTTCTTTGACTGTTCCATTTTGAACTACTTCAAAATCTTGTCAAGGTATGTACTCATTGAAAAAACTTATCAAGTGTCTTGATCTATCTCTATAGATCTTGATGCTCAATATGTAAGCAGCTCCACCGAGGTCTTTCTTTGAAAAAAACCTTTCAAATACTCCTTTATGCTTTTCAGAAAATTCTACATTATTTCCGATCAACAATATGCCGTTCACATATACTTATCAGAAAGGTTGTAGTGCTCCCACTCACTTTCTTGTAAATACATGCTTCACTGTAAGTCTGTATAAAACTATATGCTTTGATCAACTCATCAAAGCGTATATTCCAACTCCGAGATGCTTGCACCAGTCCATAGATGGATCGTTGGAGCTTGCATATTTTGTTAGCACCTTTAGGATTGACAAAACCTTCTGGTTGCATCATATACAACTCTTCTTTAATAAATCCATTAAGGAATGCAGTTTTGTTTATCCATTTGCCAGATTTCATAAAATGCAGCAATTGCTAACATGATTCGGACAGACTTAAGCATAGATACGAGTGAGAAACTCTCATCGTAGTCAACACCTTGAACTTGTCGAAAACCTTTTGCGACAATTCTAGCTTTGTAGATAGTAACACTACTATCAGCGTCCGTCTTCCTCTTGAAGATCCATTTAATCTCAATGGCTCGCCGATCATTGGGCAAGTCAATCAAAGTCCATACTTTGTTCTCATACATGGATCTCATCTCAGATTTCATGGCCTCAAGCCATTTCGCGGAATCTGGGCTCACCATCGCTTCTTCATAGTTCGTAGGTTTGTCATGGTCAAGTAACATGACCTCCAGAACAGGATTACCGTACTACTCTGGTGTGGATCGTGCTCTGGTTGATCTACGAAGTTCTGTAGTAACTTGATTCGAAGTTTCATGATCATCATCATTAACTTCCTATCTTGTTGGCGTAGACATCACTGGAACTGATTTCTGTGATGAACTATTTTTCAATTCGGGAGAAGGAACAATTACCTTATCAAGTTCCACTTTCCTCCCACTCACTTCTTTCGAGAGAAACTCCTTCTCTATAAAGGATCCATTCTTAGCAATGAATTTGCCTTTGGATCTGTGATAGAAGGTGTACCCAACAGTCTCCTTTGGGTATCCTATGAAGGCGCATTTCTCCGATTTGGGTTCGAGCTTATCAGGATGAAACTTTTTCACATACGCATCGCAACTCCAAACTTTAAGAAACGACAACTTTGGTTTCTTGCCAAACCACAGTTCATAAGGTGTCGTCTCAACGGATTTTGATAGTGCCCTATTTAACGTGAATGCGGCCATCTCTAAAGCATAACCCCAAAACGATAGCGGTAAATCAGTAAGAGACATCATAGATCGCACCATATCTAGTAAAGTACGATTACGACATTCGGACACACCATTTCGTTGTGGTGTTCCGGGTGGCGTGAGTTGCGAAACTATTCCGCATTGCTTCAAATGTAAACCAAACTCGTAACTCAAATATTCTCCTCCACGATCAGATCGTAGAAACTTTATTTTCTTGTTACGATGATTTTCCACTTCACTCTGAAATTCTTTGAACTTTTCAAATGTTTCAGACTTGTGTTTCATCAAGTAGATATACCCATATCTGCTCAAATCATTTGTGAAGGTGAGAAAATAACGACACCCGCCGCGAGTCTCAATATTCATTGGACCACATACATCAGTATATATGATTTCCAACAAATCAGTTGCTCACTCCATAGTTCCGGAGAACGGCGTTTTAGTCATCTTGCCCATGAGGCACGGTTCGCAAGTACCAAGTGAGTCATAATCAAGTGATTCCAGAAGCCCATCAGTATGGAGTTTCTTCATGCGCTTTACACCAATATGACCCAAACGGCAGTGCCACAAATAAGTTGCACTATCATTATCAACTCTGCATCTTTTGGCTTCAACATTATGAATATGTGTATCACTACTATCGAGATTTAATAAAAATAGACCACTCTTCAAGGGTGCATGACCATAAAAGATATTACTCATATAAATAGAACAACCATTATTCTCAGATTTAAATGAATAACCGTCTCGCATCAAACAAGATCCAGATATAATGTTCATGCTCAACGCTGGCACCAAATAACCATTATTCAGGTCTAAAACTAATCCCGAAGGTAGATGTAGAGGTAGCGTGCCGACTGCAATCACATCGACTTTGGAACCATTTCCCACGCGCATCGTCACCTCGTCCTTAGCCAATCTTCGCTTAATCCGTAGTCCCTGTTTCGAGTTGCAAATATTAGCAACGGAACCAGTATCAAATACCCAAAGCTCTGCGAGCATTAGTAAGGTACACATCAATAACATGTATATCACATATACCTTTGTTCACCTTGCCATCCTTCTTATCCGCCAAGTACTTGGGGCAGTTCCGCTTCAAAGGACTAGTCGCTTGCGGAGAAGCACTCAGTTTTAGGCTTAGGTCCAGACTTGGGTTTCTTCTCTTGAGCAGCAACTTGTTTGTTGTTCTTCTTGAAGTTCCTTCTTCTTCCCTTTACCCTTTTCTTGAAACTGGTGGTCTTATTGACCATCAACACTTGATGCTCCTTCTTGATTTCTACCTCCAGCCTTTAGCATTGCGAAGAGCTCGGGAATAGTCTTGTCCATCCCTTGCATATTATAGTTCATCACGAAGCTCTTGTAGCTTGGTGGCGTGATTGAAGAATTCATCAATGACACTATCATCGTGAAGATTAACTCCCAGTTGAATCAAGTGATTATTATACCCGACGCTTTTGAGTATATGTTCACCGATGTAACTATTCTCCTCCATCTTACAGCTATAGAACTTATTGGAGACTTCATATCTCTCAATCCGGGCATTTGCTTGAAATATTAACTTCAACTCCTGGAACATCTCATATGCTCCATGACGCTCAAAACGTCGTTGAAGACCCGGTTCTAAATCGTAAAGCATGGCACATCGAACTATCGAGTAGTCACCAGCTTTGCTCGCCAGACGTTCTTAACGCCGCTGCGGTTACATCTGCAGCAGGCACGGCACCCAGCGGTGCCTCCGGGGCGTAATTCTTCTGTGCAGCAATGAGGATAATCCTCAAGTTACGGACCCAGTCCGTGTAATTGCTACCATCATCTTTCAACTTAGCTTTCTCAAGGAACACATTAAGATTCAACGGAACAACAACACGAGCCATCTATCTACAACAAACATAGACAAGCAAAATACTATCAGGTACTAAGTTCATGATAAATTTAAGTTCAATTAATCATATTACTAAAGAACTCCCACTTAGACAGACATCTCTCTAGTCATCTAAGTGATCACATGATCCAAATCAACTAAACCATGTCCGATCATCACGTGAGATGGAGTAGTTTCAATGGTGAACATCACCATGTTGATCATATCTACTATATGATTCACGTTCGACTTTTCGGTCTCCGTGTTCCGAGGCCATATCTGTATATGCTAGGCTCGTCAAGTTTAACTCGAGTATTCGCGTGTGCAACTGTTTTGCACCCGTTGTATTTGAACGTAGAGCCTATCACACCGATCATCACGTGGTGTCTCAAAGACGAAGAACTTTCATAGCGGTGCATACTCGGGAGAACACTTCTTGATAATTAGTGAGAGATCATCTTAAAATGCTACCGTCAGTCAAAGCAAGATAAGATGCATAAAGGATAAACACACATGCAATCAATATAAGTGATATGATATGGCCATCATCATCTTGTGCTTGTGATCTCCATCTCTGAAGCACCGTCGTGATCACCATCGTCACCGGCGCGACACCTTGATCTCTATCGTAGCATCGTTGTCGTTACACCATCTATTGCTTCTACGACTATCGCTACTGCTTAGTGATAAAGTAAAGCAATTACATGGCGTTTGCATTTCATACAATAAAGTGACAACCATATGGCTCCTGCCAGTTACCGATAACTCGGTTACAAAACATGATCATCTCATACAATAAAATATAGCATCACACCTTGACCATTTCACATCACAACATGCCCTGCAAAAACAAGTTAGACGTCCTCTACTTTGTTGTTGCAAATTTTACGTGGCTGCTATGGGCTGAGCAAGAACCGTTCTTACCTACGCATCAAAACCACAACGATAGTTCGTCAAGTTAGTGCTGTTTTAACCTTCGCAAGGACCGGGCGTAGCCACACTCGGTTCAACTAAAGTTGGAGAAACAGACACCCGCTAGTCACCTGTGTGCAAAGCACGGCGGTAAAACCAGTCTCGCGTAAGCGTACGCGTAATGTCGGTCCGGGCCGCTTCATCCAACAATACCGCTGAACCAAAGTATGACATGCTGGTAAGCAGTATGACTTGTATCGCCCACAACTCACTTATGTTCTACTCGTGCATATAACATCTAAGCATAAAACCAGGCTCGGATACCACTGTTGGGGAACGTAGTAATTTCAAAAAAATTCCTACGCACGAGCAAGATCACGGTGATGCATAGCAACGAGAGGGAGAGTGTTGTCCACGCACCCTCGTGAGACCGAAAGCGAAGCGTTAGAACAACGCGGTTGATGTAGTCGACGCCTTCACGGCTCGACCGATCAAGCAACGAAACTACGGCACCTCCGAGTTCTAGCACACGTTCAGCTCGATGACGATCCCCGTACTCCGATCCAGCAGAATGCCGGGGAAGAGTTCCGTCAGCACGACGGCGTGGTGACGATCTTGATGTTCTATCATCGCAGGGCTCCGCCTAAGCACCGCTACAATATTATCAAGGAGGACTATGGTGGAGGGGGCACCGCACACGGCTAAGAAATCAAGAGATCAATTGTTGTGTCTATGGGGTGCCCCCCTCCCCCGTATATAAAGGAGTGGAGGAGGGGGCCGGCCAAGGGGGGTGGCGCGTGAAGGAAATATGCCCTAGAGGCAATAATAAAGTTATTATTTATTTCCTTATTTCATGATAAATGTTTATTATTCATGCTAGAATTGTATTAACCGGAAACATGATACATGTGTGAATACATAGACAAACATGGAGTCATTAGTATGCCTCTACTTGACTAGCTCATTAATCAAAGATGGTTATGTTTCCTAACCATAGACATGTGTTGTTATTTGATTAATGGGATCACATCATTAGGAGAATGATGTGATTGACATGACCCATTCCGTTAGCCTAGCACTTGATCGTTTAGTATATTGCTATTGCTTTCTTCATGACTTATACATGTTCCTGTAACTATGAGATTATGCAACTCCGTTTACGGAGGAACACTTTGGTGCTACCAAACGTCACAACGTAACTGGGTGATTATAAAGGAGTACTACATGTGTCTCCAAAGGTACATGTTGGGTTGGCGATTTCGAGATTAGGTTTTGTCACTCCGATTGCCTGGAGAGGTATCTCTGGCCCTCTCGGCAATGCACATCACTATAAGCCTTGCAAGCAATGTAGCTAATGAGTTAGTTACGGAATGATGCATTACGTAACGAGTAAAGAGACTTGCCGGTAACGAGATTGAACTAGGTATTGGATACCGACGATCGAATCTCGGGCAAGTAACATACCGATGACAAAGGAACAAAGTATGTTGTTATGCGGTTTGACCGATAAAGATCTTCGAGAATATGTAGGAGCCAACATGGGCATCCAGGTTCCGCTATTGGTTATTGACCAAGAATAGTTCTAGGTCATGTCTACATAGTTCTCGAACCCGTAGGGTCCGCACGCTTAAGGTTTCGATGATGCTTATATTATGAGTTTATGAGTTTTGATGTACCGAAGGAGTTCGGAGTCCCGGATGAGATCGGGGACATGACGAGGAGTCTCGAAATGGTCGAGACGTAAAGATCGATATATTGGACGACTATATTCGGAGTTCGGAAAGGTTCCGAGTGATTCGGGTATTTTTCGGAGTACCGGAGAGTTACGGGAATTCGCCGGGAGTATATGGGCCTTATTGGGCCATACGGGAATAGAGGAGAGAGGCCAAAAGGGAGGAGGCCTGCGCCCCCCCTCTGGTCCGAATTGGACAAGGGGCGCAGCCCCCCTTTCCTTCTCCCTCTCCCCCTCTTTCCCCTTCTCCTACTCCAACAAGGGAGGTGGAATCCTACTAGGACTAGGGAGTCCTAGTAGGACTCCACACTTGGCGCGCCTCCTCCTAGGGCCGGCCTCCTCCCCCCTTGCTCCTTTATATACGGGGGCAGGGGGGCACCCCATGACACACAAGTTGATCTACGGATCGTTCCTTAGCCGTGTGCGGTGCCCCCCTCCACCATATTCCACTTCGGTCATATCGTCATGAGCTTAGGCGAAGCCCTGCGCCGGTGGAGCATCATCATCGTCACCACGCCGTCGTGCTGACGGAACTCATCCCCGACGCTTTGCTGGATCGGAGCCGGGGATCGCCATCGAGCTGAACGTGTGCTGAACTCGGAGGTGTCGTGCGCTCGGTACTTGGATCGGTCGGATCGTGAAGACGCACGACTACATCAACCGCGTTGTTATAACGCTTCGCTTCGGTCTCACGAGGGCGTGGACATACACTCTCCCTCTCGTTGCTATGCCATCACCATGATCTTGCGAAAAGCGTAGGAATTTTTTGAAATTACTACATTCCCCAACAAAGGCATCCGAGCCAGGTTTTATGCGTTGATGTCATATGCGCGAGTAGAACACAAGTGAGTTGTGGGCGATATAAGTCATACTGCTTACCAGCATGTCATACTTTGGTTCGGCGGTATTGTGAGATGAAGCAGCCCGGACCGACATTACGCGACGCTTTACGCGAGACTGGTTTCACCGCTTGAGCACTCGTTGCTTAAAGGTGACCGGCGGTGTCTGTCTCTCTCACTTTAGTTGAACCGAGTGTGGCTACGCCCGTCCTTGCGAAGGTTAAAACAGCACCAACTTGACAAACTATCGTTGTGGTTTTGATGCGTAGGTAAGAACGGTTCTTGCTCAGCCCGTAGCAGCCACGTAAAACTTGCAACAACAAAGTAGAGGACGTCTAACTTGTTTTTGCAGGGCATGTTGTGATGTGATATGGTCAAGACATGATGCTATATTTTATTGTATGAGATGATCATGTTTTGTAACCAAGTTATCGGCAACTGGAAGGAGCCATATGGTTGTCGCTTTATTGTATGAAATGCAAAAGCCATGTAATTGCTTTACTTTATCAGTAAGCGGTAGCGATAGTCGTAGAAGCAATAGTTGGCGAGACGACAACGATGCTACGATGGAGATCAAGGTGTCGCTACGCGGGTGGCGATGGTGATCATGACGGTGCTTCCGGAGATGGAGAACACAAGCACAAGATGATGATGGCCATATCATATCACTTATATTGATTGCATGTGATGTTTATCCTTTATGCATCTTATCTTGCTTTGATTGACGGTAGCATTATAAGATGATCTCTCACTAAAATTATCAAGAAGTGTTCTCCTGAGTATGCACCGCTGCGAAAGTTCTTCGTCTTTGAGACACCACGTGATGATCGGGTGTGATAGGCTCTACGCTCAAATACAACGGGTGCAAAACAGTTGCGCACGCGAATACTCGAGTTAAACTTGACGAGCCTAGCATATAACAGATATGGCCTCGAACACGAAGACCAAAAGGTCGGCGTGAATCATATAGTAGATATGATCAACATATTGATGTTCACCGTTGAAACTACTCCATCTCACGTGACGATCGGACATGGTGTAGTTGATATGGATCACGTAATCACTTAGAAGATTAGAGGATATCTATCTAAGTGGGAGTTCTTAAGTAATATGATTAATTGAACTATAATTTATCATGAACATAGTCCCGTAGTATTTTGCAAATAATGTTGTAGATCAATAGCTCGCGTTGTTGCTTTCATATGTTTATTTTGATATGTTCCCGAGAAAACTGTGTTGAAAGATGTTAGTAGCAATGATGCGGATTGGATCCGTGATCGAGGTTTATCCTCATTGCTGCGTGAAGAATTATGTCCTTAATGCAACGCTAGGTGACAGACCTATTGCAGGAGCGTATGCGGGGCGTTATGAACGTTTGGCTAGCTCAATATGATGACTACTTGATAGTTTAGTGCACCATGCTTAACGGCTTAGAATCGGGACTTCAAAGACGTTTTGAACGTCATGGACCATATGAGATGTTCCAGAATTGAAGTTAATATTTCAAGCAAATACCGAGTTGAGAGGTATGAAGTCTCCAACAAGTTCTATAGCTAAAGGATGGAGGAGAATCGCTCAACTAGTGAGCAAGTGCTCGATTGTCCAGGTACTACAATCGCTTGAATCAAGTGGGAGTTAATCTTCCGGATAAGATAGTGATTGATAGAATTCTCTAGTCACCATCACCAAGTTAGTAGAACTTCGTGATGAACTATAGTATGCAAAGGATGACGAAAACGATTCCCGAGCTCTTCGTGATGTTGAAATCGACGTAGGTAGAAATCAAGAAAGAGCATCAAGTGTTGATGATTGACAAGACCACTAGTTTCAAGAGAATGGCAAAGGGAAAGAAAGGAACTTCAAGTAGAATGACAAGCAAGTTGTCACTCCATGAAGAAGCCCAAAGCTGAACCTAAAGCCCTAAACCGAGTGCTTCTACCGCAAAGGAAATGGTCATCGAAGTGGAACCACTCCAAATATTTGGTGGATAAGAAGGATGGCAAAGTGAACAAGGGTATATTTGATATACAGGTTATTGATGTGTGCTTTACTAGTGTTTATAGTAGCCCCGAGTATTTGATACTTGTTCGGTTGCTAAGAATAGTAACTCAAACAGGAGTTACGAATAAACAAAGACTAGTTGAAGGGAAGTGACGATGAGTGTTGGAAGTAGTTCCAAGATTGATATGATCATCATCGCACACTCCCTATACTTTCGGATTAGTGATAAACCTAAATAAATGTTATTTGGCGCTTATGCTGAGCATGAATATGATTTGATCATGTTCATTGCAATACGCTTATTCATTTAAAATCGAGAGAATAATTGTTGTTCTGCTTAAATGAATAAAACCTTCAATGGTCATACACCCAATGAAAATAGTTTGTTGGATCTCGATCGTAGTGATACACATATTCATAATATTGATGCCAAAAGATGCAAAGTTAATAATGATAGTGCAACTTATTTGTGGCAATCGCCGTTTGGGTCATATCGGTGTAAAGCGCATGAAGAAACTCCATGCTTGATGGGTTTTTGGAATCACTTGATTATGAATCGCTTGATGCTTAAGAACCGTGCCTTTTGGGCAAGATGACTGAAACTCCGTTGTTGAACAATGGAACGAGCAACAAACTTGTTGGAAATAATACATACTGATGTATGCAATCCAATGAGTGTTGATGCCCGTGGCAAGTATCATTATTTTCTGACCTTCACAGATGATTTGAGCAGATATGGATATGTCTACTTGATGAAACATAAGTCTAAAATAGTTGAAAAGTTCAAAGAATTTCAGAGTGAAGTGGAAAATCATCGTAACAAGAAAATAAAGTTTTTGCGATCGATCGTGGAGATGAATATTTGAGTTATGAAGTTTGGTCTTCAATTAAAACAAAGTGGAATAGTTTCACAGCTCACGCCACATGGAACACCACAACATAATGGTGTGTCCGAACATCGAATCGCACTTTATTGGATATGGTGCGATCTATGATGTATCTTACCGATTTACCACTATCGCTTTGGGGTTATGCATTAGAGACAAATGCATTCACGCTTAATAGGGCACCATCTAAATCCGCTGAGATGACACCGTATGAACTATGGTTTAGCAATAGAAACCTAAGTTGTCGCTTTCTTAAAGCTTGGAGTTGCGATGCTTATATGAAAAGGTTTCAACCTCGATAAGCTCGAACCCAAATCGAAAAGTGCGTCTTCATAGAATACCCAAAGGTAACTATTGGGTACACCTTCTATCACGATCCGAAGGCAAGTTATTCATTGCTAAGATGGATCCTTTCTAGAGAAGAAGTTTCTCTCGAAAGAAGTGAGTGGGAGGAAAGTAGAACTTGATGAGGTAATTGTACCTTCTCCCATATTGGAAAGTAGTTCATCACGTAAATCAGTTCCATGATTCCTACACCAATTAGTGAGGAAGTTAGTGATGATGATCATGAAACTTCAGATCAAGTTGCTACCAAACCTCGTAGGTCTTCCAGAGTAAGATCCGCACTGAGTGGTACGGTAATCATGTTCTGGAAGTCATGTTACTAGACCATGATGAATCTACGAACTATGAGGAAGCGATGATGAGCCCAGATTCCGCGAAATGGCTTGAGGCCATGAAATCTGAGATAGGATCCATGTATGAGAACAAAGTATGGACTTTGATTGACTTGCTCGATGATCAGCAAGCCATGTTAAATAAATGGATCTTCAAGAGGAAGACGGACACTGATAGTAGTGTTACTATCTACAAAACTCGACTTGTCACAAAAAAGGTTTTTTCGACAAGTTCAAGGTGTTGACTACAATGAGATTTTCTCAACTGTAGCGATGCTTAAGTCTGTCCGAATCATGTTAGCAATTGCCACATTTTATGAAATCTGGCAAATGGATGTCAAAACTACATTTTAATGGATTTATTAAGGAAGAGTTGTATATGATGCAACCGAAGGTTTTGTCAATCCTAAAGGAGCTAACAAAATGTGCAAGCTCCAATGATCCATCTATGGACTGGTGCAAGCATCTCGAGTTGGAATACACACTTTGATAAGTTGATCAAAGCATATAGTTTTATGAGACTTGCGGTGAAGCCTGTATTTACAAGAAAGTGAGTGGGAGCACTACAAGATTTCGATAAGTATATGTGAATGACATATTGTTGATCGAAATGATGTAGAATTTTTCCGAAAGCATAAAGGAGTATTTGGAAGGACTTCTTTAAAAGAAAGACATCAAGAAAGCTACTTACATATTGAGCATCAAGATCTATTGAGATAGATCAAGACGCTTGATAAGTTTTTTCAATAAGTATATACCTTGTCAAGATTTTGAAGTAGTTCAAAATGGAACAATCAAAGAAAAGTTCTTGCACTGTTGCAAAGGTGTGAAATTGAGTAAGACTCAAATCCCACCATGGCGTAAAATAGAGAAGAGAATGAAAGTCATTCCCTATGCCTCACCATAGGTTCTATAAAGTATGCTATGCTATGTACCAAACCTATTGTATACCTTGCTCAGATTTGGCAAGGGGTACAATAGTGATCTAGGAGTAGATCATTGGACATTGGTTAAGAACATCCTTAGTGAGGACTAAGGAAATATTTCTCGATTATGGAGGTGATAAAAGAGCCCGTCAGAAAGAGTTACATCGATGCAAGCTTTTTACACTGATCCGGATAAGTCTCAATCTGGATACATATTGAAAGTGGGAGCAATTAGCTAGAGTTGCTCCGCGAGCATTGTAGACATAGAATATTTGCAAAATACATACGGCTCTGAATGTAATGAGACCCGCTGACTAAGCTTCTCTCACAAGCAAAACATGATCATACCTTAGTACTCTTTGGGTGTTAATCACATAGCGATGTGAACTAGATTTTTGACTCTAGTAAACCCTTTGGGTGTTGGTCACATGACGATGTGAACTATGGGTGTTAATCACATACAGATGTGAATATTAGTGTTGAATCACATGATGATGTGAACTAGATTATTGACTCTAGTGCAAGTGGGAGATGAAGGAAATATGCCCTAGAGGCAATAATAAAGTTATTATTTATTTCCTTATTTCATGATAAATGTTTATTATTCATGCTAGAATTGTATTAACCGGAAACATGATACATGTGTGAATACATAGACAAACATGGAGTCACTAGTATGCCTCTACTTGACTAGCTCATTAATCAAAGATGGTTATGTTTCCTAACCATAGACATGTGTTGTTATTTGATTAATGGGATCACATCATTAGGAGAATGATGTGATTGACATGACCCATTCCGTTAGCCTAGCACTTGATCGTTTAGTATATTGCTATTGCTTTCTTCATGACTTATACATGTCCCTGTAACTATGAGATTATGCAACTCCGCTTACGGAGGAACACTTTGGTGCTACCAAACGTCACAACGTAATCGGGTGATTATAAAGGAGTACTACAGGTGTCTCCAAAGGTACATGTTGGGTTGGCGTATTTCGAGATTAGGTTTTGTCACTCCGATTGTCGGAGAGGTATCTCTGGCCCTCTCGGTAATGCACATCACTATAAGCCTTGCAAGCAATGTAGCTAATGAGTTAGTTACGGAATGATGCATTACGTAACGAGTAAAGAGACTTGCCGATAACGAGATTGAACTAGGTATTGGATACCGACGATCGAATCTCGGGCAAGTAACATACCGATGACAAAGGAACAAAGTATGTTGTTATGCGGTTTGACCGATAGAGATCTTCGTAGAATATGTAGGAGCCAATATGGGCATCCAGGTTCCGCTATTGGTTATTGACCAAGAATAGTTCTAGGTCATGTCTACATAGTTCTCGAACCCGTAGGGTCCGCACGCTTAAGGTTTCGATGGCGATGCTTATATTATGAGTTTATGAGTTTTGATGTACCAAGGAGTTCGAGTCCCGGATGAGATCAGGGACATGACGAGGAGTCTCAAATGGTCGAGACGTAAAGATCGATATATTGGACGACTATATTCGAGTTCGGAAAGGTTCCGAGTGATTCGGGTATTTTGAGTACCGGAGAGTTACGGGAATTCGCCGGGAGTATATGGGCCTTATTGGGCCATACAGGGAATAGAGGAGAGAGGCCAAAGGGAGGAGGCCTCGCCCCCCTCTGGTCCGAGGTGGACAAGGCGCAGCCCCTTCCTTCTCCCTCTCCCCTCTTTCCCTTCTCCTACTCCAACAAGGGAGGTGGAATCTTACTAGGACTAGGAGTCCTAGTAGGACTCCACACTTGGCGCCTCCTCCTAGGGCGGCCTCCTCCCCTTGCTCCTTTATATCTCGGGGCAGGGGCACCCCATGACACACAAGTTGATCTACGGATCGTTCCTTAGCCGCAGCGGTGCCCCTCCACCATATTCCACTTCGGTCATATCGTCATGAGAGCTTAGGCGAAGCCTGCGCCGGTGGAGCATCATCATCGTCACCACGCCGTCGTCTTGTGGAACTCATCCCCGACGCTTTGCTGGATCGGAGCCGGGGATCGCCATCGAGCTGAACGTGTGCTGAACTCGGAGGTGCCGTGCCTTGGTACTTGGATCGGTCGGATCGTGAAGACGTATGACTACATCAACCGCGTTGTTATAACGCTTCGCTTCACGGTCTCACGAGGGTACGTGGACATACACTCTCCTCTCGTTGCTATGCCATCACCATGATCTTGCGAAAAGCGTAGGATTTTTTTTGAAATTACTACGTTCCCCAACAGCGCGCCCTAGGGGGGGAGTCCAATCCCAACCGAGAGTAGGACTCCCCCCTTTCCTATTAGGAGAGGGAGAGGGAAGGAAGAGGGGGGAGGGAAGAAGGAAAGGGGGGGCCGGCCCCCCCTCCCAATTTGGATTGGGCTTGGGGGGGTCTCCTTTCCACTAAGGCCCAATAAGGCCCATATACCTCCCGGGGGGTTCCGATAACCTCCCGGAGCTCCGGTATTGTCCCAATCTCATCCGGAACCTTTCCGGTGTCCAAATATAGTCGTCCAATATATCGATCTTTATGTCTCGCCATTTCGAGACTCCTCGTCATGTCCGTGATCACATCCGGACTCGAACAACCTTCGTACATCAAAACTCATAAACTCATAATAAAACTGCCAATCTAAACCTTAAGCGTGCATGGACCCTATGGGTTCGAGAACTATGTAGACATGACCGAGACTCGCTTCCGGTCAATAACCAATAGCGGAACCTGGATGCTCATATTGGCTCCTACATATTCTACGAAGATCTTTATCGGTCAAACCGCATAACAACATACGTTGTTCCTTTGTCATCGGTATGTTACTTGCCGAGGTTCGATCGTCGTATCCAATACCTAGTTTAATCTCGCTATCGCAAGTCTCTTTACTCGCTACGTAATACATCATCCCGCAACTAACTCATTAGTTGCAATGCTTGCAAAGCTTAAGTGATGTGCATTACCGAAGTGGGCCCAGAGATACCTCTCCGACAATCGGAGTGACAAATCCTAATCTCAAATACGCCAACCCAACAAGTACCTCCGGAGACATCTGTAGAGCACCTTTATAATCACCCGTTACGCCAGACGCTTGGTAGCACACAAAGTGTTCCTCCAAGAACGGAGTTGCATAATCTCATAGTCATAGGAACATGTATAAGTCATGAAGAAAGCAATAGCAACATACTAAACGATCAAGTGCTAAGCTAACGGAATGGGTCAAGTCAATCACATCATTCTCCTAATGACGTGATCCCGTTAATCAAATGACAACTCATGTCTATGGTTAGGAAACATAACCATCTTCGATTAACGAGCTAGTCAAGTAGAGGCATGCTAGTGACACTCTGTTTATCTATGTATTCACACATGTATTATGTTTCCGGTTAATACAATTATAGCATGAATAATAAACATTTATCATGAAATAAGGAAATAAATAATAACTTTATTATTGCCTCTAGGGCAAATTTCCTTCAATAACATGTTGCTTAGTTTTTTTACCGCGATTAGTTTTCGCACAAAACACGATGGATCGCACGTGTGAATGACCTAATATGTCCTACTTGTTCTATCCGTGTAGCGGCATGCAGGGTTTTTCTTTGGTGGATGTCCAGCTGCACATTGTAACCATAGCGAAGTGAAGAGGCCGCGGGCGGAGAACAGTGGCCTAGAAAAATCATCGGTGGTTCGAAAGTTAAGTGAACTGTTTGAAACATAAAATAGAAGTTAAGTTAATTATTTGAAGAGATCAACTGCACCCAACGATGAAAAGACCAACTACAACAAAGAAGCGAAATAACTTACATAAACTGGAAATTTAGGTGAACTATCGTTAGACGTACTTCCCATAGCATTGCTTAAGTTGTAAGGGCACTTTTGTCCCTAAGTAGTTTTGGTGATTGATGACAATGCCTTTGCGGACTAATCGTGTGTATTGAGCTTTTCAGATTCATCACGACTAAACACAAGACGATTTGATGCCCCTCGAAGATTATTGAAGACGGCGTTTATCTACGGTTCGGTTCGGTGGAGTTGAGTCGTAGGAGAGCCGTACTATTAAGAGGGGGTCCGTGTTGGAAAGATTTGGGTGGAATCTCATGTACACATTCCCTTTTGCACCGCCTTTCCTTGAGCTCCTTGGAGTGTTCCTCTGTCTCACCTTGTCTCTGCAATTTGAAGGTCTCCGCCTTGCTCTTCTCAGGCTAGCGGTAGTACTGCTCCTCTGAGCGGTACTACCTAGGAGCCAGCGGTAGTACCGGGCGCCTGCAGTAGTACCGTAGGCTCCATGGTAGTCTGCGCTCCCGAGCGTAGTACCATGACTCTGTCTGCACCGCTGCTCAAGCGGTGGTATCTGCGCGATGTAATTTTTACATCCGCACTACCCGCTGATAGTACCGTGTTTGCGGTCTTGTAGTCTGTGACGCCTTGAGCCAGGTTCAATAGCAAGTCGGAGGTAAGGCGGATGTAATTTTTTACATCCGCACCTTTCACGGTAGTACCGCTCCCATGGTCGCGGTAGTTCCGTGACGGATTTTTGCACGGCAATTTCTAAAGCGGAGGTAGTCACGGATGTAATTTTTATATCTGTGCCTACCGAGGCCTGCCTCTGGGCTGTCTTGCGGGAAGTATATGAATTCGCGGTAGTACCGCTTCAGGATCTACCGCCTGTTAGTGCTCCTTTTTGCAGTCTGGTCTCCGCCGTGCCACGGTAGTACTGCTGTCCGCCAGTAGTACCGCAGCCCATCTTGATAGTACCGCTGTGGTGCGGTAGTTCCGTGGTCGCGGGCTGAGTGGTGGGTAACGGTTGGAAATGTCCCCCACTATAAAGGGGTCTTCTTCCCAAGAAGATTCACCTCTTCCAACCCTAAACTCCATTGTTGCTCCAAGCTCTATTTTCGCCGATCTCTCTCCCTAGCCAATCAAACTTGTTGATTTGCTCGGGATTGGCTGAAAGGCCCGATCTACACTTCCACCAAGAGAAATTTGATCCCCCACTAATCCCTAGCGGATCTTGTTACTCTTGGGTGTTTGAGTACCCTAGACGGTTGAGGTCACCGTGAAGCCATAGTCCATTGTGGTGAAGCCTCGTGGTGGTGTTGGGAGCCTCCAATTAAGTTGTGGAGATTGCCCCAACCTTGTTTGTAAAGGTTCGGTTGCCGCCTTCAAGGGCACCAATAGTGGAATCACGGCATCTCGCATTGTGTGAGGGCGTGAGGAGAATACGGTGGCCCTAGTGGCTTCTTGGGGAGCATTGTGCCTCCACACCGCTCTAACGGAGACGTACTTCCCCTCAAAAGGAAGGAACTTCGGTAACACATCCTCGTCTTCACCGGCTCCACTCTTGGTTATCTCATCCCTTTACTTGTGCAAGCTTACTTGTGTTTTATTCATTGCTTTCTTGTGTGGTTGTGTTTGTTGCATCATATAGGTTGTCCACTTAGTTGCATATCTAGACAACTTACTTTGATGCAAAGTTTAATTTGGTAAAGAAAAGCTAAAAATTGTTAGTTGCCTATTCATCCCCCCCTCTAGTCAACTATATTGATCCTTTCAATTGGTATCAGAGCCTCGTCTCTTTTTAAGGACTTTACCGTCCGAAGAGTATGGTTGACATCGTAGATGATGTGGGAGAGCACTCCGGTGCGAATCCGATATCATCTACGGGAGATGGGGGTAACTCGATCTCACGTGAGGAATTCAATGTGGCGTTGGACACATTGAAAACCTCCATGACTACCGAGGGCTTAAACTTTCCACCGCGCCCGTGAAAGTGGGTGATCCCGCCAACACGGAGACGGATGCTAACCCCGACAAGGGGGAAGCTACTAGTAAGAAAGCTCCTATGTCTAGTGGTAAAAATGGCACCGGCATCTTTGCCTATGTGCAACCTCCACCCGTTTATGGTGGACCGATCCCTTCTACTCATTTGAATCATGCCGGTCCTCCCCCCAAGATTGATAAAAAGGAGGATTTTGATTCTTGGGTCTATCGTTTTAAACGTCCTTTAAACCATGTGAACACTAACCTTTGGAGAATCATTGAAGAAGGTTTTTATCCGCATGACCGGAGCAACTTCACTCCTAGAGAAGCCGTGGATGATCAATTCAATGAAAATGCTCTCTTCATCATCCAAGAAGCAATCCTTCCCGAAGACCTCACGCATCTTCGGCCTTACTCGTTGGCCAAAGGTGCTTGGCGCAAAGTGATTTCTCTCTATCGGGGAAGTGCAAGCATTCAACACTCCAATTATGAAGTGGTACAAGATGAATCCGATGAGTTTGCAATGAAAGAAGATGAAGAACCTCGTGAGCTCTATCGGAGAGTTACCAAGCTCGCGGTCTCTCTCCGGGATCATGGAAGTAAGGACACGGATGACAATTGGATCAAGCGCAAATTTCTCAAGGCAATGATTCCCTACCACAAAGCCATGTCCTCGTCATCCGTCAAAGGCCGTACATTCACACCTTGTCCTCGAGTGATGTGTTGGATGAGTTTGTGGCTATGAGCATATTGGACAAGACCGCCGACAATGCGGTGGTTCGCTCCCAAAGAGCAAAGAAGCCCAACCTTGCATTGAAGGCCAAGGTTTGTGTCGAAGAATAAGAAGAGGAAGAAGAAGAAGAGAGCAACCTCGAAGATACGAAGTATGCCTATCATGAACACATGACCCTTGCTTCAAGGCAATTTTGGAGCAAGAAGAACTCAAGGCCCAACTTCAACAAGAGCAACTCAAGTGGCGCAAAGGGCAAGCAACGAGTGAGGACTTCCTTCAATTGTGGCAATGTGAGTCATTTTGTTGCAGAGTGTCCATATGAGAAGAGGGAAGACAATGGTGGCAAGCTCATCCGTAAGGACAAGGCCAAGTCTTTCCCCAACAAGAGCAACTTCACCAAGAAGGCTCCTCACAAAGCTTTGGTGGTACAAGAAGAGTACAATGAGGATGATGATGATGATGATGAAGATGGTGAGTCGGTTGCCATGGCCTCTGTTGCCATTGCGACGACTCCTCGGGTGTCTCTCTTCGACTCACTCAATGAAAGCATCACCGCCAAGTGCCTCATGGCTAAAGCCACCAACAAGGTAACCCCCAACATTAAAACTACCATCATCAATCATTCTTCTTTGACGGATTGCATTGATGAACATGAGGGAACTAATGTGGAGGAGAATGAGTTTGAGACCTTTATGGGTAAACTCAAGGGCAAATCCAAGAAGCGCCGTTGCTCTCTTGGAACAACTTAGTGAAGCCAATGACATGATCGAGGCTCACGAAGAAACCATCTCTAAGATGGAGGGCATAGTCGTGACTATGCCGATGAGATTCAGATCTTTCCAATGCTCTTGAGGAAGAGCGTGGTCTTCGTTTGGCTCTTGAGGAGTCATACAACGATGATCATGCTAAATCAAAGAAAGATCTTGATCATGCTCTTGTTGTGTCTCGTGTGCTAAGCTCCAAGAAGGCAAAGCTTGGAGTTGATCTTGCTAGACTCAACGAGGAGTTTGACATTCTCGACAAGGCTCACAAAGTCTTGAAGGGTGTTCATGCTAGCCTCAAAGAGTCTCATGATCAACTCCAAGTGAAGCTAACCAAGGAGAAAGCCACCTTTCCTCATATGGTATTGATTGACAATGCAAATGCTATTAACCCTTGTTGTGAGCATGTGCATCTTGTTGAGGAGAATGCTAAGTTGAAGGAGCAACTTGAGAAAGGCCTTGTCACATGCATACAAGGTGAGAAGAACCTCAACGACCTTTTGAGTAATCAAAAGGAAGTTGTGCCAAAGGAGGGATTGGGTTACTTTTAAGCCCAAGAACAAGAAGAAGAATGACAAGACCAAAAGACCCCTCCTCTCAAGCAAACTTTTGTGAGGGAGGAGAGGTGCTTCAAGGAGAAGAAGAACAACGCAAAGGGTGGCGATGCCAAGAAGGGCAATGCCACCCTCCCAACAAAGCCGGTGATTTTAATCCCTCTTATGTGTTATCTTTGTGCTAGTGATGGGCACGTTTATGCCAAATTTGTTGGTTCTCCTCATGAGTACATTGAATGGTCTATTTGGGTTCCTAAGACCCTTGTTACTAACATCAAAGGACCCATTACAAAATGGGTACCTAAAACCAAGCATTGATCTCTTGTAGGTGTTTGCTTCCGGTGGAGGATCATGGTTGCTCGATAGTGGAGCTACAAATCATATGACCGGAAGCAAGGACTTGGTGGTGGACGTGCACAAGATTCCTTCTATGCCCACCAATGTCGAGTGGGGTGATGCCTCGTTTTCTAAGGTATTGGGACTCAGCAAGGTTGTCATTTCTCATGATCTCACGATCGAGAAGGTCATGCTTGTTGAGCCCCTTGCATACAATTTACTTTCCGTTCGCCAACTTGCAATCATGGGCTTTGCCACTTTCTTTGATATTGATACCATGGCCCTCTTGTGGAGCAAGACTCTTAAAGTAGCCTTTGTTGGGCATGTCGAGAACGGTCTCTATGTGATTAACTTTTCGGAGGTACCCACTAAGACCGTGACATGCCTAATGGCTAAAGTTGATGTGGGATGGATTTGGCATCGCCATTTAGCCCATGTCAATATGAGATCTTTGCAAAGTCTTCTCAAGGGGGACCATGTCTGTGGGCTAACGAATGTTAGTTTTGCTAAAGATCGTGCTTGCGATTACTCATGTCGAAGGAAAGCTTCATGAAAAGGCTCACCCTCCCACGACTATCATTTACTCTAAGAGGCCTTTGGAGCTCCTTCACTTGGATCTTTTTGGACCTCCATCCTTTGATAGTCTTGGGGGTAGGAAGTATTGCTTGGTGATTGTGGATGACTACTCAAGATATACTTGGGTGTATTTCTTCAAGAGGAAGAGCGAGACCCAACAAACTGTCATTGACTTTGCAAATGAAGCACAACGTCAACACAATACAAAGATCTTGACAATAAGAAGTGACAACGGCACCAAGTTCAAGAAATACACCTTGGATGAGTTTCTTAGTGATGAGGGGATCAAGCATCAGTATTCTGCACCCTACACCCCTCAACAAAATGGTGTCGCGGAGAGGAAGAACCGGACGTTGATGGATGCGGCAAGGACCATGATGGCGGAGTTCAAGTCTCCATACAACTTTTGGGCCGAAGCCATCAACACCGCATGTCATGCATCCAATCGGCTCTACCTCCGCAAGGGCTTGAACAAGACTCCATATGAGATACTCACCGGTAACAAGCCCAACCTCAAGTACTTTCGGGTGTTCGGGTGTAAGTGTTTCATTCTCAAAAAGGGTGTTCGGTTGTCTAAGTTTGAAGCTAGAGCTTATGAGGGCATATTTGTTGGTTATGCTACAAACTCTCATGCTTACCGTGTCCTTGTTGGGGAACGTAGCAGAAATTCAAAATTTTCCTACGTGTCACCAAGATCTATCTATGGAGAAACCAGCAACGAGGGGAAGGAGAGTGCATCTACATACCCTTGTAGATCGCTAAGCGGAAGCGTTCAAGTGAACGGGGTTGATGGAGTCGTACTCGTCGTGATTCAAATCACCGATGATCCTAGTGCCGAGCAGACGGCACCTCCTCGTTCAACACACGTACAGCCGGTGGCGTCTCACGCCTTGATCCAGCAAGGAGAGAGGAGAGGTTGAGAAGACTCCATCCAGCAGCAACACAACGGCGTGGTGGTGGTGGAGGCGTGGCAATCCCAGCAGGCCGCCAACCACCAAGGGAGAGGAGGAGGAGGAGGCGGGGGCTGCACCAAGAGGAGAAGTTCTCATGTGTATGGCAGCCCCAAACCTCAACTATATATAGGGGAAGGGGGCGCCCCTTTAGGGTTTCCCCACCCCAAGGGTGCGGCCAGCCCTAGATCCCATCTAGGGGCGGCCAAGGGGAGGAGTGCCTCCCAAGTCAAGTGGAGGCCTCCCTTTAGGGTTTACCCTTCCCATGCGCATGGGCCTTGGGGGCTGGAGCCCTGGCCCATTAAGGCTAGGGCGCCCCCTACAGCCCATGCTACTGTATTGGACGTGGTGGAACAATTTCCGGACCTCCGGACCCCTCCGAATCCTCCGGAACCTTCTCGAAGCTTCGGTACAATCTGAAAAAAAACCCGAACTTTTCCCTACCCCAACAACAACTTTCCATATATAAATCTTTACCTCCGGACCATTCCGGAACTCCTCGTGACGTCCGGGATCTCATCCGGGACTCCGAACAACATTCGGTAACCACATACAAACTTCCTTTATAACCCCTAGCGTCATCGAACCTTAAGTGTGTAGACCCTACGGGTTCGGGAACCATCTGAACATGACCGAGGCGTTCTCGGTCAATAACCAACAGCGGGATCTGGATACCCATGTTGGCTCCCACATGTTCCACGATGATCTCATCGGATGAACCATGATGTCAAGGACTCAATCGATCCCGTATACAATTCCCTTTGTCTAGTGGTATTGTACTTGCCCGAGATTCGATCGTCGGTATCCCGATACCTTGTTCAATCTCGTTTCCGGCAAGTCTCTTTACTCGTTCCGTAACACATCATCCCGTGATCAACCCCTTGGTCACATTGTGCACATTATGGTGATGTCCTACCGAGTGGGCCCAGAGATACCTCTCCGTTTACGGAGTGACAAATCCAGATCTCGATTCGTGCCAACCCAATGAGACACTTTCGGAGATACACTGTAATGCACCTTTATAGCCACCCGATTCGTTGTGACGTTTGGTACACCAAAGCATTCCTACGGTATCCGGAGTTGCACAATCTCATGGTCTAAGGAAAAGATACTTGACATTAGAAAAGCTTTAGCATATGAACTACGATCTTTGTGCTAGGCTTAGTATTGGGTCTTGTCCATCACATCATTCTCCTAATGATGTGATCCGTTATCAACGACATCCAATGTCCATGGTCGAAAAACCGTAACCATCTATTGATCAACGAGCTAGTCAACTAGAGGATTACTAGGGACATGGTGTTGTCTATGTACCCACACATGTATCTGAGTTTCCCTTCAATACAATTATAGCATGGATAATAAACGATTATCATGAACAAGGAAATATAATAATAACTAATTTATTATTGCCTCTAGGGCATATTTTCAACAGTCTCCCACTTGCACTAGAGTCAATAATCTAGTTCACATCGCCATGTGATTAACAATCACACGTCACATCGCCATGTGACCAACATCAAAAGAGTTTACTAGTGTCATTAAACTAGTTCACATCATCATGTGATTAGGACTCAATGAGTTACGGGGTTTGATCATGTTTTGCTTGGTGAGAGAGGTTTTAGTCAGCGGTGCGTAACATTCAGATCCGTATGTACTTCATAATTCTCTATGTCATATTATAAATGCTGCTTCCACGCTCCACTTGGAGCTATTCCAAATGGTTGCTCCACTATCGTATCCGGTTTGCTACTCGAGTCACTCGGATAGGTGTTAAAGCTTGCATCGACGCAACTCTTTACGTCGAACTCTTTATCACCTCCATAATCGAGAAACATGTCCTTATTTATTCCAAGGACAATTTTGACATTGTCCAATGATCCATTCTTGGATCATTCTTGTACCCTCGTGACTCATGGCAAGGCACACTTCGATGCGGTACACAACATAGCATACTATAGAGCCTATGTCTAAGGCATAGGGGCGACCTTCGTCCTTTCTCTCTTTTCTGCCGTGGTCAAGCTTTAACTCTTAACTTCATACCTTACAACTCAAGCAAGAACTCCTTCTTTGGTGATCCATCTTGAACACCTTCAAGATTATGTCAAGGTATGTGCTCATTTGAAAGTACCATTAAGCGTTTTGATCTATCCTTATAGATCTTGATGCTCAATGTTCAAGTAGCTTAATCCAGGTTTTCTATTGAAAACACCTTTCAAATAACCATGTATGCTTTCGAGAAATTCTACATCATTTACGATCAACAATATGTCAACAACATATACTCATCGAAATTCTATAGTGCTCCCACTCACTTCTTTGGAAATACAAGTTTCTCATAAACTTTCTATAAACCCAAAATCTTTGATCATCTCATCAAAGCGCACATTCCAACTCCGAGATGCTTACTCCGGTCCTTAGAAGGATCATTTGGAGCAGCATACCTTTTAGCATCCTTAGGATCGACAAAAACTTTCTGATTGTATCACATACAACCTTTCCTTACGAAGACTGGTAAGGAAACTCGTCTTGACATCCATCAGCCAGATTTCATAAATGCAGCTAATGCTAACATGATTCCGACAGACTTAAGCATCGCTACGGATGAGAAAATCTCATCGTAGTCAACTCCTTGAACTGGTGAAAAACTCTTCGCCACAAGTCGAGCTTCATAGATGGTGACATTACCGTCCACGTCCGTCTTCTTCTTAAAGATCCATTCATCTCAATGGCTTGCCGATCATCGGGCAAGTCCACCAAAGTCCATGCTTTGTTCTGATACATGGATCCTATCTCGGATTTCATGGCTTCTAACCATTTGTTGGAATATGGGCCCACCATTGCTTCTCCATAGCTCGTAGGTTCATTGTTGTCCAGCAACATGACCTTCAAGACAGGATTGCATACCACTCAAGTAGTCGCATCCTTGTCACCCTCGAGGTGCGTTAGTGACTTGATCCGAAACTTCACGATCACTATCATAAGCTTCTACTTCAATTGGTGTAGGTGCCACGGAACAACTTCACGTGCCTGCTACACACAAGTTGAAGTGACGGTTCAATAACCTCATCAAGTCTCCACCATCCTCCCACTCAACTTTTCAAGACAAACTTTTCCTCGAGAAAGGACCCGATTCAAGAAACAATCCTTATTGCTTTCGGATCTGAATTAGGAGGTATACCCAACTGTTTTGGGTGTCCTATGAATATGCATTTTGTCCGCTTTGGGTTCGAGCTTATCAACTGAAACTTTTCACATAAGCGTCGCCCCAAACTTTTAAGAAACGACAACTTAGGTTTCTCCAAACCATAGTTTAAGCAGGTCGTCTCAGCGGAATTACGTGGTGCCCTATTAAAGTGAGTGTGGTTGTCTCTAATGCCTAACCCATGAGCGATAGTGGTAATTCGATAAGAGATATCATGGTACGCACCATATCCAATAGAGTGCAACTATGATGTTCGGACACACCATCACACTATGGTGTTCGGGCGGTATTAATTGTGAAACAATTTGCACAATGTCTTAATTGTGTGCCAAAACTTCGTAACTCGGATATTCATTTCTATGATCATATCATAGATATTCTATCCTCTTGTCACGAAGATCTTAAACTTCACTCTGAAATTACTTGAACCATTCAATAATTCAGACTTGTGTTTCATCAAGTAAATATACTCAACATTTACTCGAATCATCTGTGAAGTAAGAACATAACGATATTCCTTTGCATGCCTCGGCACTCATTGGACTGCACATATCAAAATGTGTTACTTCCAACAAGTTGCTATCTTGTTCCATCTTCTTTGAAACCGAGGCTTTTCACCATCTTGCCCATGTGGTATGTTTTGCATATCTCAAGTGATTCAAAATCAAGTGAGTCCAAGCGATCCATCTGCATGGAGTTTCTTCATGCGTACACACAATAGACATGGTTAGCATGTCTCAAATTTTCAAAAACAGTGAGTCCAAAGATCCATCAACATGGAGCTTCTTCATGCGTTTACACCAATATGACTTACATGGCGATGCCACAAGTAAGTGGTACTATCATTACTATCTTATACTTTTGGCATGAAAATGTGTATCACTACGATCGAGATT
Source organism: Aegilops longissima (assembly GCA_021605205.1). Lineage (NCBI taxonomy): Eukaryota > Viridiplantae > Streptophyta > Magnoliopsida > Poales > Poaceae > Aegilops > Aegilops longissima. The sequence continues at coordinate 486,786,235 of CM038679.1, read as the reverse complement.
CAATAAACCATTTATTTAGGTGCAAGACCATCGAAGGTATTATTCAAATAAATAGAGTAACCATTATTCTCCTTAAATGAATAACAGTATTGCGATAGACATAATCCAATCATGTCTATGCTCAGCATAAACACCAAATGATAATTATTCGGTTTAATACTAATCTTGATGGTAGAGGGAGCGTGCGATGTTTGATCACATCAAAATTGGAAACACTTCCAACACATATCGTCGACTCTCCTTTAGCTAGTCTCCGTTTATTCCGTAGCCTTTTATTTGAGTTACTAACACTTAGCAACCGAACCGGTATCTAATACCACTGGTGCTACTAGGAGTACTAGTAAAATACACAATAACTTAATGTATATCAATATACTTCTATCGACCTTGCCGACCTTCTTATCTACCAAGTATCTAGGGTAATTACGCTCGGTGGGTGTTCCCCTTATTGCGAAGCACTTAGTCTCGGGTTTGGGTTCAACCTTGGGTTTCTTCACTGAGCGACAATCGATTTGCCGTTTCATGAAGTGTCCTTCTTGCCCTTGCCCTTCTTGAAACTAGTGGTTTCACCAACCATCAACAATTGATGCTCCTTCTTGATTTTTACTTTCGCGATGTCAAACAACGCGAATACCTCAAGGATCATCATCTCTATCCTTGATATGTTATAGTTCATCACGAAGCTCTAGCAGCTTGGTGGCAATGACTTTGGAGAAACATCACTATCTCATCCGGAAGATCAACTCCCTCGATTCAAGTGATTGTTGTACTCGAGACAATCGAGCACCAGCTCAACGATTGAGCTTTTCTCCCTTAGTTTGTAGGCTAAGAAAATCGTCGGAGGTCTCATACCTCTTGGCGTGAGCACGAGCACGAAATCCTAATTTCAGCCCTCGAAACATCTCATATGTTCCGCAACATTTGAAAATGTCTTTCGTGCCTCAACTCTAAACCGTTTAACCGAACTATCACGTATTTATCAAAACGTGTATGTCCGATGTTATAACATCCACAAGCGACGTTTGGGGTTCAAAGACACTGGCGGTGCATTAAGGACATAAGCTTTCTCTTCCGCATAATCGCTACTTTCAACTTTCAACTATATTTTCTCTAGGAACATATCTAAATAGTGGAACTAAAGCGCGAGCTTCGACATAATTTGCAAAGGTCTTTTGACTATGTTCAAGATAATTAAGTTCATCTTATGAACTCCCACTCGAGATAGACATCCCTCTCGGTCATCTAAGTGATTACATGATCCGAGTCAACTAGGCCGTGTCCGATCATCACGTGAGACGGACTAGTCATCATCGGTGAACATCTTCATGTTGATCGTATCTTCTATCGACTCATGCTCGACCTTTCGGTCTCTGTGTTCGAGGCCATGTCCATACATGCTAGGCTCGTCAAGTTAACCCTAAGTGTTTTGCGTGTGTAAATCATCTTACACATTGTATGTGAACGTAAGAATCCATCACACCCGATCATCACGTGGTGCTTAGAAGCGACGAACTTTAGCAACGGCACGCTTAGGGAGAACACTTCTTGAAATTTTAATGAGGATCATCTTATTTACTACCGTCGTTCTAAGCAAATAAGATGCATAAACATGATAAACATCACATGCAATCAAATAGTGACATGATATGGCCAATATCATTTTGCTCCTTTTGATCTCCATCTTCGGGGCTCCATGATCATCATCGTCACCGGCATGACACCATGATCTCCATCATCGTGTCTCCATGAAGTTGTCTCGCCAACTATTACTTCTACTACTATGGCTACCGGTTAGCAATAAAGTAAAGTAATTACATGGCGTTGTTTAATGACACGCAGGTCATACAATAAATAAAGACAACTCCTATGGCTCCTGCCGGTTGTCATACTCATCGACATGCAAGTCGTGAATCCTATTACAAGAACATGATCAATCTCATACATCATATATCATTCATCACATTCTTCTTGGCCATATCACATCACATAGCATACCTGCAAAAACAAGTTAGGCGTCCTCTAATTGTTGTTTGCATGTTTTACGTGGCTGCTATGGGTTTCTAGCAAGAACGTTTCTTACCTCGCAAAACCACAACGTGATATGTCAATTGCTATTTACCCTTCATAAGGACCCTTTTCATCGAATCCGTTCAGACTAAAGTGGGAGGCGGCACCCGCTAGCCACCTTATGCACCAAGTGCATGTCGGTCGGTGGAACTGTCTCACGTAAGAGTGCGTGTAAGGTCGGTCCGGCCGCATCATCCCACAATACCGTCGAAACAAGATTGGACTAGTAACGGTAAGCATATTGAACAAAATCAACGCCCACAACTACTTTGCGTTCTACTCGTGCAAAGAATCTACGCAATAGACCTAGCTCATGATGCCCTTTGTTGGGGAGCGTGGCGAGAAATTCAAAATTTTCCTCGTGTCACCAAGATCTATCTATGGAGAAACCAGCAACGAGGGAAGGAGAGTGCATCTACATACCCTTGTAGATCGCTAAGCGAGCGTTCAAGTGAACAGGGTTGATGGAGTCGTGCTCTGTCGTGATTCAAATCACCGATGATCCTAGTGCCGAATGGGCGGCACCTCCGCGTTCAACACATGTACAGCCGGTGGCGTCTCCCACGCCTTGATCCAGCAAGGAGAGAGGAGAGGTTGAGAAGACTCCATCCAGCAGACAACACAGGCGTGGTGGTGGTGGAGGGCGTGGCAATCCCGCAGGCTTCGCCAAGCACCAAGGGAGAGGAGGAGGAGGAGGGGGGCTGCACCAAGAGGGAGAAGTTCTCATGTGTATGGCAGCCCCAAACCTCAACTATATATAGGGGAAGGGGGCGCCCCTTTAGGGTTTCCCCACCCCAGGGTGCGGCCAGCCCTAGATCCCATCTAGGGGGCGGCCAAGGGGGAGTGCCTCCCAAGTCAAGTGGAGGCCTCCCTTTAGGGTTTTACCCTTCCCATGCGCATGGGCCTTGGGGTGGAGCCCCGGCCCATTAAGGCTAGGGCGCCCCCACAGCCCATGCTCTTGTATTGGACGTGGTGGAACAATTTCGGACCTCCGGACCCCTCCGGAATCCTCCGGAACCTTCAGAAGCTTCCGGTACAATCTGAAAAAACCCGAACTTTTAAGAACCCAACAACAACTTTCCATATATAAATCTTTACCTCCGGACCATTCCGAACTCCTCGTGACGTCCGAGATCTCATCCGGGACTCGAACAACATTCGGTAACCACATACAAACTTCCTTTATAACCCTAGCGTCATCGAACCTTAAGTGTGTAGACCCTACGGGTTCGGGAACCATCTGAACATGACCGAGGCGTTCTCCGTCAATAACCAACAGCGGGATCTGGATACCCATGTTGGCTCCCACATGTTCCATGATGATCTCATCGGATGAACCACGATGTCAAGGACTCAATCGATCCGTATACAATTCCCTTTGTCTAGCGGTATTGTACTTGCCCGAGATTCGATCGTCGGTATCCCGATACCTTGTTCAATCTCGTTTCCGGCAAGTCTCTTTACTCGTTCCGTAACACATCATCCGTGATCAACCCCTTGGTCACATTGTGCACATTATGATGATGTCCTACCGAGTGGGCCCAGAGATACCTCTCCGTTTGCGGAGTGACAAATCGATCTCGATTCGTGCCAACCCAGACACTTTCGAGATACAGTAATGCACCTTTATAGCCACCCGATTCGTTGTGGCGTTTGGTACACCAAAGCATTCCTACGGTATCCGGAGTTGCACAATCTCATGGTCTAAGGAAAAGATACTTGACATTAGAAAAGCTTTAGCATATGAACTACGATCTTTGTGCTAGGCTTAGTATTGGGTCTTGTCCATCACATCATTCTCCTAATGATGTGATCCCGTTATCAACGACATCCAATGTCCATGGTCGAAACCGTAACCATCTATTGATCAACGAGCTAGTCAACTAGAGGCTTACTAGGGACATGGTGTTGTCTATGTACCCACACATGTATCTGAGTTTCCTTTCAATACAATTATAGCATGGATAATAAACGATTATCATGAACAAGGAAATATAATAATAACTAATTTATTATTGCCTCTAGGGCATATTTCCAACAGTCCTCAATAAATCCACGGGACTTATTGAGGAGACGTGTAACGTGGAGTTTGATGAGAATAACGGCTCCCAAGTGGAGCAAAGTGGCACTTGTGATGTAGGTGATGAAATTCCTCCTCAAGCCATAAGAAGAATGGGTGTTGGTTTTATCCTACCCGTTGAGGAACCCCTTGTGGCCGAAGGAGAAGGACAATGCTCCACTCAAGTGGAGCCATCACCAACCCAAGGCCCACACGCTTCCGAAGAACAAAGTGAAGGCCCTCAACCTCATGAACAAGACCAAGGGCAAGATCATGCTCAAGACGATGTTGACACACCAAGTGATGCCCAAGGTCAAGTTCTCTCCCCCGAGCAAGTTCAAGATCAAGAACATGCTCAAGACGGCTGTCGGTGTCAAAACCGGCGGATCTCGGGTAGGGGGTCCCGAACTGTGCGTCTAGGCGGATGGTAACAGGAGACAAGGGACACGATGTTTACCAGGTTCGGGCCCTCTTGATGGAGGTAAAACCCTCGTCCCGCTTGATTGATATTGATATTGTGGATGTTTACAAGAGTGGATCTACCACGAGATCAAGGAGGCTAAACCCTAGAAGCTAGCCTATGGTATGATTGTAAGGGTTGTTGTGATTGTAGTCCCACGGACTAAAGCCATCCGGTTTATATAGACAGGAGAGGGCTAGGGTTACATAGAGTCGGTTACAATGGTAGGAGACCTACATATCCAGTATCGCCAAGCTTGCCTTCCACGCCAAGGAAAGTCCCATCCGGACACGGGGTGAAGTCCTCAATCTTGTATCTTCATAGTCTTGGAGTCCGGTCGATGATGATAGTCCGGCAAATGATAGTTCGGTGATGATGGTAGTCCGCTATCCGGACACCCCTAATCCAGGACTCCTCGGTGGCCCCTGAACCGAGGCTTGATGACGATAAGTCCGGCGTGTATATTGCTTGGCATTGCAAGGCGGGTTCCTCCTCCAAATGATAGAAGATTGGGAACACCAGATAGTGTCCGCTCTGCAAAATAAATTCCACATTCCACCGTAGAGAATAATAATATATACGAGTTCAATTTGTTGGCGTTTTCGTGGCATGACGTCACACCACTACCAAGCCATTACTCGAATTGTTTTTACTTTACCACCTCGGTAGCATTTAAGCGAAGCGGTTTCTTACGCCTTGTTGAAGCGAGAGATCATGTTTCCCCTTAATCCGGATTCTCATCAATACGGCGTGGGTAACCCAACCGCGCCTGCTTGCCACGCCTCTATCAAAGACGAGTCCCCAACGGCCCACGGAGACGGCTCTTGGTATCCTCCTCTTTATAACGGGACCAAGGCTCGTTTCTTTTCTTCAATCTTCCATCGAATCCTCTCCACGCTCCAAGTTCCGGCACCTAGAGCTCCAGTTGAGCGTTTTGGACCTTCAGCGATGTCGGTTCCGACCTCGGGGCGGTGGATGCCCTCCTCCGTTCTGAGGAGGAGGGCGTCTTTGAAAACTGGGAGGCCAAGTACTGTCTTCTGAGGTTTCATACAGGTTGCTGTCGAAGGCGAGCCATCCCCACCCCCTGAGCCCGGCGAGTATGTCCTCTTTGTTTCCCACCTCCGTCGGGTTTAGGCTTCCCGATGGATCCTTTTGTGAGAGGGCACATGTTTTACTATGGGTTGGAATTCCACGATTTGGCTCGAGTCCATCCTCCATATCTCCGCATTTATTGTCGTCTGCAAAGCCTTCCTCCGCGTCACCCTCACTTGGCCTGTGGTGAAGACCTTCAATGTGGCGCCGAGAGATGATCGAGCGTCAGCGGAGTGTGGCGGGCGGCCATAAGTAGGAGGGCCGATGCCCGTGGCCTACCGGCTCCTTCAAGAGGAGCCCGGCTGTGGGGAGCAAGAGTGGTTCTATATTACCGTTCGAGGGGCCGCAGACAAAAGCCGCCTCCCTATTCCGCCGGGACCTCCACGACGATTGATATCGTGGGTCAACCAAGGAGGCTCAACTGGGGCCGTCAAAGAACGTGCCCCTCTTGCGAGGCAGGATTCGAGATCTCCTAACGAGGAGATCGATATGGTGGTGGTGATGCGAGTTATGCTAATTAGGCGTCTCACCTCGCAAACGCCGTCCTCTCCGGCTATGGGAGTTCAATCCGGAGGGCCCACGGATTCTCCAACACTTCATGGGTATGACACCCACGGAGATGTATAACTTATTCTTCGGATCGCAAGAGGTGCGTCCGGAATTGACCGAGGATGCTTGACTAAGCTGCAATCGCCTTGGATACTCAAGTAAGTAGTTCCAAGTCCGTACATACCGTTTGTTTGCCTTTCGATGATCCGCCTTATGACCGATCTCCTTCTACACAGGAGTGGATAGCGGAAGCAAAATTAATCTGATGTCCGCCCCCTCCCGAGACCGCGCGGATCCGTCTTTGGTCCGGATGCTTGAGGTTGCGCCGGAGGAAGGCGAAGGGGAAAGCAGAAAGCTCTTGCCTCACCGAGGAGGCTCTTGAGCGAGGGGATCGAGAATCCCTCCTACCAAGGGAGAAGAGGACGCCTCAGGGACCGGGAAAAAAGCCCCTAAGCGGGGAAGAAATCTTCGCCGGAGGTCTGCGTCAAGGGAAGCCCGACCGCACAATCTCCCTTAATGAGCCAGCCTCCAACGAGCCGTAAGTAGAAAGAAAGGAGTTTTATAATAAAGGACATCCCTATTTGTGCTTCGAGGATAACTAAAGTTTTTACCTTGTAGTTCGGATCTCCGTCCTTCGCAGATGAGCTCGTCTTGAGGGGACCTTCGTCCGGAGATGATAGAGAGCGAGACGCCCTCCCGGGCGCCGTTGGATAGGGCGGACGAGCTCAAGTGTCGCCACGGAGGAGCCCTGGCGTGGCAAAGCCGGATAGTTCGGCGCCAAGCGGTGTCTGGTGAAGGATGCGCTTGAGAAGGCGTGTATCTCGGAAGATCGACGCGCATTGATGAGCATGGTGATTGAAAGGATTTCGTCACCGAAGGCGGGTTGCATGTGCCGTCGAGGAGTTCTTGGCGGGGTTTGAGGTACGTAAAATGACACACCTTTTAACAGTTTTGCATATAGAATCGCCTGTATAGATAGTAGCCCCGAGACTCGGTAGGTTGTCGATATCGACGACGTCTTCGAGGATCAAAATCGCAGATTTTAAATTCCGTCGTGCCGATGCGGTGGCGGGTTGTCCGGGGCCACCGGATGATGGAGTTGTTGAACTAAGCGGCAACTCGATGTGGCGGATGAAGACATCGCACTTATCAGCGAAGCGACTTGATGAGTCGCAAGGTAAGTGTTCTCACTAGCGGTCACATGGTAAGGCGGCGAAGCCAACTCCTTACAATATGTGCGTGAAATGCGAGATAGTGCATTGTCGTGGAGAGTCTTGGGCGAACTTGCTCAAGCCAAGGAGCGGGCGGAAGGAGTGTCTGGCAGACCTCGAAAGCGGCCAGGAGTTAAGCGGTGAAAGGCCGCTGCTCACGAGGAAGCGAGGAAGAGATAGCGAAATGGTGTGAAGTTAAAAGAGGCTACCGACCGCAATGAGGCTCTTGGGAAGGAGCGCCTAAGCGAAGCAAGAAGACCTGCGGAAGGCCACCGCCGAAGCCGAGAATGCCCGCTCTGTCAATGGGCTATGAAGGAAAAGCTGCGCCAGTAGGGAGATTGTGGTAGCAAGCCTTTTACTGCTGCGCCAAGGTTCACGGATCCAAAATATGCTCACCGGGCCAACTGTGGTGTCCGGAGGACCTTATATGGACTTAGCGGCGAGTCGCGGCGGATCTTGGTGTGCATTCGAAGCGGAAGGATCACCAGACGGAAGAGCTGTTTTGGTCTCAATTCCATAGTCCGGGCGTTCACTTCCCGACCGATCGTTTGGTGAGTGGGCTGAGCTAAATAGGTTGTCGGGCTTGCTATGGCGGATATAGTGACCCATATCCGGCCAGATAGGCCCCACCAAGAGTTACTTTGGCTTATTGCAGCAATTTCTTGGGCGGTGCCGCATATCAAAGCGATAAGCGGTCGGCTCGCATATAGGTGCGCGGATGGCGCTCGCCGTGAAGAACACATTGGGCGAGATGGATGCCACCCGCTATGCGACCGGGTTCGGATAATAACCGGCTACCCGCCGAGCACTATTTTGGCGAAGCGTTTGCGGTGCTCGTGTAATAGAGTCGCGATGCTCGAAAAATGTTACGTTGAATGAGCGTTTATATGATGTAAAACGATTTTTATGATGTAAGCGCCTTTTATACTTGTGCGTTCAAGTAATAGAATATCTCGCTTTGCGGCCGTTCATTTATAATGTATGTATAACCCGAAAGATGGCGATCGTCGGCTTTCATTACGCACAAGGTGCGGGGTGTTCGCATAAAAACGGTAGCGTTTTCACACTTAATCCGGCGTCTCGGTCCTATAAAGGAGGTGGTAGCGTAGCAAGCGAGGCAACCGGACTATAATGCTTTATCACTTTCACTTAGCCATGGAGTTCGAGGGTGGGGCTACGACATAGCCCCCAGGGGCACCGTGCTCTCCGAATTGGGCGCCAGATGTGCTGGCCGGAAACGCCCCTTCGTCAGCGGAGGAATCCTAAACATTCCCAAGGTCGATCGAGTGGTTGACCGGTCTCTCGCAGATCATGACGGTCGGTTCGGCTTTCTCTCGAGGTGCTCACCCGGCCCGGCCCAGGGCACAATCGCAGATAGTTCTCCTGGAGCCGCGTTAGCCGATGATGCGAACGTAAAGCAGCAAAACACGAGCCGCAAACCCAACATTTGACCAAAGACATGATTCGGAGCTGATGCATATAAGGCCCTAACTCGAGACGCCGAACACTCCCGAAGGTGTTCGGTCTTTATAATAGCGGCAAAACAAAGCCCTAAGCCCTTGTGTCGAGTGCAGGCGGGTTCTTCTAAGCGGCCCGATGCCAAAACGCCAGCCTCCACTCTGGTTATCTTGAAAAACCGGGGTATTATAGCAACAAGAGACGAGAAGAAAGGTTTACGTGGGTCTTAGTCCGAAAAGAGTCCTTGCAGCGGGTCCCTCTTCGTCTCGCTGTGTCTCCGTTGTCTTGCAGTATCTGGGCCGGTGTGCCTGCTGTTCATCTGTAAAAGAGAGAACTTGGTTGGAAAAGAAATCGTGCGAGAAAGTGCATAAAATTTGAAATATAGATTAAGAAAGTCGAGCCTATGCTAGCTCATTATGGCTTGTATGTGCAAATCCTTGTGAAGGGTGTGCGGCTAGGTAGCCCCTAGCTTATTTATTCCGGACTCGTCCGGTAGTGTCCGGGGTCTCGGCGACCCTTTGATGAAACGATGCCACGTGGACCGGGCATTTGAAGCGTAAGAGACGAAATGTGGTATTGTATTGAAGCGGACGAGAGCTTCCCGTCCCCATGGTGCTTGATAGGCGGCTTAAGGGCGGCGCCACTCCTTTGAAGGAAGTTCGGCTATGCCGAATTGTAATAGGGTCTATCCCCACTTGCGGATTGTGCGGGTATAGCGAGTTTAAGTCACCGCCGCCGTCCATCAACACTGCGTTAATTGCGTCCGTCTATTATGGGAACCGATATCGAGGCGGTCTATCCTGCGCTCCGGATATACGGACTAATCCAGATGGTCGAAAGTGATTGGTTTTGACATCCAACCTTGGTCCACTGGGTGGATCGTCCGACACTTGTCTTGGCGAGTGCCGTGTTGGCTTTCCGTGTTTATCACGTGAAGCGAGTTCTTCGCTTGACTTCTCGAGGAAAGTCCTTTGACTTAGGTGCTTTCTGTTGGTGGGGCTCGTCATTGTCCTCGCTTGGCGTGTCGAGCCCTTTGTGTCCGACATTAAGTCTGCCTGATTGTTTAAAACCCAACAATTTCGGTTGGTATGGTTTGCGAGCCTTAGAAGTCTTGTGGATTTGACATATCCGATCTAAAATTTTGTTTAAATTTGATAGCTCGTCTCTGTTGTCCTTAAGAGGCCGTGTTTTATTATGCGCCACGAGCTTTTGAATCCGGCGTTGACCGCCGTGCCTGTGGGCTTTTATCTTTATTCCGCTACCGATCTTTCTGCTAGTGACTTTCCGTTCCATCTCGATCTCGGATGTACTCGGTCATTTGGTCTTGCATCTTGCTAGCCATTTGTCTTCTCTAGCAAAAGCGCGTCATGAGAGCTTGTTAAGCGCGGCCATTGTTCTTGGCTTCTCTTGGCGAGGTGTCTGGCGAGCCATTCGTCTCGGACATTGTGTTTAAAAGCTGCTAAGGCTTCCGCGTCCGAGACGATCGACTATTTGGTTCTTTTGGTAAGGAACATGTTCCGAATTTGCTTGCTGACTCTCCGAACTGTTGGGTTATATGACTCGGCACCGTCGGCATCCTGAGGCGGACATAAGTCTCTTGAAAATTTGCTCTAAACGTCCTCAAGCTCTTCCCAACTTCCAACAAGTGTTTTCTAGGAGGCTTTTGAGCCAATGCCTGGGCTAGCCCTTTGAGCTTGAGGGTAGGTATTTTATGGCGTGGAGATCATCTCCTCTAGCCATGTGTATGTGTAGTATATAGTCTTCTATCTAGACTCAAAAATTACATTGTGTCGTCGTATGCCTCTATGTTTATGGGTTTAAACCTGCTTTGAAATTCATGATCCAAAGACCCATCGATGAAACATAAGCGGGTGTCTGGCGCCCAGATTTGGGTGTGCATTGTCTTGAACACTTGTCGTGGTGTGTTACTTCACAGGGTCCTCTTTTTGGCCCGTAGATGGACCTAGTTGGGCCGTCCGTTTTACCGAGATTATAATTAGACTTGTGTGCAGCCCGTTTGTCGCTTTGGGCTGTCATCGGCCGTCTATCCGGCCAGTGCCCTCTTTATTTTTTATTTGTGAAGGCTCGATGGCTTCCTCGTCAAATTCTGGCAGCAACTTACGCCGGGTAGCTCTTAGTTTGATGGCCATTGCCATATTTGTCTGCGGTCTTGAATACTTTGCTCCACTTCATTACGGCGTGTCTTACGCTGTTTTGAGCTTCGTTTAGCCTTCTTCAAACTTCTTGCGATGGCGACTAGTTTTTTGCGTATGTTCTTATGCTCGGTGTTGTGGCGGATTGTTGATTGCTCGTGAAGGGGTTGATTATCCGCTCGCCCCGTTAAATCGTCCGTTGGCTTGCCTGCTCTATCGCTGGTCGTTAGGAAGGTTTGCTTTGATCGGCGGGACTTAGGGCGGCATTCGTCGCCGCCGCTTTGGTTCTTTATCGGCGAGATTATCCTCTGCGCGTCCGTTGTTCCTCGTTATCGCTTCCCTTCGGGTGTCCACCATGTATATGTCGTATGACGAGGTGGTCTTCGAAGTGTCTGTAGGCACCGGTTCTTGGGGTCTCCGGCATCGTCGTTCATCTGCCGATGTCTTGGTCGTGGTCGAGTATGTCGGTTGAATTGTCGGCGGTGGCTCTGAAGTGGGTGGTGGGTGGGATCTGAATTTCTTTGTCATCCGCGTCCCAACCGTCATGGCCGTAGTTCGGCGGGGCTCTCCGGATAGCGAGATGCTTGAATGAATTTATGATATCGCCAAGGGCGAAAAATTTGAAAAGATGTCCACGGTGAATTCCATGATCGGCGCCTAATCGATTCGACCGGCGGTAGCGGGAGGTTCGAGTCCGCGAGTCCGCGCCTCGAGTCATGGGCTTTATGTGGGACAAGGCAAGTGTTCGGCTCCATCGCCAGTAGAAATTGCGGCTCCGGCGGTGTCGACCATCCGTCCTCGATTGAGCGATCGGCTCCGGACTATGAGTCGGGCGGATCCGATCTTGACCTCAAAGTCTTTGTCCGTGGCGAGTTAGGTCATGCCCATCGTGATAGCCAGCACGCTTCGCTTCGGTATGGCTCGAGATCCATCGAGGATCAAGTCCCGCGATATCGGCCGTGAAGTTTAAGCTTCAAACTGACTGACGGCGAGGCGTAGCTTCGATCTGCTCCGGATGGCTGCGAGTTGGCCGCGATCTGAAGCCGCCGAATCTGAAGATCTGTCCGGGAGAAAGGTCTCACCCAGATGCGTCGTTGTTGATTGAAGAGGCCATCAAGCCTATCGGTGGCGACACGGAGGAACTCTCAATGAAAGCACCAATGTCGGTGTCAAAACCGGCGGATCTCGGGTAGGGGGTCCCGAATGCGTCTAAGGCGGATGGTAACGGGAGACAAGGGACACGATGTTTACCTGTGTTCGGGCCCTCTTGATGGAGGTAAAACCCTCGTCCCGCTTGATTGATATTGATATTGTGGATGTTTACAAGAGTGGATCTACCACGAGATCAAGGAGGCTAAACCCTAGAAGCTAGCCTATGGTATGATTGTAAGGGTTGTTGTGATTGTAGTCCCACGGACTAAAGCCATCCGGTTTATATAGACACCGGAGAGGGCTAGGGTTACATAGAGTCGGTTACAATGGTAGGAGACCTACATATCCGTGTCGCCAAGCTTGCCTTCCACGCCAAGGAAAGTCCCATCCGGACACGGGTGAAGTCTTCAATCTTGTATCTTCATAGTCTTGGAGTCCGGTCGATGATGATAGTCCGTGAATGATAGTTCGACCGATGATGGTAGTCCCGCTATCCTGACACCCCTAATCCAGACTCCTCAACGCGCCAAGATGATCAAATGACCCTCCTCAACTCACCTCAGGAGGAACTAGAGCGTCGTGCCGCCAAGATTGCTTCAAGCTCACCACCAAGGGTCATCTCATGAATAATGTACTTGGAAGCATCCAAAAGGGCTAAGCACTCATAGACAATTGGCAAACTATTGTGAACATCACGTTTGTTTCTTGTGTTGAACCCCAAAAGGTATATGAAGCTCTTAAAGATCCGGATTGGCTTAATGCCATGCATGAAGAACTCAACAACTTCGAGCACAACAAGGTGTGGAGGTTGGTGCCAAGGCCAACGGGGAACCACAATGTCATTGGGACCAAGTGGATTTTCAAGAACAAGCAAGATGCTCATGGAACCATCATTCGCAACAAGGTAAGATTGGTGGCACAAGGTTACTCCCAAGTCGAGGGTATCGACTACGGTGAAACCTTTGCTCCCATTGCTCATCTTGAATCCATTCGTTTGTTGATTGCTTATGCTTCTCATCAAACTTTAAGTTGCAACAAATGGATGTGAAGAGTGCCTTTCTTAATGGTCCTATTAATGAGTTGGTTTACGTCGAACAACCCCGGGTTCGAGGATCCCTACTTTCCCGATCATGTGTACCAACTCGATAAGGCACTCTCTGACCTTAAACAAGCCCCACGTCGTGGTATGACCACCTTACCGAAGTTGCTACAAGATCGTGGGTTTGAAGTTGGGCTCATCAATCCCACTCTTTTACTAAGAAGGTCGATGGGGAGTTGTTTGTGTGCCAACTATATGTTGATGACATTATCTTTGGTTCCCCTAACAAAGCTTTCAATGATGAATTTGCCGCACTAATGACCTCAAAGTTCAAGATGTCTTCCATGGGAGAGTTGAAGTTCTTTCTAGGTTTCGAAGTGAAGCAAAGAAGAGAAAGTACCTTCATCAACCAAGCCAAATACACTCAAGACATGCTCAAGAGATTCAAGCTAAGTGATGTCAAGCCGGCTTCCACTCCAATGCCCACGAAGTGCCAACTTGACATCGATCCCAATGGTAAAGCGGTGGATCAAAAGGTATATCGCTCCATGATTGGATCCTTGATTTACCTTTGTGCATCTAGACGGGATATCATGTTGAGTGTGGGAATTTGTGCACGGTTTCAAGCCGCACCTAAGGAAAGCCACTATGTGGTGGTCAAGCGAATCTTTTGATATTTGGCTCATACCCCAAACTTTGGCCTATGGTACCCAAGAGGAGCAAACTTCAAGCTTGAAGGATATTCGGATTCCGATTGGGCAAAGTGGATAGGAAGTCTACTTAGGAGGGTGCCAATTCATGGTCGCTCTTTGGTAAGTTGGTCTTCCAAAAGCAAAGTTGTATGTCTCTCTCGTCCCAATCAAGCGGAGTATGTAGCGGCCGGTAGTTGTTGTGCACAACTCTTATGGATGAGGAAAACTTTAAAGGATTACGGTGTCATTTGTGACAAAGTGCCTCTTTGGTGTGACAATCAAAGTGCCATTAAGATTTCTCAACCCGGTGCAACACTTCAAGACGAAGCATATTGAGATTCGGTATCATTTCATCCGTGATCATATTAGGCGAGGGGAGATCGAGCTCAAGTACGTCAACACTCATGATAACCGTGCAGATATTTTCATGAAGCCCTTGGATGAAGCAAGATTTCGCGAGTTAAGGCATGAGCTAAATATCATTGATTCGAGCAATGTTGCTTGAACCCTTGCACACCCCACCATACTCAACTTGTTATCTAGTTTAGGTGTAGGCATAGACATAGGGGGAGTGTTGTTCTCTCAATGAACTCTCCCTCCCCCCATTATGTATAAATCGATCATCTCTTTCACATTAGCCATTTTTTATGGTACTTGTGCTTCAAAGACGAGTTTTGGTCATGGGCCCAAGGATAATTCTTCGCGGTGCCATACCAATTGACTCAAACATAGGTGGCTCCGGCCACCGCTCTCCTCACGAAGAAGTTGTGTCTCGTAGTTGGTCTCGTTAAATCGTGTGTGTTCGTCTCTTAGTTGGTTGGTGTCTCTTAGGAGTTTGTTTTGCCTTTTCTCTCTCTCTCTCATGTGTTCTTACACTGTCTTGGTTTTACTGGTACTACTGCTAGTGAGCCACAGTACTATCGCAGGAGTTGGTGGCTCTCGTTTTGTGCGTGGCCCTCCAGGCACAGTACTACACCTCCATGGCGATAATTTTTTCGCTTGTGAACAGCAGTACTACCGCTAGCGTCTTGTAGATTTCCTTCCAGCCGGTACTACATGATGACCATGGTACTTCGCGCCCATGAAAGCGGGTGGGGGGTTAAGAGCGGACAAGGGAGTTCTAACTCCCCATACCCATTCATCTCTATTCCCACCCCGCCTCTCTCTCTCTCGACCAAGAACGGCCACGGAGGCCTTCAGGATCTCCGTCTGGCCGCTCTCCACGGATTCCGACCGGTGGGATCGTTCCCACCTCGCCCTCTTGCCATGGACCCGTGTTTTCCCCAAGTGCCTCTTCTTTTGTACTTCCTTGTGCTTTTAGGTTTTGGGGAGATGCATGTGGTGTTCTTGAGATTTTGGCTAAATCTGTGCAAGTGGGATTCACAGAGTGGTAGTGTAGTCCCATGCTCTTTGGATAGTCAAATTAGTTCCGTTTGATCAGCGGTAGTACCCAAGTTGTCGTGCGGAGGTTCGAGATCGAGATCCGCGTCCTCCGTGGCGGTTTTCAAACCATGCGGTACTACTGCTCCTCCCGAGCGGTACTACCGCAGACCTCACCGATCTGGCGCTCGGTGATTTCCGCATTTTGGTGCGATGCCAAGATTTTTGGTGCGGTACTACCGCTTACGTCCGGAGTAAAAATTACTTCCGCCCCAAGCGCGGTACTACTGCGTGCTCAAAGACGCAGTACTACCGCTACCGGAGCGGATGTAATTTATTACTCGCAACCTACCCGATACTACCAGTAGATTCATCCTGCGCTCATTTGTTTCGTCCAAATTGCATGTTTTGTGTTTCTCTCGGTTTGGTTTTGATCCGTTTTGTTCCGTGCGTGTCTTTACGTCTTTGTGTCTAGGTGGTGGCTCTGATTTTGCTCGTCGCTCGAATCCCAACCGAGAAACAGGTCAAAGCGTCTGCAACCCGGATGATGTTCGGAGGGTCCTCTGCTGCCCCAACGCAGACCAAGACTACCGCCAATAAATGAAGGAGCCCGTCATGGGCATGGATGTGATGCCCCGGCCGAGTTTGTCATTCAAGGAAGCTCAATCCCTATGTGAATCCCCTGGCTAGCTCATGAGGCAATGAACTCTTCTGGAACAAGCGGAATCGATTTACATGGATGTGATCAAGGCCAAGCGTAATCACTATGTTGAAGTTCACTACATTGACATGCATCATA
The DNA here is from genome assembly GCA_021605205.1 of Aegilops longissima. Classification (NCBI taxonomy): domain Eukaryota; kingdom Viridiplantae; phylum Streptophyta; class Magnoliopsida; order Poales; family Poaceae; genus Aegilops; species Aegilops longissima. The sequence continues at coordinate 486,770,124 of CM038679.1, read as the reverse complement.
TGAGGCGTGACAAGCACCGTGAGTACTTTGGAGAGGCCTTGGATCTAGTCGAGCGATTCGCCATTGAGCACTTGCTCACCTTCCACAAGGATTTTGATCCGTAGATCATCGCCGCTTCTTTGCTTAGTCCATTTCAAGACTCGAGGATGCAAGGACCATGACTTGGATGACTAATGGTCACCGTCTGTCTGCTACTTGGAAGGAGTTCATGGAGTTGCTTAACGTTCTAGATGAAGGGCTCGACACGCCAGTTGGAGTTCGCCCTCATGCCAACTCTGACTCTGCCAAAAAGAACAAGCTCATGCCATTCCTTGTTTTGAAGACTCTTCCCAACAAGAAGACTGCGTGGGTGCTTAATCCCTTCCTTGACATCATGCATCGGCTCTTTCGAACACCCTCTTCCCACGCATTGGGGACATGGGCCGGTACATGCTTACCTCGTTGACATGATGCTTATCTGCGAGGAGGCCGTGAAGGCTCAGACTCAACCACTTGATGTCTCACATATCATGTGGTGTGAGCTTCGGTTCAGTGTTCAACCGTAAGGTCCCCTTCTCTGACGCCTTACTGCTCCACTTGATATCCATGACATGGGAGAGGTTTGTTTCCCGGGATGAGTTTGAAGCTCCGGGTGGATTAGTCATGAGTCCGTCAGTTCGCATCAAGCCACATTGGGCTAACACCACCACTTCTGCGAGGCTGCCAAAGTGAGGTTGTGGATGAGGAGGAACTTGGGGGAAGAAGCTGCTGCTGGCCGCTTACCTTCTCGCCTCCCTCGATGAGCCCTCTTGGGCAAAGAAGTCAAGAACAAGATGAAGAGGCTGTTCGCATGCGTGTTCGAGGTCGATTACAAGGCCCATGTTGCTTAGAAGGAGAGTCGCCATCGCGACATCGGGATCTTGAGGGCTTGCGGGAGGATGTGGCCGTGATTCGAGAAGCACATCACCCCGTAGACTGGATGGAGAAGCGGGGCTACAAGTGGACCGATTCGGGAGGAGTCCGTTCTGCTGCAGTCTGAAAACGAGGAGTCCTTTTCCGCTGAGCTACCACCTTTGTTGTAGGTGACCTCTCGCCTTTTGGTGTCTCGATGCCAAAGGGGGAGAGAGTGTAGGATTTTGCGTGCGTGTCGTGTGTTTCGTCGTTTGCTTTGCTTTTCGTCGTTGAACTTGCTTGCTTTGATTTGGTTGTGCTTGTGAGACTAAGTTTATCATATGGTGTAAGACATATGCACTCTATTGTAACTTATCATCTTATTGAGCTTGTGCTTTATCATGCTATTCATGTTATGCTCATATCTTCTATCTTGCTTAGTGTCAGCCTTACCATTGCAAGATATGCTTTGTTTCTAAAATATAGGGGGAGTGGTGATCCTAGTATTCGTGCAATGCGTCCAAAGCACTTTAATCTCTATCACGAATCTAGGGGAGCTCATCTATATTTTAGAGATGTGAAATTTGCTTGTGCTATGTTCATCTCCTTTGTGCAAATCCGTATTGTCATCAATCCACCAAAAGGGGAGATTGTAAGGGCACTTTTGTCCCTAAGTAGTTTTGGTGATTGATGACAATGCCTTTGCGGACTAATCATGTGTATTGAGCTTTTGATTCATCACGATTAAACACAAGGCGATTTGATGCCCTCGAAGATTATTGAAGACGGCGTTTATCTACGGTTCGGTTCGGTGGAGTTGAGTCGTGGGAGAGCCGTACTATTAAGAGGGGTCCGTTGGAAAGGTTTGGGTGGAATCGCACGTACACATTCCCTTTGCGCGCTTTCCTTAAGCTCCTTGGAGTGTTCCTCCGCCTCACCTTGTCTCTGCAATTTGAAGGTCTCGCCTTGCTCTTCTCGAAGAAGCGGTAGTCTTGCTCCTCTGAGCGGTACTACCGCAGAGCTGCCAGTAATCTGCGGCGCTAGACGCAGTAATCTGTAGGCTCCCACGTAGTCTGCGCTTCCCGAGCGGTAGTACTGCTGAAGCTCTGTCCTGCACCATTGCTTTCGGTGCGGTGGTATCTGTGAGATGTAATTTTTACATCCGCACTACCCGATAATCTGCGTCTTGGGCCTGGTAGTACCGTGACGCCAGAGCGAGTTCATGAGAAATCTTGGAGGAAAGGGCGGATGTAATTTTTACATCCGCACCTTTCACTGCAGATCATCGCACCCATGGTCGCATGATAGTTAAAATGACGGATTTTTGCACAGCAATTTCTAAAGCGGAGGTTATCACGGATGTAAATTTTATATCTGTGCCTACCGGCCTGGCTCATATCTTCTTGAAAAGTATCAGTATGGGGTCGCGGTAGTACCGCTTCTGCGAATCTACCACGCCTCGTTAGTGCTCCTTTTGCGTGTCCGGTCTCCGATGTGCCCACGGTAGTCTGCATGTCCGCCATGCGGTAGTACCGCTACCCTTTGCTTGATAGTTCCGTGGGTCGCGGGCTGAGTGGTGGGTAACGGTTGGAAATGTCCCCCCACTATAAAAGGGGGTCTTCTTCCCCAAGAAGATTCACCTCTTCCAACCCTAAACTCCATTGTTGCTCCAAGCTCCATTTTCGCCCGATCTCTCTCCCTAGCCAATCAAACTTGTTGATTTGCTCGGGATTGGTTGAAAAGGCCCCGATCTACACTTCCACCAAGAGAAATTTGATTCCCCCCACTAATCCCTAGCGAGATCTTGTTACTCTTGGGTGTTTGAGCACCCTAGGCGGTTGAGGTCACCATGAAGCCATAGTCCATTGTGGTGAAGCTTCGTGGTGGTGTTGGAAACCTTGAATTAAGTTACGGATTGCCCCAACCTTGTTTGTAAGGTTCGATTCAGCCTTCAAGGGCACCAATAGTGGAATCACGGCATCTCGCATTGTGTGAGGCGTGAGGAGAATATGGTGGCCCTAGTGGCTCTTGGGGAGCATTGTGCCTCCACACCGCTCTAACGGAGACGTACTTCCCCTCAAAAGGAAGGAACTTCGGTAACACATCCTCGTCTCCACCGGCTCCACTCTTGGTTATCTCATCCCTTTACTTGTGCAAGCTTACTTGTGTTTTATTCATTGCTTGCTTGTGTGGTTGTGTTTGTTGCATCATATAGGTTGTCCACTTAGTTGCATATCTAGACAACTTACTTTGATGCAAAGTTTAATTTGGTAAAGAAAAGCTAAAAATTGTTAGTTGCCTATTCACCCCCCCCCCCCCCCTCTAGTCAACTATATCGATCCTTTCATAAGTGATGGTGTGGACCTGACACAGACAACCAATGCATGTCTAGCTAGTAAGGGTGGTTAGGCCACTCCCGGACCGAAAGGATGGGTGTCTGAACCATACCTACTAAAAAAGAGCGTGTGTGGGAGCTTGAACAGAGCCAAGTGCCGCACGCGCAAAAGGATGGGTGGACGCGGGCAACACTAGCTCGAAATGACCGAGTAGCAGAACGACTGGGCAACCAACCTCCAAAACCACCTCCCAAAGTCTATTGTCTGGCTTATATTTTAATTTTCATCCGTTCATTCGTTTGTATCGTTTCCATATGTATTCTTATTTACACTAATGGCCTTCGAGGGTGATTTATAGAACCAACATTTGTTACAAGTGCTGCCCATAGTGTTGCTTAACTTTCTGGTTGTAGTTTCATATTGTTCACTTAACTTCTCTATTTGGCTAGCTGCAATCTCAAAGTTTGATCAAATTTTGAGCCGAGAGAATTATTGGCAGACAGTTGAAGAAAAGAATACTTCAAATAACTCACTTAACTTCTGGGTTGCAGTGGTCTCTGGGCCAACGACATGACAGGTCGACTAGGCCTGTTAGTTACAAATGGAGCTACATGAGAGAAAATCAACTCACATGGGGCTGTCGGCTGAATGGGTGCATTCCAACATAATTATCTTAGGAGCGCCACATGGGATGAATTGTGCTGAGGAAGATAGAAAATGAAAAGAAAAAGATCTTCCTTTCTTAATTAAGAGATGATCTAGCAACAAATCTCTCATTACATATTTAGGGATATTAGTAAGACTAGCACAAATGCCCGTGCGTTGCAACGGGAGGCTACAAAACTTACCTCCAAGCATGCGAGCTGCAACCCCAAGAGCCTCCAGCACCCTGATCGCAGTGGACCAGCATTGAAAATTCGCGCGATAGGTGAGGAAGAAAGGATGTGGCATCGACGTGTAGTGGGTCATCGACAGCTAAATCTCTACTATGAAATTTAAAAAGAATACTAATATGTGATTGTGTTATTTCTAGTTCAGTCCACAAACTAATTTGGGTTTAATCTATCAAACTAAACCAATGATTAATTTTATGAAACAAATTCAGATAGAAGACGTTACATCTCAGCAATTTGGGGTTTAATATATCAACAGAATAAATGCTTTGTCCTCCAAATTTATATGTAGTAAGAGAATACCTATTGGATAACAGAATAGAAGGAGAAATAATCAACAGTGATGGTGAACAGTAACATAAGGAGCGTAGGGATGTGCATGTGAAGACCGGTCCAAACATGGTGATAACTGCATTGCCATTATCGCCAAGCAAAAGCAACTGGGGCAACAACCCATATTATAAACCCAAATATACCTGTGTGTTCCAATGGGAGAAGGGGAAAAAATCCTCATACGCACCATCCCCACAATCATGCTCACCATCTGAAGTATATCAAATATAATCAAGAAGTAGACATTAATTAATGCTAACAGACAGAACAAAGTAGATCGCTATGCATGATACACATGATATCCGGTTGTATATATACAACCCCCAAATTTGAAATGTTAAAATGATTTTGAAACTCAAACAGTTTGACCATTGATCATATCAACTAATCCGCACAGAGTTTTACAGAAAGGCAATTAGCTATCACAAGAAAATTTGAAGGGCAAATCTCTGAAAAGAAAATACGTTAAACAGTACATCAAGAATATGATTATGAAATAAAAAAACTTCCGTACTATATACCTTATCAAATCAGGTGACAAAGGAACCCCTCCATATTAATATATTTTATTATACACCAAGATCTCCTAGCTCTGTAGCAACTAACTGCAGTTTTGCTTCAATGCATGAATAGAAAAATTATGTTAAAATACTACTAACCATAAAACAGCATGATATATGTTGGCATATAGAAACTACAAAAGTAAGTTAACACATCACACAATAGTACGAGTAAGCTCAGCAGGTCTCAACTCTCAGCATGCAAGCCATAGCATCGGAGTTGTTACCAAGTGAATTTCTCCTTCCTGCACATAGACATTGTCACATACCTCTTTGAATAGATACTTAATATGAGAATCTTGTGAAATTATTTTCCTCGCGTGTTAGGATGGTGCAATGTTACGGTAACAGAGCTAACGACCCGTGTGGTAGATTTAGCCTGCTGATCATAATATATTTTGATATATAAGTAAGAATAGTGCTAAACTGCTCATATCTATCTGTTGTAACCAAAAGTCTACAAATGATGAATCAACATGTAAGTCTAGCATTGTTTCGATCATTATTAGTTTAACACTGAATAATATTAAATATATACAGAAAATTTAGCAACACAAAATTAGTTTCCTACATATACATGGGATGACATTTAGGTGGATAGTGAAATAACTATACAGAAAGGAGGAAACTTTATAGCAGCTCCGCATACTTATTGAGTAATCCCCTATCATCTGCCCTTTACATCGTCGTCCTTTTTCTCAACACTTCATCTCCCTGCCATGCGCTACGTCTGCACCAAACATGAGCAGCCACATTATGAGATGGATTCAGAATAGCTTACCATTGCAGCAAGAAAACATTTTCTTGCATCAGGAAAAGACCTTGATTTTATTTAAGTCGTACAGTGAGCAGTCAAGTAACATGCACTATAGCAGATCCTGTTCTGCCCCAACCAGGCAAGTCTCTTCAAGTACTAATGATGAATGTTCTTCTTTATTCCCCATCCAAATACCAAAATGGCAAATTGTTTAGGAGAATAACACTGTCAGTTGGAGAAGGTTGTTCTTTGCTTATTGGTCATTGGGACTCAACTTTTACACAGAAAACACATGAAATAGAAGATATACTGTACTAAGGTGAATGCATCAATCATGAGACAAACTAAAAAATTCATACACACACACACAAATTATGGTGCTGATACTGAGACGTTAGTGTGCGCCTACCTTAAATTGCATGTATCTTCCTATTCGTTTATTCAGTTCAAGGGATCCTACTGCTCGAGTGTCAGTGTGTCCATCCCGCTTGAATGCCTCATCTCAATTTGTGGTGATTCTATCAGTCCCGGAGTAACTTGCCGCGCCTTGGTTGTCGAACACAGCAAAGAGGTGCACCAAAAGGCAGAGCGTGTCGGCATCGAGCCCCAGCCCGTCAAGGTCGCGGCGGCATATTGATGTCAGGAAGATCTACGTGTTATTTGAGGCATAAACTGGGTTACAGACTGCAAGAATTCTTTCCAATCGAATCAGCCACATCCATCTCGAACAAATTAAGTAAGAAATAATAACCTGAAACTATGAGTGCTCAACACCTGCTGCAGCTCCAATGGTAATCCCTTCCTAGCACCAGCAGATCGAGCTACTGGACGCAAGCGTGTGTCAAGGTTTCCTAGTTAATTTGGTCAACTACTCAATTTCAAAAGGGGATTTGGCTTTACAAGGAGTAGCTGGGTGACTTTCAGGTGTGCAGCATAGTACCTTGTTCGTGCTTGGGGCTCGGGGAGGAGGTCGGCAGGAGCTTCGGGAGGGCGCCGGCAGCAGGAACTTGGGGAGGCCGGCAGCCCGAGGTGAGGTCGAATTAAATTTCCGCCTCCACAGACATCCGCGTGCACCAGAGGCCACCGTTGCTGCAGACCTTCCCGGGACAGGCGGCCGTGTGACCGTGTCCAGGAGCTCTGCCTCGTCGTCATCCTCCTCCTCCCTGAAGTAATCGAGCCGGGATGCACGGAATTGTTGGAAGAGAGTAGGTGTGTGGCGGGCCTGCGAGACTCGGGGGTCGGGCGTTGAGGCGACGCAAGGCCGGCGGCGGCGATCAGGGCGGCGCGCGAGGCAGTGGTGGCGGCACGCAGCGGAGCCGCAGGTGGTGGCGGCGCGCTGGGAGTTGAGATAAGTACATGCTCGCCGGCCCGCAACGACTCCGTCTTCTGCTCATCCTCCGGCGCGCTGGAAGTTGAGATAAGTTGAGGAAGCGGCGAGGGATGTGGAGCTCGACTGGGTCACGGTCAAAACACCGTAGTATGAAGGAAAAACCAATCGTTTCCGAATTTGAGTCTCTGACTGTTTTATTTTTTGATAGTCCAGCCGCTGATTCGTTGCAAGTAGAAAAACAGGCCCAGGCAAGCCCAGCAGGGAAGGGAGCCGGTGCGATGGGTGAACCCAGAGACCCAATCCGTACTTTATTATTACTAGCAAAAATACCCGTACGTTGCTACGGGAAAAGTTTTTAGGGCAGTACTCTGCGCCGGTCGACCGGCCCAAATTAGGCCGGTCAACTCGCAGCCGCCAGATGCATGCGCTAGCAGCCGCACGATTCGCCTCAACCTGCATCTCGCACATGTCATCTTCTTCCCCTGCACATGCTTGCTTCTGTTGGCTCCCCCTGCAGTCTCTCTCTTGAAGATCCCTCACGCAGTTTGCCTGCTCGCCACCGACGCCGCTCGCCGGCACAGCTCGTCGGGCCGCTGGCCGCTCCGCGTGGGTCTGCCCCTATGAAGCAAACCGCACTGCCGGTTAAAGCAAAATTGACCACGGGTCGAAGCATTCCTCGCTAGTTGTGGCCTCGCCGCCGTCGACGCTCGCCGGCACAGCTCGTCGAGCCGCTCACCGCTCCGCATGGGTTTGCCCCTATGAAACAAACCGCACTGCCGGTTCTAGCAAAATTGACCACGGGTCGAAGCATTCCTAGCAAAAATGCCCGTGCGTTGCAACGGGAGCAAACAAACAACACAAGTCCTAACTCAACCAATTGCGCATGGTGTAAGACCTCAACTCCATGCCCCTAACCAAATAAACATGACTAAGACCCGCGCCAGGTGGCGTCCTCTATTTGGACATGACACCGGAATCAAGTTTTCGCTTATCCACTTTTCCACCCTCGTCGTCGATAGCCGCCCTACCAATTGTTACTAAGCAAGGTTAGCCAGGCCCAGGAACTGGATGGTTTAGCATCCTTCATGTTCGGCTAGACTAAGAATGTTGGGCAAAGATTTATTATCATTTTGGCTAATATAGTAGGAAAAATCAAGTAGTTGTGTTGGAAACACCATGAAATTTGAGTCTCACTCCTCATGCGTTGTGACTGGTGCCACTGGGCTGAGCGAGGCTGGCTTATACGTGATGCTGTCTAGTAGAGGAGCATGTCAGTCACCGGCATCGGTTGTTCGACTCGGTCATACCAAAGATGCAATGGAGAAAAAAACATCCAATGTAGTCGTGGACATAACTTTCTTCTTAAAGTTTGAACACATATTCATTGCCGGCATTACGTCGGCGCTTTCAATATTAGCCCACCACTTAAATACAGTAGAAGATTAGCCTCCACGTACGGATATCATGGAAATTTGGCATAATTTTCCTCAATTCTGGTTCCTTCCTTTATTATTTCTCTCGGTCTATATTATTGACTTTTCCCTCAAATTCCCGTTCCTTCCTTTATTATTTATCTCAGTCTATATTATTGACTTGTCCTCAATTCGCAATCCTTCCTTGAATTAACTTTCTTATATTTCTGTCCCTAATTTTCTCAACAATTCTCAATCCTTCCTTGAACTATCCTTCCTGTATTTCTCTATTTTTTGAGAGATGCGGAGTCATTAGGCGATTTGTGTGCATGAGTTTTCTCATTACGGCAATATAATCCATCGAGTAGCCAGGTTCCACGTAGGTGCAGTTTTCACACACATATTTGAACTGGTGATATGGGATGTACTAAAGCGAGGTGGTACTAAACAGAAACATTGTCTAGCTCGATTGTTTTTTGCCTTTCCCAGTGTAGGTGCGCCGGCTTCATGAGGCCCAAGCGGATGCGGGGCGGATGGGTGCAGGCCAAAAAAATGCAACGCAGGGCGTACGCTCAACAGCAGAGGCAGGGGAATAGTACCACCTCGTAGAACCGATCAAAGAGGCCACGTACGGGAGAGTGAAAAAAAAGAGGATGACGGTGAACCCGGAGACCCAATCCGTGCTTTATTATTAGGGAGAGACTAGCACAAACGCCCGTGCGTTGCATCGGGTGAAAAAAACCCACACTTCCCTAACCCAATTGCTCAAGACCCCCTTTCATTCCACGACACAACGCCAGACATGATGGGATGAATAAACTCTTTGAAATCGGCTGCCGTGAAAATATATACTGTAGAAAAAATATGCATGTATTTCGGTTTTCAGTTCATTTGTATTCACCCCACAGGTATGTCACAAAAGCTTTAGTTGGTGCGGTGGTTAGCTTGTCGGGTGAATAAAGTGGAGGTCCACAGTTTGAATCCCAGGCGGTTCGCTTTTTTCTTTTTATGCATTTGTCGCCCGACCTCTCGCGCGAGGTCAATCCAAATGGGCCGGCCCAGTCGCTCGATTCCTATGCGAACGGACGTCTTTTTGACACAAAATGCGTCAAAAGCAAATCCTATCTGGTGCAACATCATTACAATATACTAAGCATCCAAGTAAGTGAGATTAATTACACTTGATACTTCTTTTTGAAACGAACTGCACTTGATACTTATATGGTACTAATTACTAAGGGTGCAATCTTGCCGTGTTAGGCCGTGTGGGCGGCAAATTTTGTGAAAATCAATCCAACAATTATTTGAAATAAAAATATGCAATATTTGTAAGATATTAAGCTTATGGATAAATGAGATTAAGCTTACGGACATCCCAGTGCAGATTGCAGTGTACTTCAACTCTGCATCACCATACAACATATGAAGCTTACGGATAAATGAGATTAAACATACTTGATAGTTGATACTGATGTTACTAAAGGTGCAATCTTGCCTGTACTTCAATCTGCATCACCATCGATTGTAACTGCTGCCTACTTATGCGGCCTAATTCAAAAAAATAAATCAAAAGGACGTTTGTGCCTGCTTGTGTAGAGGGACTAAATATATGCAACCTTAGAGTTCACGACACGAAATCAGCTGCCTGAGTGCACGAAGCAGCAAATTCTATCTCACTTCTGCCTACAGTTCAAGACAGAAGGCTATAACCAGCAGACCATGCTAAATGGTCTCCCAAACGGAATCTGTTCAAGTATAGCATACACCTTATTCTTCCTAATCATGCGATGGGCCTACCTCTTTCATGGAGTGTCCAACAACTAATGCAAACACCTTTTCATGCCAATGTACAGAGCCTGAAGCTACTGGAAAATTTAACTGAAGTGGATCAACCAGATCGAAGAACAATGTTAGTCTCTCTAGGACAGGGCGAGTAAGCATGATGAATCAAACAATGAGAAATTAGTTGTCTCTCAATTAAAAAATCCACAATGGCTGGGTGTAGTTCCGTGGTTCATATCGAGTAATGTGGTCTCAAAAAATCGTGTTGTCACATATTTGAGATCACGCCATAAATTTTTTGGTTGAATTTAAGCTGGTGCTTATCAACTTGATTACCCTTGAAATACTTGTGACTCTAACCCAACCAAATATGGCATGGTGGCGACCTGTACATAGTGAATCATTACCTTAGACATTGTTCTTAATTAACCTAGTCTCCCTAGCCTGTGGATAGACTAACTAAACACAACAATGAATCAGTCAATGAAAAATTAACTAAAGATCAGGAAGTAGCACATTAAGGTTCAGTTTGTGTTTGCTTCATTAACTGTAGGTTTCTAGAAAAACAAATAGCATGATTCCAATTCTTCTTGTGGCTTCAGTATGCAATACCTCATGGAGAACCGGAAATCGGAGTTCCGGCGATGTGTAGAGCAATGTCGGATTGCGGATGGTCTTCCGGCGAAGTAGGTGGAGGCGAGATTGGACAGTTCCCGCACAACAATCTCGTCTTACAAACTTGCAATGCGATTTACTTGTGCTTCCACTCTAGGGTTCTTCTTATGGCAGGGAGATTGATCTGAAATTCAGGTTGCCCCCTAGCTACGTGCTGGAGCAGTATTCAAGCGTGAACACGCCATCGACTCCTATCCAAATCAGAGACATCCGCCTCGAGGTGGAGAAGGCTGGGGGTGAGGAGTTGGGGCGGGTGAGGAGGCGAAGAAGAACAGGGCAACGACGGCGCTGCTCGAGGGAAGCTGGAGAGGAAGACCGGCCGCGCGTGGCGGCGGGATTCATGGCGGCGGTGCCGTGCCGTGCAGGGAGAGAACTCCGTGCTGTTGTGCCTTGTGCGTGCGCAGAGGAGAGGACAGGCCGCCGTGCTATTCTTCCCCTGAAGGCCAAGTCGAGGCCCAAGCCCAATACACGAAACGTTTTTCATCTGTTACCACTTAAAACTGTAGCGCGGGTTCATTATCAAAAGCAACAGGGACTGTTTTAAAAAATGCCGCGACGGTGAATCCGGAGACCCAATCCGTGCTTTATTATTAGGGAGAGACTAACAAAAGAGCCCGTGCGTTGCAACGGGGTAACAAAAATGATATTTCGACACTTATCACAGTTGCTCCGTCTCTGTCTCCTCATTGTCATCACAGTGGCAAAATATCAAATTAGTCCGTTGAAAGAATTTTTCAGGTATGCATGTACATATATTTATAATTTATACACATCTTTTCTCAGGAATTTTTCATATATAACATGTTATATTTTGAGTTAGTGTCTGACAGATAAATATTTTGAAGAGTATTTTAATCTGTCAGAAAAAATAAAGATTAAACAGGAAAATGATGTATATATCTAAAGTCATATGTCCATGTTCAACAGATTCAGATAGGATATCGGGGGGAGATGAGCGAAAAACCCGTGCATATCGTTTGTGCCTGACTCGGACGAATGCGACGTAAAAAATTAGGCCGACGAAAGGATTTTTCAGGTATGTATGTATATTCAAAATTTATACACATTTTTCTCATGATTTTTTCATATATAACATGCTATATTTTAAGTTAGTGTTTGAAAGATAAATTCTATTCCGATCACGTGTTTGTTTATTCGTCAAGCCACTTGTTGACATTCCAAGGAACTTGCTAGCATATATAAATTGATGGGAATTGGTATGAGATAGCAATGCGGGACTATTCTCTTATTTGTAGTACAACTTTTTTTTGACAAATTTGTAGTACAGCTTTTTTTAGGGAATTTGTAGTACAGCTAAAAAGGCCCCCCCTCTCTCTCTCTTCTACCGAGCCTGCTTGCCAGGAAATTTTAAAAGTTGGCTAACGGCCCATAAGAGAAGGCCCATAATAAAAGGATCACAATAGCCCATAGCTAGCAGTTTGATTTTGTACGAGCGAGGCTAGCGTGCGACATTGGAGGTCCTAGCTAGCGAGCCTAGCGTGCGACGTATCAAATTTTATTAGTACCACCTCGCTTATACGTTTTAAATTTAAACTGAAAGCGTAAATTCACGGGAAGAAAACGTATTGTGACGGTGAACCCGGAGACCCAATTCGTGCTTTATTATTAGGGAGAGACTAGCAAAAGAGTCCGTGCGTTGCAACGGGAGAAAAAAAATCATATTCTTCAATGGTTATGACCACATTTTTTTCACATCTCATCTCATGATTTTTAAAATTTATTTACAAATGCAAGAAAATGTACCCTTTTTCAAATTTATTCCCAAACTAAAGCAATGTTCACATTTTTGAAAAAATATCTTGGTTGTCAAAAAAATTGATAATTCAAAGAATTATTCTGAATTTCAAGAAACGTTTTCTAAAAGACATACTATAATATTTCGATCTAACCCAGCAATTAATTCTTCAAAATTCACGCTCATGTCGTAAAAATGTTGCAACAAACATGTTCAACTGAACTGTGTTTGGCACTGGATCAACTCATAAACTAACTTATAGACTGAAAAGTAGGATGCTTTTGTTGTCTTAAGGAAATACATATGGAAAACATCACAAACTCACATAGCTAAATGAAAATTGTAGCTTTGTACTTACCTAGCTCATCTATGGATCTCACTGATGCCAAGTATATATAGGTTTGCATTGTATTGTAGAGTTTTTCTTTGAAGCATATATAGGAGACTTGTATACTAATACACACGTCCATGCAACCTTCGCTTGGCCCTGTCTGCTCATGCAGGTTAGAATTATTTTTCACTTCCTTGGTACACCCCCCCCCCGCCGTTTTGTTTTCAGCCGAAAATTGATCTTGGCCGTTAAAAGATGTACAATGGTTGATAACAGTGTCTTATCTTACACTTGCCATGATAATCTAAAGATGGTAATAAAGCATGACGCACAATGGGTATGGGTTATTTAGGGCTTTGCTACACGTACCTTATTAGGTAGCTTACGTACTGGCTGACTTGGGCTAATCTGGCTGGAAGGAAAATTAGGCCCAGGACTGTGAAACTCTGTGTGTGTGTGTGTGTGCTGGGGCATTATTGGGTTGTTTATTACTCTTATCTCTCCCTAATAATAAAGTACGGATTGGGTTTCCGGGTTCATCGTCACAATGCGCTTTCTTCCCACGTCATAATACGCTTCTTCCTGTTCGTTTTTTCTTGATTTATTTTGATATTTTTCTTAATATCCGAGGTGGTACTATCGTCCGCCGTTCCTTCCGTGCGTGATCGAGTAAAAGCCCATCTGTTTTTCGTACGTTAATTAATTTTGTCCGCGTCAAAAAAAATTATTTGCCTTAGGCAGGACTCGAACTTGGGTATAGCACTGAAAGTACACATGCACGCAAACCAACTGAACTAGGCAATGCTGTCCTGCTTGTTGAAAGAAAGAAACCCTATTATTGTGCATTGGCTTTCTCCGGCCCAAGGCCCAGACTAAATCAGTTTCAGCTGCTTCCTTTGGCCCAAAGCCCATGCGAGGCAATATATCAAATTAACCCTTTTATGTTCGTCTATACATTAAAAATAGTCCCACATTGCTCTCTTACAACGAATTTTATCAATTTATATACTTTAGCAATGCCTGACGAATCAACAAGTTGGGCAATAAGCAAGCACTCTTGAGATTATAAGCCAATGAAAGAAAGACAGACCCGATTAAATTAGTTGTGCAAGAGCATTGGTGACGGGCTCTTTAAAATGGATTAGACGGAGGAATTTGTGAGCTGCTAAACTGATGCGACAGCATGCGCTTGACGGGCATGATTGGACAGAAGGGTTTATGAGCTGCTAAAACTGTAGAGCGACGAGGACAGCAAAGCAGGGACAACCTGGC
>CM038679.1:485731187-486007247 GCA_021605205.1 Aegilops longissima | reverse complement strand
CCGCAATGAATAGTGTATCACTTTACACCCACTAACGGCCCGTGGTGGCGGCCCGTAATGAACGATATATCACTTTATACCCATTAAGGGCCCGTTATTCAGTTGGGCGTTTCAAAGATAAATGTTATCTTCGGCCTTCTCGAGCCCATTTATTCTTGGGCTCATTTCCAGCATTCGTTTACTTACGGCCCGTTACTGTCATTTTCTGCTTGTGGGCCAAATTCAGCCCGTGGTTACATCGGCCCGTTTGTGGTCCGTTAATACGTTGGGCCGTTTTCATAGCGTCATCAAATACGGCCTATTAACGATGGCCCGTTATGGTCATACGACCCGTATAAGGCCCATTGATGATACGGCCCGTAGAAGGCCCATTGTTTCTACGGCCCGTAGAAGGCCCATTGTTTCTACGGCCCGTAGAAGGCCCATTGTTTCTACGGCCCGTAGAAGGCCCATTGTTTCTCTGCCCGTAGAAGGCCCATTGTTCCACGGCCCGTAGAAGGCCCTGCTTTCTCTGACCCGTAGGAGGCCCGATGTCACTACTGATAAATATTAGCCCATGGTTATTGTGGCCTAGTTTTAAAAGAACTGCATTGACTACAAGCAAACAAATAAACAAGACAACAAGGAAATAAATAAGCAAGCAACTTATGCTAGGCTATCACGGCTGTTACATATTACATCCATGGGCATCAAAGTTCGCCACCGGTGCAAATATAGGGAACAAAGCAGCATATCATATACATTTGGTTGTCAAAGTTGGCGACCAAAGCAAATAAACGCCACAAACAAAACAAATCCAGAACTGAAACCACTTCAGAAGATCTCAAGAAACAATATCCTGGGTACCCATAATGTTGGCAAGATGCTTAGCAAGCTTATTAACTTTCTCTTGTTTGGCGCTTAAATCCTCCAACGCTTGTTGTTGCACCAGAAAATATGCATCTGAATTCTGCAGGGACTTCCTCAGTCCTTCAGCTTCCTGTCGCAGCACATCTGATCGATGTCTTTCAACTTGAAGTTGAGACTCAAGAAGACGAACTGATTGAGCAGCGAGTTCAAGAGCTTGTGCCAGCAGAGTGGCGATAAGAATCGAACACTACATCAAGACATGACTTTTGGGTTCCCCACCGTCGTCAAGATAGTTTTTATCAGCTTTCTTGGAGACCAACAGGATGTCTCACTATCTTGAACCTTATCGCATTACTTCCTTTACCATTGGATAACGCGGCATCGTTCTCCAATATTTTGTCCGCATTCTAAAAGAGAAACAAGCGGACACATCACATGTTTACCATGTTGTATATGAAACTCATTTTGGTAAATGAGTTCGGTAGTAAAGTGGACAGGATAACAACATGAAACAAACATATATCTATGTGCCATGGTCACTTTATGGTCTATATCATTCTAGTTTTGTTGCCAAATCAAGATAGAGACAGTTCTCAAATAATATTTGTTCAAGACAAAGCAGAATAGACAGAATATAAGTGTGGGTAACTATAGAGCAATAACAACACTTGTAATGTGCATGACATGAGAACATAATTGTTTATTCAATTGAAACTGAAATCAACATAGAGCAGGTTACAACAAGAAACCAGTTAAAGAAACAGGTTTAAAACATACTGTTGTGCCATTGGAGTTTCAATTCCATCCTTCAAATTTGAAAATAGTTGGTATGAGTAAATACAGAATGCAAGAGCAAAGGAGTATGAACCATAGCTCTGTAGAACGACATGAGAACAAATCTTCTTCTCCTTTAAGCGTTGAGTTGGGATTCGGAGTGGTGGTCCTCGTGCTTTGGGCGCTGCAGTTCCTTTACTAACCGCCGTGTTTGGGTGCTCTGTGGTGGAGACGGTGCTGTGTCAACTGGGGCTCAGGTTACTATCTCTGCCGGGTTGGGGTTAAAAGGGGTGTAGCTGGTTCTCCGTCCAACTGGGTGGGGTACAATCATGCGAGTCTGGGTTATGTGTGGTGGATCTGGTCCTTGGGCAAGTACAACCGTGGTTCTATCTGCATCAATGGTAGCACTATCTTTTACAAGACCGTGTTGTTACTCCCTTAGATACGCCATCACGCTCTCCAATTCAAATGGCTGATAAACAAGAAAAGTAATTGAAAGTATAGACATTGTATGATAGATAGGTGCAATGGATAGTGGGGAATAAAAGAGGGCATGAAATAATTCATATTTATGTTGTCTAACCAAACAGGATAGCATGACACAATTTCACATATATGATGGCTAACTAAACAGGATAGCATGACACAATTTCACATTATGATGGCTAACTAAAAAGATGGAAAGACATAGTTCAAAATATGAGACTATGTAAGCAGGATGACATGACATAACTATATAATGTGTTTATTAAATAGGTTGGCATGCCATAATTCACATACATTCATGGATAGAATGCCATAATTCTAAATATGATGATTTGTAAACACTAAACAGGATGAGATGATATAACTATATGATGTCTTTATTAAATGGGTTGCCATGCCATAATTCAGATAGATGATGTGTATGTACTATGTAAACATGATGGCATGATATAATTCAAATATATGATTTATATAGTAAGCAAGTAAGCAGATGGCAATCTATATATGATGTAAAAACTAAGCAATGCAAGACAACATGCATGACATGGGTAATATAACCCTGCCAAGTTTGAGCATAGACCTCAGGGGGGAAATAGGACTGGTCATCAGTCTCTGAATCCTCCTCTGAGGAGCTCTCTGTAACCAACAAGATGTCTCGCTCAAGAGGTAGCATTGTCTGCGCTCTGAATACCTTGTTTTCCTCCAGATACTTCCATCACCGCTTCAAATGGCTGATGCACAGGAAGAGTAGTTGAATATACAAACGTTGTCGACAAATGGAACACGTAATACAAAAAATGATAGTATGATATAATTCACATACATGATGATTGGCTAAACAGCATGGCATTGCATAATTCACATATATAATGCCTTTGCAACAAGATAGCATTGTATAATTCACATATATAATGTCTTGCAACAAGATGGCAATGCATAATTCACATATATGGTAATTAGACTTTGAGCAGGTGGCATTCACACAAAGCATGTCTAAACTAATCAAATGGCATAGCAATGCGAGACACCATACGCATACGATATGAGCAACATAACCTGCCAAGTTAGAGCATACACCTCGGGGAATAGGACTGGTCATCTGTCTCGAATCCTCCTCGAGGAGCTATCCGTAACCAGCGAGATATGCGCTTCGTCGAGATAGCATAGTCTGCTCAAGACCTTGTTTTCACTCCAGAATTTGCCATCACCGTGTCAAATGGCTGATGCACACGAAGAGCAGTTGAATGTACTAACATTGTTGACAAATGTAATATGTATGAAAAAAAAGATGGCCTGATATAATTTACATATAAGATGGTGGCTAAGCAGGATGGCATTGCAAAATTCACATATATGATGCTGGCTAAACAAGGTGGCGTTGCATAATTCACATAAACGATGAATAAACTAAGCAGATGGCATTCGCACAAAGGATGTCTAAACTAAGCAGATGACATATTTGATGTATAAAGTAAGCAATGCAAGACACCATATGCATGATATAACCAACATCAGCATGCCAAGTTAGAGCGAAGACCTCGGGGGTAAATAGGAGTTATCTTCCTTACGAATCCCCTCGAACAGATATCTTCCTCTCGATTACAATCCGAAATGCGTGGAGGGGGGCTGCCTTTGCGCCTACCATGGGCGGCGTCGCATGAAATTATATTGCCACACAAGGCTCGTCTCTTTTGCTCTACATGTTCAGTTCCATTGTTTACAATAAGCATCATGCATAGGAATAAAACATAGTGAGATTATGTAAGGAGTGCATGCAGAAATCCAGAGTGATGGTAGCAACCTGTGGATAGACCCAAAACCAATAATAGCAGCAGATAATGGCTTGATTAATAAATACAGATAATGGCTTCTTTACTGTTTGTTTCCCACCCAACATGAAACTCATAGTAGACCGGAGATTAACCGGATAGTAGATAGATACTATTGATAGCGGCCCGATATGTACCCCACAACCATTTAAAACTCAAGTTTGACCATTAGTTTGGAGCTGACTCGAGTCTAATCGGTGAACAGGACGATAAAGTAGCATGTAATATTAAGCGATGCATAACGTAGCGGAACACGAAAGAGTGCGACCTCTCTTGCGGACCGTGTAGTCCTCGAGGTCATCTGCTCGGTTGATGATGGTAATGCAGTTTTCATGGCTGCCGGTGGCGGGGAAGAAGATCCGAGGCGGCGAAAGCGAGTCGGAGGCGGATCCTGCTCTGCTGGACCCTTCATCGTTGGAGCAGCTGAGCTGGGGTGGACGACGGCGCAGCAGACGGGACAAACCACACAAGGTTTTCTTTGACAACTATCGTAAGAGAAGTAATTTGTAAGGGCTCGTTTGAATTGGAGGATTCCAACAATGCAGGATAGGAAATAGACAGGAATAGGATAGGAATGCGTGCAAAACAGAGAATTTAAAACACAGGATTTCGCCAATCTGGGTGTTTGATTCACAACAATTGGAAGATCACAGGATGCAAAGAAGCATGGTGAGATTAAGTCAAACCACAAGAAAATGTACGGTTATAATGCTATTATGCTACTATCTCTTAGTCTTGTGCTTCATGAATAGGAATTTGAAAAGGAGGACAAGTGAAAATTAAAATTCCTACGTTTTTTCTTTCAAGGAGACACTAAAGGAACAAATCCGTGTGCTCAGTGGACAATATATATAACATGTAGAGTAAAAAAGAGATGCAACAAGTGTACAACCTCTTTGGCGAAGCCATGTCGATCTCAGCGTGATTGGGTTGGCCGGTGAGGATGCTCCGGCTGACTTTGCTGTTGGAGGAGGGGAAGAAGATCTTAGGCGTCTGGAGATGGAGCCGAGTACTGCTCACTGTGATGGAGGGTTTCATCGTTGGAGCAGCTCCGTGAGTTGTACGACGCCGAGGCTGAAGCAGACAAAGAGACAACGAACAACGTTAACCTGAGTGGAATTCTAATAGCATCTCCAATACATGACGTAAAATACATAACCACAAAGTGCTAGATATAAAATACATCAGCCGCTCATCTCTGAACTTAACTGTCGAAACTGAACTTAACTGTCGAAACTGAACCTAACTGTCCAAACTGAATTTTGTTGTCGAAACTGAATTTTGCTTTAGAAACTGAACGCACTAGCAAGGTGAGGCTACACGTCGGTCGACTGACTTTTTCATCTCTGGTCAGTCGATTTTGCAGCCGTTGGATACAAAATCAAGGGCCTGCGGTTCATCTTCAACCTCCACCCCCCTGAGCCGCCAGCCACCACCAGCCAAACAGCAGCCCCCCGCCGCCCGCGGGCGGTGCGCCGCCCGCCCGCCCGAAAACACTCCCCACCACCGGTCCGCCGCCCGGCCATCCCTCTCGGCCCCCCCGTGCCGAGCTTTTGCTCCGGCGATCCCCCCGCCACCGCCCCGCCCGCGCCCGCCACCGCCGACCACCGCCCCCATCCTGAACCCTAAGATAGATAGTGGGGTACCTCTCCGGCGAGCCCCCCTCCCCGCTGCGGCTGGTTCTTCCTTCACCCCTTGGAAATCGACTGACCCAAAAGTCGATTCAGACGACTGAAGTGTAGCCAAATCGGAGCAGCATCGCAAGCAAGAGCAAGAGCGAGAGCAGCAGCACGAGCAAGAGCAATAGCAAGAGCAGACCAGGCAGGGAACGAGAGCAAGAGCAGAGCAGCAAGCGGAGCGAGAGCTAAAGCAGCAGCAGCTCCTCTCGATGTGGACGTCGCCGCCGAGGGAGCGACGCGTGGAGGAAGTGGCGGCGACGCCGCCTGTGGATGGAGCGCGCCGTGTCGGCTCGGGACCGGCGCCGGCAACACCGTGAGATCGAATCAAGAAGAAAATCGGCGATTAGTGTACAACCTCTTTGGTGGCGCCGATTAGGCCGCAGCTTCATCCGAGGAAACGGTGATGATGATGCTCTTCGGTGGTGCGGTGAAGACGGCGGTGTGGGAATGGAGGTGGCGCGAAAGACGAGGGGAAGATCGGGGCAGCTCCTTGGAGGTGGAGGACGGGTGGCTGAACCGCGGGACGATGAGATCGACGACGGATCCTCATCCGCACGGTGGATGAGGGACGCCGAGGTGTTCTTGTGGACGACGTCGTCGGGGAAGAAGCTCCGCTGGGTGGCGGACGGAGCAGGGTGTGGGGTTTCGTCGCGGGTTTTCGCGGCCTCGGTGTCTGAATGGGTGGGCGGATGGGATGGCGGTGGGGAACCATGGCTTAGAGACGCGCTTGTCGAAATGTGGGGTAAGTTACGAAAGTACCCCCACCGATTTGAGGCGGTTCTTTCGGTTCAGGGTACCACGGGCATTTTGCGTGTCGGGATTTCACAGAGGTGGGAGTTTTCGCAGCGTTGTAATTTCGAATAGCAAGGCGCGGGTTGAGATGGAGGAGTTGGCCGAGCACAACGAGACAAAGATATATCTTAAATATTTCGGGCTAACAAGGCGGGTTGAAATTTCGGACAAGCCTAACGTGTAATGTACCAAATCAATGCGACTACAAATGTCATTCAAAACTTTGAATTCATGTTATGTTCAATTAAAATATTTCGCTACGTGTATAATGCATGCAACCTACTACTCAAATGAATGTTTTAGTGCATTCCAAACGTATATACTACCGCTTCAATATGAACTAAATTTGAATAAGATCTACAGTAATGATTGTTGTGAAGTCAAAGCATTTGAATTCGTTTCTCTGTTTTAATAAGATCTACAATCATCATTATTGTCAAGTTAAACCATCGTTTGTGTATTATCTTCACAGCACACCACATGATCAGTATCGAGTTACATATGAACTATGTGTACTATATGAACTCGAACTAGATTTTTTGAATCCACTTTATTTTGATTTCAAATCACATTACATTTCTAGCTCTAGCTAGATCTTCATAATCTAAACCATGTCTCATATGTATAATGTGTTTATCACATTATGTATGGTGCCCTGCCCCCTACGCCTACAAGTATTTAGATGTGAGTTGCAAACACCACACATTACCACAAATTCAAATAAAATGTGAGAATGTTCGATATATAGTATTGTTTAGATTGCTCGATATTTAGTTGTAAGCTGCAAGCGCACACATTATCACAAATTCAAATAAAATGTGAGATTGTTTGATGTATAGTATGGTTTAGATTGTTCGGCATTTAGCTGTGAGTTGCAAACGCCATGCATTATCACATTATGGTATAACATGTGCACAACACGTGTATCACCGCTATATTCATGCATGCAATGTTTAAAACACTATGATCTCCTATTCAAATATATGAATCCGCTTTCATATCAAATTATGATCTTTGTTAGTCTCTTACACCCACACAATCCTCTAACCTTTGTAGCTACCACTAACTTTCTCTCGTGCATGCACACGCCCTCCTCGCCTCCCCTCCCTCGGCATTCTATCCACGGGCACATTCATTTTTTCCTTTAGGTCGTTCTCCCGAGTCTCCACAACTCCTTTCCGACACACACCGATCGATAAACCTCTCCAGCGATGCCTGCCTACAACATACACACACAACTTCAATCTCCTCCTTTATGTGTCCTTGCCTCGTGTCTCTCATATGGTCAGACACACGTGTAAACTCTCACCCCTCTTTTCATCGATCTCACAACCGCACTCCTCCCCTATCTAGCTAGTAGTTGGGCCTCTCGCACCACCTCCTAGCTCCATTCTCTCTGTCTATCCGTCTGCTGGGCCTTATTTGCCTCTAACAAATGGGCGTACACCGACCGATCTCTCGCTATACATATAGCCAGCTAGGTCCTTATAACTCTTTTTACCCACACATCGATCGATCTACCTCATTAGTTGTGTCTCTCCTTCCTCCGACAAACAACAATTGATCTACCGATCTAGTTAGGTTTGCTTACCAAACACATGGTTCCCCTTCATCATCCATGGATGCGTCCCGACAGATCTATCACGCATGAGCACACACGTAAACACATCCCCACTCTTATTGATAACATTGCAGTTCCACCCTCGGTTTGTCTAGTAGGCCTCTCCCAACATCTCCGAGAAGCAACTCCATCACCCATCCAGCACTCTACCCTCTCCCTCCCCCCTCCCTCCCTCTCTCTCTCTCTCTCTCTCTCTGTCCCATCATATTTCCCGTCCTTGATTATGTATGGATGTCGACCGATCTCCCTCAAGACATAGCTGGGTCTCTCCTTCTCAACACATATACGAGTCGTTCTACCTCTATAGTTAGGCCTCTGCCTACCCCTCCCCCACCCCCCCCCCACACACACCGATACATCAAGCGCTCTAGTCATGTCTCCCTGCCACACACAAACTTGACATGTGCCCTCTAACGTTCCGGTAGGCCAGTCGCCCTATATCTTTGACTTGCACACACACACACAATTTCGATGGCTCTCTTCATCGATCTCGCACCCACCCACTTGATCCTCTCTTCGACTCTATCGATAGCTATGACCCCTCCCTCTCTTCTCGTGGATTGCCCGACCCTCTATGTATGATATGGATAGGCCTCCATTTCACACACATTGCATGCAAAATTTTGTTTGAGATGTCATCGACACATATTCCCACAAATAATTCACGAAATCAACCCCCACCCCACCCCCACCCCACCACAAAACAAAAACACTCACTGAACGCGGTTTGTATCTCTCACACACACCCACGTAGGTGGGGGCGTGCATGAAGAGAAGAGGTGCATGCACGGCACGCGTACTCCGTCTCTTTCCCAACCACACCCAGCGGGTACACGGTGGAGCTCATTTATGTCTGAAAAAGGCAGCCCACGTGGTAATTTGGCACGTGTCTTGGTTGTCCACTTGGTGGAGGGAGGATCGTCTACCACGGGTGAACAAACAAATTGCGACTTGACGCGTTATGTTAAATTAAAAAAGAGGCAAACCATGTGGGGCCTACCTTAGAGGCAAGGCTCTATACACTGGAGTACTTTTGATGTGTCCGTCAACTCATGAACGAGGAGAAGCTTGCTTAGTCGCCGTCTCCCCGCCCACAGGCGCGGTGGCTCGCAGGATGAGGTGAAGCTTGCTCCTCCCTCGCCCATGCGCGTGATGGCTCGCAGGACGAGGAGAAAAATTACTACTCCTCCGTTTACTCCTCGTCCCTACTACCTTGGTTATAGAGATTATATCATATTGTTTGGAATATATATGTCCTTAGTAGATTTCAATATGAACTACTAGTACATACTCCAAACACGATGTATATAGGCGTATTTTAGAGTGTACATTCACTCATTTTGCTCCGTATGTAGTAGCACTCTCCCTCGCCCTCGACCCTCGCCCACGTGGTGGGCGTGCAGCAATTCATTCGGTCTCATATAGCGAGCGATATATACTGCACTACCATTATTGCTCGACTTCAAGAGGCGAAGAGCCAATCGCAAGGTTAATATTTTGGAGATGCCAAGCGCAAGGTTATAGGAGAACGAGTAGTAGGTGCCGCATCATTTATAAATAATTTTTTTTCTTCAGTGGCACGTACACAATATGATAGGTTCATATGGGGAGAAAAGGAAACCGCTCCACTATATACATAGTCAGGACGGGCCAGCCTACACGGTTGCTTGCTGGGGTTGCTCTCTTCACACTCTCTCGCACAAAACGACTGTGGCCACATCTCTAACATCCCGCGGATCACGTCCGCTTGGGGAAGGGTGGATGCTTAGTGTAGATCACGGTGTCCGTCGCCGACGGCGAAAACCCTTGTCGGCACGTCCGATCAGGGGTCCCCGCCGTTCTCTCTCACAAAGCCGGTGAGGTTGCCTTCGTCCCTTGCTCACTGCCGCGGCGTGGGCGGTTGCCGCCTCCGCCGCCCTCCTCAAGGTTGAGCTCGTCCCTCGGTACAACTCCCTTTACAGCCGGCTTGCATGCTTGCTCCAGCTGCCCACATCACTCCTGTGGATATTTCTCTACTTCTTTGCCCCGCACATACCGATACCTCTCTGGCTTCTACGTCATTGTATTTGTGATGAGTTTATGTCTCATCAACTAGTCCTAGTAATCTTATTCTAATCACGCTTCTTCAATTTCTTTGCCACAGGGATGCTCATCTCGATTTTGGTGAAACTGCACAAAATGATCCGATGGTCAAAAGGTTGCAAACTTCATTTATTAGGAAGCTCGAGCGTTGCCGACAAATTGAAGCCTGGTCGGGGTTCACGGTTCAAGGGCTAGGGACTGCATGGATCGTTTTTCTTTAGCTGCCTCTGTTCCAAAATAAGTGTCAACTTTAGTAGTAGTACAACTTTGTACTAAAGTTTGCACAAAGTTGAGACACTTATTTTGGAGCGGAGGAGTACATATTGCTATGATCTCATCAATCATTGAGATGCAATAGCATGCATGTTAGTCTCCTTTGTATTTGATGAAATGTTGCAGCGGGCAACCTTGGGCCATAAGATACATGTAACAGAGCTGGAAGCTTCATAGCATTGTACAAATTTATCTCGCTGATAAATTACAGATGTACTAGTACTATACTAGTACTTCCTCCGTTCCTAAATATAAGTCTTTGTAGAGATTTCACCATTAACCACATGCGGATGTATATAGATGCATTTTAAGTGTAGATTCATTCATTTTGTTCCGTATGTAGTTCACCTAGTGGAATCTCTACAAAGACTTATCTACTAGTAATAGCTAGCCCCACTACTAGGAATTCTCTATCCTCTCCTTGAGCCACATCATCAAAATTGAGCGTAGCCGTTAGATGAAGTAAATCAGTCATAATAGCCGTCGATCTAGGCGTTGAGAGGCTCAGCACTAAGCCACATGCAAGCATGCAGAAATACCGTGGCACATGCATGTAGTGGGTTTTAAATCACATCAACATGTCGCATGCAAGCATGCACCGTAGCATGCATGTAAGTGAGCTTTTAAGTCCCATTAACATGTCAAAAGAAAAATATAATCCCATTATGCAGTAGGAGTTGGCTGATCTTTTTTCCTTATGTGGGATGATCTAAATGATGATGGGAGTTTATTTAGTTTGGCTACCACATTTGTCATGCGGTTATAGATTTTTTAGTTCTATGAAATCGATAATTTTATGAGAGAGATATACCGCTGTTCATGACAACGCAGCGGGGACTCATCTAGTAATATTTAGGAGCGGGGAGTACTATGTAAAGAGTTAGGTGTCGCACGGTGATAGTGTGAGGTGGGCCATGTAATCACTTGAGCCTGCGTGTTTTCACTGCTCTTGCACTCCTCGCTGTAAGAATGGAGAAAATTGTAATCTACTACCTCCTTTCGCCGGCGTGGGACATCCAGCAGTCCTACCACCTCGATAATAAAGACCAATGAGCCGTCAAATCACATAGACCCAGCGATAAGTTGGACGGATGAAGCAACCATCACTCTTGCGCCGGTGAGAGGTCGCGTCCGCTCTGCCGGGCATGAATGCGGCACCGATTCTTTGGAGCGGCGCTGACCGTTTAGGCGGGAAGCTTGGTGGCGATGGAGGGCTTTGGGTGGGCCAGGCTGGTCGAGAGGCGGCGTGGCAGCTGTCCGCATGTCCCTACGGACACGCCCGGAAGCGAGAGGATGCACCGACTCTCGCGGCTAAAATCGTACACTACACACCATATCTCTGTAGGAGTAGGTCGATCTGTCGCACTCTCTAACACACACATCTTTGTTAAACACACACACGCACACGCACGCACCTTGGTCCCGTTGCACCTTCTAACGTGACTTATTACACCTAGGCGGAGGAGTAGTAAGTATACGAGATCGGTGGCACTTGACTTAAGTCGAATACAAGTGCCCAAAATTTGTGTGCATGTTATAATAAGGATTCACTTAAAATAGTGCATTGAGCGAACAGAGGATCAATTGGACAGTGTTCCCGAGCGATAGCGAGATGTGTGAGGTTGTAAGATACACCGCTGGTGCTTTTAATTTTTCTTATTAATTTGTTTGTTTCACCCTCTGACTGGTGGGACCCAACATACTACGTGGAGAGAGGTAAGGTGACTAAGGCTGCATTATTTCTGCACCACTGTGGATAGTCTTACCACCAAAGCCACATGACACGATTATGATTGAAATCCTAATGACTCCCACACACACACACACAGAAAACACGGCATGCATGTCACACGAATGCAGGAATGTATAAAAGGTTATTTTCCTCTCGTTGAACATAACAGGAGGGTTGTGTAGCTGGTTAGCCTGTTCGCTCATCAAACTTGAGGTCTCGGGTTCGATAACTACACTTGAGCATAATTTTTGCGGGAGGATTCTTTGGTGGTCAAAATGTTTTCTAGGGTTTGCACGCTTCACACTCTCTCTCGTATATATATATATACCTCGGCGCTTGTAGTTGCTCTCCTCACACTCTCTGCTCTTGTAGTTCCTCTCTTCACACTCTCTCGCCCTCTCCGGATCTAAACAAGACTTCGTTGGCCTCTCTCTCCCCTCACTTTGCTGCTCAAAGAGCGGCAGGATCCGTCCGCCGGGAAGGAAGGAGGCTTAACGTTGTCGCCGTCGGCGAGGAGGAATCCACTACTGGCGCTGCTGTTCACTTTCCACCCAGCGGCGGCGGGAGGGCCTCCGACCCTTCTTCTTCGCCGTCGTCCGTCGCCCACGAACCACGCCCCAAGAACCTTAAGGTATATTTTACTTACTCCACATGCATTGCTCTAGCTGCATGTATACCATGAATCTAGGGCGTGGTTCAAAGAGGAAAGGAGTGGGGAAAGTAGTGGGAAAAGTTGTATATAGCATGAATCTAGGGCGTGGTTCAAAGAGGAAATGAAGGGGAAAGTTGTATAGCATGAATCTAGGGCGTGGTTCAAAGAGGAAAGGAATGGGGAAAGTAGTGGGGAAAGTTGTATCGCATAAATCTAGGACGTGGTTCAAAGAGGAAAGGAAGGGCGAAAGTACTAGTTCAAAAAGGAAAGGAAGGGACAAGGCTGTAGAGTTTGAGCGGGACTAGATTTGCTGCGCTCACATAGGGAAAGGTGTCTAAAGATAACAAAACTGGGACCAACACAAATATGCTCCTTGGTTGTTTGTTCTTTGTTGCAACAGTATGCATGACCACGATACATCGGTAGATGCACATGGTGCTGGTGCGTCCACTTGTCCGTGCAACTCATTAGCTGTTGTTAATCTAAGGCCTGTTTGGTTAAAACTCCCTAGTCCCTACCTGCTTGGTTCGAGGGACTAAACATGGACTAGAGGTTATTAAATGACATGATAAAAGACCATGTTACCCTAGTAATGAACTAATAGAAACAAGGTGCGATGCGTGGCAGGGGCAACTGTTGGAAAAAGTCCCAAAAGACTCCCTCGGGGTCTTCTTTCTTTAGTCCCAAATGCCCACTTTTAGTCCCGAAAAGTCCCTCCTGTTTGGTTTAGATGTGGTGACACGGAGTTTTTTAGTCCCTACACCAAAATGTCCCCGTAAACAAACACCCTCTAATAATGCATTTGGAAAATTGATGCAATGCCACGCTTAAAAGCAAATTACATGTTTAACGAATTTTATTGTTAATATAATCTCTATGTTAATATTAATCAATGCCACCGTTTGAGAAATGCTCTTGTCTTGCTTTCTTTCCCATTTAGATAAGGTAGATGCTTCTTTTTGTTGGCTTACGTGTCATCCACCGTTATTGACCACTAATTGTTTCCTTTGCACCTCTGTGTAAACAGGGTTATCTACTTCACCTCGTTGCCATTGTGACCTTTTGTTGCCTTTGCACAAAACACTTTTGTTTTAAGAGTGTTTTGTGCAGTTCAACAAAATGTCACACCGACAACGTTGCTTGATTGCTTGATCTTAGTGGAACTGCACAAGAGGAGATCTTACTTCCTATCCGTTAAGCGAATTTGGTTCAGATCTTCTTCTTGTGAGTTGTTTGAATTCCGCATCATGAGAGGTCGAGTACTAGCCTTCTTTCACATGATTCTGCGGTGTGCTTTCATATGTTGTGCTACTTATGCGATAATGTTGCTTGATTTTAGTGAACTGCACAAATGGAGACAAGACTTCCAATCTGTATGTGCACCGTAATATCCCATTGAGGTAAGATAAGGATATTTCACAACTGCTGGCCTGTATTTTGCCACTTTCATCGAGAAAATTAAGTTTAGTACTATACTTGTGCTCCCTAATTGACATGCCAAATCTTACATTGAAGGCGAAGCTTATGCATTATTGAACCAAGTGATGAAGGGAAGAACAAGCGGAAGAAAAACAAAATCAACTCCGGTGCTGTAATGAAGCCTTTGGGCTGTGATGACACAAGTAATGATATAGTTTTGCATCTTAATTTATTGCTATGGCTGGAACGAGCAATTGTTTTGCCACTGATTTGATGCCATACGTAATTATCTCTACTTGTGCAAACAGGGATCTTCTTTGAAGATACCATATATTTTAGTGGAACTGCACAAGAAGATGTTGGAAACATTAAACTAATCGAGGAGTATATAGTAAGCATGGCCACCCCCGTAGATAGCAACAGATGGTTCGAGAAGTGCTTCATCTGTATGCTCTACACAATCAGCCTCCTGACAAAGGTTGGTACTCGCCCACTGATTTCATCCATATGATTGAGCTTTGTCATCTCTATTGGTGTTGTGCTACTGTTTAGATATTGTCATGAAAAAGTGGTATTGTCCTTGGGAAGTGCTTCATCTGTGTTGTTTTAAATATTTCCTTTCCTTTTTCGAGCAAACATGGATGCTAGCATTTAGTAGTCCTCTTGTCTTTGCACAACAGGATCATCTTCCTCTGAAGAAGAATATGGAGTGCGTGAAGTGACTAGTTCCGATTATGCGGGATGAAGAAGCATCTATCTTCTCATCGGAAGGAGCAGTTGAAGGATGGTTACATTACTCCCCACAAGACCAAACTAACTTCAGCTCGGAAGGATGACAAATCTCCATTTTTTTTGCTGTGATGCGTGAGTACAATGTTGTTCTAGGATTCTTTCGGTGAGTTCCATTTTTCTAAAAGTGTGCTCTACATGGACCATGTATGTGCCTGTTGAAGCTGTCAATTCATAGTACAGTTTGCTTTATACTAATCACTTTTTGTATTTGTGCAAACAGGGTGCTCAACTTGATTTCAAGCAGGGAACTGCACAAAATGTTCATGAATACATCGAATCATTCATTTCCACCACAAGAAAGGAGGTGCCCATAAGTTCAAGGCGTTGCAACATATAAGGGCGAAATCATACAAGCTACTGTGAATTTGGTTGATTTTGGTGGAAGCGCACAAAAGAACAGCTGGTTTATTTAGCACGAGTTGCCATGTCAATGTCGAACTGATGGCAAACCCTGCCCATTCCACAATCGTAGGCATTTGATATTTTGGAATGGGACAACCTTGTCAAATTTTGCTCATTGATTTTAGCAAGATATCGTTTGATATTTTTGAATGGGGCGCCCTTTCTTTGTCGCAGCGGCGATCAATTTTTCTTTATTCTTTAGTTGTGAAGTAAATATTGCCTCGACATGTGAGTCGTTGAGATGCATAATCATCGATTGTTTTGAATGTTCTCTATGAATTGCCGGGCTGTGTGTTTGATTGCAATGTCTGAAGCGCTAAAAAGCTGCTCAAACTCTTTGTACTCATACATTTCCTTTTACTTAGCACATTGTGAAAGTGCATACTTTTTGTATAAGATTGGTCAAAGTAGAGATACTTTGACTGCAGATAAAACTTGTATGCAGACTAGAAAGGACGGAGGAGTACATGTGAAACTGCTGCAAGCGTGGTGATCACCACAGGAATAATGCTAGTACGTATTGTTTTGCATGTTCATCCAATGCCGTGATACAGAATTGAACTAATCGAAATAAATTCATTCATACACGGTCGGATTTCATATAAACATGCGGATTTCATTACATTTCATACATTCTTCAACTAAAAAGGGTGTTTGTGGCGCATGCATCTCCCGGATGCGAGAGGCGAGAGTCATCCTCCTTTTGAAAAAAAACTAAAAAGGTGCGCTGGAGGTATAATTAATTAACGAAGCTACCCACTGTGTCCCGCTGAGCGAGCAGAAGCTTGGTGACTTAGCTGCAGGTGCGATTGCGTAAGCGACATGTGGCCTGTTGGGCCCCGTGTCGATCAGCCAGCTGCACCAGCGATTAAGTAAAGCAGCGTTCTTCTCGGCGCAGCTCTCCGACTCCGTCGCCGCCAAGAAGCTAACCGGCCGTCAATGGTCAACCCGCCTAGCTTGGCTTCAACGGAGGGTAGCAGCGGTGGCCTTACTTGGACCCGAGCGGCGGCGACCTACCGTGTTCTACTCTTCCTCGTTTTACGTGTGGCGGCCTCGTTGGCAGCGGGCGGGGCCTCGGCGCCGGGCGATGCCTCTGTCTCGTTGCGGCGGGCGGCGCCTCGGTGAGCGGTGGAAATCCTCCCCACGTTGCCGGCACGGTGGGGCCTCGGCTGAGCGGCGATGTCCTCTGCCTCGTTGTTGGCGGGCGGGGCCTCGGCGGAGCGGCGGTGTCCTCTGCCTCGTTGTTGGCGCCGAGGCCTCGGCGAGCGGCGGTGTCCTCTGCCTCGTTGTTGGCGCCCTGGGCGTCGGCGGAGCAGCGTCATCGCGCGCCGCGGAGCGAGGACTCGTCGAGCGGCATTGTCCTCTGCCTCGTCCTCGGTCTCGCCAAACAGCGCCTCGCCCGCTTCGCCGCCCTCTTTGCTAGCCTCTTTGTGGCGGCGCAGCCTCCGCCACCCGCATGCGGTGCCACTAGCGCTTCGGCGGCCTTGCGGGCGGGCGATGCGAGTCGAGCAGCGCCTCCTGCTCCGCCGCTCGCGGCGATCTGCTCCTCCGCTGCAGGTGCTCTGGAGGAGATGGTGGTTGTGGCGGCGTCGCCTGCGCCTCCGGAACTGCTCCTCACGCATCTGCCTCACCCTGTCCATATATTGGGCACGGGCCTCGCCGATGGTCATGGTGCAATGCACGGCGAGATGGCGCGGAGGAGGGTTGGCGCCGGATCATCGACTACCATGTTCTCCATTGGGACGTCGTCGTCCTCCGGCTGCCTGCCGGCCAGCCGGTCGGCAGCAATGGCTGCTATCTCCTTGTGGTCCGTCGTCCGCCCGTCCCGAAGAGCGCTGGAGCGCGAGGAAGCCATGGTGGGCAGTAGTGGTGTGGACAGGAGAAAGGCAACGGATGCGGATGACTGCGGCTATGGCCGGCGCAGCATTTTATATAGCAATGGTGGGCAGGCGGAGGGACGGACGTGTGACGCCGGAGTAGCCGCCTCGGCAACCGCGTATCATTAATGTGTGCGGCAGATGGATGGACGGACGGCACTTGTGTCGTTTGAAGGCGAACAATTGCTCGAACCGGGAAGCGGGCGGCCGACGCCGATCATTGACTGTTTTACGGTGGAAGCGGCGAGGAGATCACTTTACTTGGATAGGATGACAATGGGGACCCACCAGGTCCATAGCCTCACGTCATAAGTGCCTCTTATTTATTATATATATATATATATATATATATATATATATATATATATATATATATATATATATATATATATATATATATATATAACTATAATTTATTTTGCTTCCTCCTGGTTTCACGACATCACGGTCCCACACCATTGTATACCTATGTACTAGTCAATAAGCGAGAGAATTGCACAGAAGCGCCGACAAGCTGGGACCAAGCAGCTCGAGCAGTATTTGTGTTTTTGAGGTGTGAGCCTTTGCAGAGTTTTTCGATGTTTACCCCAGATATTAATTTTTCTCCTCTGAACAACAACGAAAACATCGCTGCAGGTATTAAGCTGGCGGGCTGTGGCCCGTCTAGCGAGGCAGATATCCAGCCCGGATATTAATTTTTTCAAGCTGAAAATGGCTAGCCCAGCTATACTTTTTTAGGAATACCCGGCAAGGTCAAGTTGTTATTCTCCGCCCACTGGGCTGTAAATCTTTCCTAGGAGGGATGCATTAGGCTTAACAAGAAAATGGGCTTTAAGAAATAATAAATGGGACGTAATTATAAAAACTGGGTAGTAACTATAAAAAATGCACCAAACAATGATTACTTTATAAAATATTATTTTTGGAATATTGAAAATTTTAATTTCATTAATTGTTGCTGAGCGGAATGTTTAGTTGGATTTTTACGTAATATAAATTTATATTGAAATTGTATTTAATCGACTAAAATTTGGGATAAAATATTGGATCCCATCAAAATGTGGGAAATTTTATTGAATTCTGTTTTGAGCGGTTGGTTGAAATGGGCTGTACTTTTAACAAAGCTGTAAATGGGCTGATCCATTAGAATTCAAAAATGGGCTACACATTCTTACAAATCTCAAATGGGCTATAAGTTCTCGCCACACACACTACGGCCTTACTAAGTTGACGCGTCCCTAAAAAAACAGAGTTGGCGGGTATGCAAGGCTTTGTCAACTTATAGTCAACACACGGTTCTAGCAGCGGTGGCGTTGGATGTCCATCCAACGGATGCCGTCTTCTTCTTCAATCTCGGATATTCTAGCTTCACCCGCCCAAAAATGATTCATCCCACGACATATGGGCGCACCGTTTGGAAGCTGACACTGTGGGCCTACTAAGTTGGCGTACCAAGGGCTTTGTCAACTTAGTCAATATAAACGATTCTAGCTGCAGTGACCGACGATGTCCATCCAACGGCCGTCGTGCTTCTTCAACCTCTGGTCTTCTTGCTCCGGCCGCCCAAAGCAGCGCCGGTCGTGCCGCTTTGCTCCTGCCTCCGTGGCGGCTGTGCTTTGCCAAGGCCTCACCACCCCTACTACTCCACCGCTGGCGGGCCATCCCTCCACTCACCCACCCACCCACACCCCTGTTATTCTGCGGCGGCGGCGGCGCGCCGAACGATGAACCCTCGTACTCCTCTCGCGTGTGCATCCTTTGCCGCGTCTTCCCGGCTCGCGTCGTCCCCTTCCTAGGCCTCGCCGTCGTCCACCGCCGTGGTGCTCTCGGCGCGGCGTGGTCAGCGTGGTCAAGGCGACTTCCATCGGACGTGGGTAGACGTGGAGAGGCCGACAGCTGGGTCCACGGCAGCCGCAAGGAAGTGCCTCCTTATTACGCGCAAAATAATTATTCATCCACCTCATAGCGGGGACCCACCCGACGGGCCACCGTATTTCGTGAAAAAAATGATTCGCCCCCTGACTGCTGGGACCCACGAGCTACATCTTCGCACGCAAGGAAGTGCGTCCGAAAAAAAACGATTCGCCCCCCTGACTGCTGGGACCCACCAGCTACATCTTCGCACGCAAGGAAGTGCGTCCGAAAAAAAAATGATTCGCCCCCCGACTGCTGGGACCCACCAGCTACACCTTCGCACGCAAGGAAGTGCGTCCGGGCAAAAAAACGATTCGCCCCCTGACTGCTGGGACCCAGCAGCTACACCTTCGCACGCAAGGAAGTGCGTCCGGGAAAAAAAAATGATTCGCCCCACTGCTGGGACCCGGCAGCTACACCTCTTCGCACGCAAGGAAGTGCGTCCGGGCAAAAAAAAAGCGATTCGCCTCGACTGCTGGGACCCACCAGCTACATCTTCGCAGAAGGAAGTGCGTGGCGGTCGGGATCCACCGGTCGAAGCGTCGTGGCGTTGTCATCCTGGTCGTGAACGATGTACATACATCTTGGTTGATGTGGAAGTGCGCATGCGCGTAGTAGAGGCGGCGCGCGTAGCATGTACACGCACGTACATCGGCGAGGGTGCAAGAAAGAAAATACTGGTCACGTATGTGTACATCGGGCGGGTCTCAACGCCTAGTCACGCATACCGCAAAGCGGAGGAAGCGGACCTCCTATGGTCGAAGCGGGGTCCTGTTGATCGGGAGGGTGTGGTGTACCGCATAAAGCGGATGAAACGGACCTCCCTACGGTCGAAGCAGGGGTCCTGTTGATCGGGAGGGTGTGGCGACCGCAAACCGGATGAAACGGACCTCCTACGGTCAAGCAGGGTCCTGTTGATCGGGAGGGTGTGGGGTACCGCAAAAGCGGAGAAACGGACCTCCTACGGTCGAAGCGGGGTCTGTTGATCGGGAGGGTGTGGTGTACCGCAAAACGGAGGAAGCGGACCTCCTACGGTCGAAGCGGGGTCTGTTGATCGGGAGGGTGTGGCGTACCGCAAAGCGGAAGAAACGGACTTGTGTTGGAGCCTTCACAGTCGAAAAAATGCGGGGGGAGGGTGTGGCGTGCCGCAAAGCAGGACTCCACGGGATCTGTTCATCTCCACCGTCGACCTCCTCCGGCCTCCACGGGCTCCTGCTCATCCAGCCTCCACCGCGCGCTACTCCACGGCTACTGTTCAACCACCCCTCCACGGGCACCCCTCCACCATCTACTGTTCATCCAGCCCTCCACACCACGGGGTCCTGTTCAACCACCCTCCACGGCCACCCCTCCACCGTCTACTGTTCATCCAGCTCTCCACACCACGGGTTCTTGTTCATCCAGAGGCAACGCCACCGCTCACTATTCATCCAACCCCCCCATAGCGCTCACTAGCAGCGATAGCGAAGAATCGCTCCATCGGGTTTAGTTAACAGCCATCGATCGATCGCTCGGGTTCGAGAACGCGTAGCCTCAATTCAATCGCTCGGGTTGATTAGAGCCCAACGCCTCGCTTCGGCTTGATTAGAGCCAACGCCTACACACACCGCAGCAGCGTCACGTCTGAGAAATGCGATCGCTCTGCCCCGACCTCCCACCGTAACGGCAACTCCCGAAATTTTCCTCCCCTCGCTTCTACCACGGTTTTTCCGTCATGGGCGGCCCAAAGAATGTCATGCAGCTGCGTCTCCGGCCCGCCT
The DNA here is from genome assembly GCA_021605205.1 of Aegilops longissima. Taxonomy (NCBI): domain Eukaryota; kingdom Viridiplantae; phylum Streptophyta; class Magnoliopsida; order Poales; family Poaceae; genus Aegilops; species Aegilops longissima. The sequence goes on along the minus strand of CM038679.1, from coordinate 485,986,314 downwards.
AGGATGAAAAGCCCATTTTACGTCATGATTTTTGTCATAGAAGTAGGAGCCCACCACATCTATGATGATACGGGTTTTGTCACAATTATCGTCATAGAAGTGTCATATGTATGACAGAAAAAAATCGTTCGGCCCAAAATGTCCCGGATGTGTCTTTTTTTTTGTAGTGCTACCAGCAGAGTATGCACCGATACTAACAACCGGAAGGTCAAGCCGAGATCTTTCCAAGAGGGAGACCTTGTGCTCCGGCTGATCCAGCGAATAGCCGGCCAGCACAAGCTCTCAACGCCTTGGGAAGGCCCCTTAATCATCAACAAGGTGTTGGGTGTCGGTGTCAAAACCGGCGGATCTCGGGTAGGGGGTCCCGAACTGTGCGTCTAGGCGGATGGTAACAGGAGACAAGGGACACGATGTTTTTACCCAGGTTCGGGCCCTCTCGATGGAGGTAATACCCTACTCCTGCTTGATTAATATTGATGATATGGGTAGTACAAGAGTAGATCTACCACGAGATCAGAGAGGCCAAACCCTAGAAGCTAGCCTATGGTATGGTTGTTGTTCGTCCTACGGACTAAAACCCTTCGTTTTATATAGACACCGAATAGGGTTAGGGTTACTGAGTCGGTTACAATGGTAGGAGATCTACATATCCGTATCGCCAAGCTTGCCTTCCACGCCAAGGAAAGTCCCATCCGGACACGGGACGAAGTCTTCAATCTTGTATCTTCATAGTCCAGAGTCCGCCAGCGGTGATAGTTCGGCTATCCGGACAACCCCTAATCCGGGACTCCTCAATAGCCCTGAACCAGGCTTCAATGGCGACGCGAGTCCGCACGATATTGTCTTCGGCATTGCAAGGCGGGTTCCTCCTCCGAATACTTCATAGAAGGTTTTGAACACAAGGATAGTGTCCGGCTCTGCAAAAAACGTTCCACAAACTACCATAGAGAGAATAATTTTTGCACAGATCTGCTGACGTATTCCGCGGCGTAACATCACACCACTGCCAGGCCTTTATTCAAATCGTTTTTTTACTGTTCCACCTTAGCGCGTTTAGCGAGGAGGTTTCCTTGGCACGTCTTATCAAAGCATAGATCGTGCCCCCTTATTCCGGGATTCTCATCAAATACGGACGTGGGTAACCCAACCGTACCCGTTGGCACGCCTCCTCTATCGAAGGCGAGTGCCAATCGACCACGGGGAGGGCCCTTGATATTCAACCTCTTTATAATGAGACCAAGGCCCCCTTCTTTTTTTACCCTCCATCGAGTTCGCCTCGCGCTTCGAGTTCTAACACCCAAAGCTTCAGATTTAGGCACTTCGGACCTTCGACGATGTCCGGCTCCGACCAGCTCGGCCGATGGATGTCTTCTTCCGTCACAGAAGAAGATGTGCTAAAGCTGCTGCGAGCGCCTGTATCTAACCGGCTAGATTTCGCATAGGCTGCCTGCTCCAGGGCAGGTCATTCCCACTCCCAAGCCTGGCGAGAGTGTGGTGTTCGTGTCTCACTTCCTTCGGGTTTAGGCTTCCAGCGGATCCTTTGTCTGAGGGCTCATGTTTTATTATGGGTTGGATTTCCATGACTTGAATCCGAGTCCATCCTCCATATCTCGTCATTCATTGTTGTATGTGAAGCCTTCCTCCATATTACCCCTCACTTTGGATTGTGGCTCAAGACCTTCAAGGTGGAGCCAAGATGATCGAGGGCAACAAGCAGAGTTCGGAGGGTGGTCATAAGCAAGTGTGCTGATGCTCCGTGGCCGAGGGCTCTTTCCAAGAGGAGCTTGGTTTGTAGCAACGGGAGTGGTTTTATATCACCGCCCTGTGGGCACCAAATGGGTGGCGCCACCCGCCTTCCGCTCAGTTCCACCACAGCGGCTGGCATCATGGGTCAACAAGGGGCTCGACTGGGGCCGTCCAAGGACGTTCCTCATTGCAGGGCCGATTCGAGACCTCCAAGAAAGAGAGATGAATCTGGTCGCAGTGGCGCAGGTTATGTTGATTCGGCGCCTTCTGCCCTGCAAACGTCGCCCCCTCCGTCTGTGGGAATTTAATCCGGAGGGACCACGAGCTCTCCTATATTTTATGGGTACGATGCCCGTGAAGATGTATAAACTGTTCTTTGGATCACAAGAGAAGTGTCCGGACCTGACTGAGAACGCAGGACTAAGCTGCAATCGCCCAGATACTCAAGTAAGTAGTCCTGTACCCGGACAGGCTGTCCGTTCATTTATCATAAACTTGCCCTTAAAGGAGTTGTTTCTTGAACATGAGTGGATAGCAAAGGCAAAGTTGATAAGGTGTCCGGCTCCCCTCCCAGAGACCACGCCGGATCCCATGTTGACCAAGATGCTGAAGGCCGAGCCTTTTGAAGAAGGCGAAGGGGGGAGCGGGGAAGCAACTGCCTCCATGAAGGAGGCGATCAAGGAAGGAGGGATTAAAAGTCCCACCCTCCGAGGAGAGAAGAGGACCGCTTCGGAAGATCCGGAGGTCAAGGCCTCAAAGAGGGGAAAGAAATCTTCGTCAGAGAGTCCGGCGCTGGGAAGTAACCCAGCCGCACTATTTCCCCAAGGGGATCAACCCTCCAGCGAGCTGTAAGTAAAAAGAAGGGGTCTTGTAATAAGGGACATCCCTATATTTATTTATGAAGATAACCGAAATTATACCTTGTAGTTCGGATCTCAGCCCTTCTCAGCAGAGCTCATCTTCGGGGGATCTTCTTCCGGAGATGATGGAGAGCGAAACGCCTCCACCCGTCGCACCTTCATGCGAGGCGGACGACCCTGAGGTGTCGTCGCGGAGGGTTTCCCCGAGTCCGGCGTGCGGTCGGAGGAGCTGAAGGATCTGCTCGGGCGAGCCGCTATCTCAGAAGATCACCGTGCGCTAATGGGTACGGTGATTGAAAGAATTGCATCCGCTAAGAGCGGATTGCATGAAGCCGTCAGAAGCTTGCTGGCGGGGTTCGAGGTACGCAAAAATGATGTACCTTCTGACAGTTATGCATATAGAATGCGCCCTGTATAGATAGTAGCCCCTGAGACTCGGTATGCTGTCACAACTGACAGCGTACCGAGGATCATAATCTCAGTATTAACATGTCGCCATTCCTATGTAGGTGGCGGGGCGTCCGGTGGCTAGCCGGACTGATGAATTTGCCGAACTAAAGCGGCAATTTGACGAGGCGGATGCGTACATCGCGTTGGTCAATAAACGGTTTGACGAGTCGCAAGGTATGCGACTTCTCCGCGGACACCTGGTAAGGGAGCTTTACGCCCATGCCTTACTACTTGGTATGCTTTTAATGCAGACGGTGCCGCTGCTGTGGAGGAGCTGCGGGCGGAACTCGCCCGAGCGAAAGAGCAAGGCAGAAAGAGTAATGTGGCCGCTTTAAGGGCGGCCGAAGAGCTCTCACTACCGAAGCAAAGAGGAAATATCTGATATGGCCATAAAGTTGAAGAATGCTACCGACCGCTGCGGGGTTCTTGAAAAAGAACGTCAAGCGGAGCAAGAGGACCTGAAAAAGGCCACCGCCGAAGCCAAGGATGCCCGCTCCGCAATGAGAGCTGCAAAGGGGGAGCTGCGTCAGGCTGTGGATGTTGTTGCTGGAAAGCCTTTTCTGCTGCGGAGGAAGTTCAAGGATCCGAAGTATGCTCAGTTGGACAAGTTGTGAAGTTCGGAGGATGCTTATCTGGACTTAGCGGCGAGCGCTGCAGACGCGATTGAGCACTTCCGAGGCCAGAAGGGGCACAGAAGGGAAGAGCTATATTGGTCGCAATTCCATAGTCCGGAGCGTCCTCTTCCGTTGGCCGATCGGTTGGCCGAATGGGCCGAGCTGAATCGATTATCCGGACTTGCCATGAAGCATGTCATGACTCATTTGTGGCCAGGCGGACCCCAGCCGAAGAGTTATTTTGGCTTAGTGCAGCAGTTCCTTGGTGCGATACCGCGTATCGACGCAATGAAGCGGTCGGCGTGCATAGAGGGAGCGCGGATGGCTCTTGCCCGTGTCAAGACATACTGGGCGGAGATGAAGGCCACCGACGTTGTATCCCAAGACTCGGACAGAAGCCGAGTACTTGCCGAGCACTATTTTGAGGAAGTCCTGCAGGGCGCTCGTTTAATAGAGACGTAGTGCTCGAAGGATATTATGTTTAAATGACATGTATGATTTGTGAAAACAATGTTTCAATATAATATAAGAGCTTTTTATACTTGTGCGTTCAAGTATTAAAACGCCTCCTGTGCGGCCGTTGATGTATATGTGTATATAACCTGAAAGATGGCAGTCTTCGGCTTCAGCCCCCACGCACATAGTGCGGGGGTGTTTGCAAAAAAGGCGCATTTTCACACTTAATCCAACGTCTTGGTCCTGTGAAGGAGGTGATAGCGTAGCAAACTAGGAAACTGGACTATAATGCATTATCACTTTCACTTAGCCATAGGAGCTCGATGGTGGGGCTACTATATAGCCCCTAGGGGCACCGCGCTCTCCCGAATTCGGGGGTCGTATGTGCCTGACCGGGAAACGGCCCTTCGTCAATGTGGGGGAATTCTAAACATTCCGCTGGGTCATCGAGTGGTTGACCAGTCTCACGCTATATCATGATGATCAGTTTTAGCTTTCTCCGAGGTGCTCAACCCAGCTCAACCGGGCACAATCGCGGTGGTTCTCCCGGTGCTACCTTAGCCGATATAACGGGCGTAAGGTGCCAAAACATGGGAGCCGGGCAAACCCAACATTTGACCAAAGACATGATTCGGAGCTGATGCATATAAGGCCTAACTCGAGGCGCGAACACTCCCTAAGGTATTCGGTCTTTATGAAAGCGGGCAGAATAATGCCCTAAGCCCCGTGTCAGTGCAGCGCAAAAAATTCTGGTGCGGCCGATGCCAAAATGCCAGCCTCCTCCTCGGTTATAGTAAGAAACCGGGGGATGTGTATCAACAAGAGACAGTAAAAAAGGTTTACGCAGGGTCTTAATCTGAAAAGAATCCTTGCGACGGGTCCCTGCTGCTCGTCTGCGCCTGTGTCTCCGTTGTGCCGTATCCTGGACGGGTGTAGCACGGTGTTCATCTATATAAGAGAAGAACTTAGTTGAAAATAAAAAATATCATGCGAGAAATGTACTTTATATTAAATAAACAGAGTACGGTTCGGAAGGTGAATAAAATTGAGCTTTATTGTCTCTTGTTGTACGTGCGTGCAGCCCCTTGTATGGGGGTATGCCGCTAGTAGGCGCCGGACTCGTGTAGCCGTGACCGGGGTTTGAATGACCTCTTCAGGTGCTTTGATTAGCAGAGCCGGATTGGTGTGGGGCTGTCAAGGCAGTCTCATGTTCTTCCATGCTCGAGTAACACTTAATACTCCCTTTTAATGAGATGATGTCGCGTGGACCGGGCATTTTAAGTGTAAGAGATGCATAATGCGGTATTGTGTTAAAGCGGGCGAAAGCTTCACGCCCCAGTAGTTCTTGATAGCTACTTTCGAATGGGGCGATGTGGAAGGTTAACTTTTCATGGCGGAAGTTGTCGGATGGGCCGAACACAACTTCTAGCAGGAGGGAGCCCATACAATGGGCATATGGGCCTGGCATTACCCCTTTGAAGGAGGTGTTGCTATGGCGAATTTTGGTTGGGTCTATCCCCATCCTGCGGATTGTGTCCTGATATATCAGGTTTATATCACTGCCGCCATCCATGAGGACTTGTGTAAATTGGAATCCGTCGTTTATAGGATCCAATATCAAGGCAGTCCATCCTGCGTTCGGATACTTCGGAGTAGTCACGATGGTCGAAGGTGATTGGTTTTGACAACCGGTGTTGGTACTCCACTAGGGTAGTGCATGCGGGCGCGCATTTTAGTGGGCGCCGCTGCTTTTTTCCTTTTATCACGCGAAGTGAGTTTACTGTTTTAACCTCTTGTGGGAAATTCTCTTGTTTTCCGGTGCTCTGCTTGTGGGGTTCGTCATCGTCCTCGCTTGGTGTGTCAAGCCCCTTGTGTTCGGCATTTAGTCTGCTGGACTGCTTGAAGACCCAACAATCTCTGTGGGTATGGTTTGCAGGCTTTCCGGGAGTACTGTGGATTTGGCATATCTTGTCCAATATTTTGTTTAAGTTGGATAGCTCATCGCTACTGTCCTTGAGGGGCAGTTTTTTATTGTTCTGCCGTGAGCTTTTGAATCCGGTGTTGACTGCCGCGCTCTTTGGACCGTTCCTCTTAATCTGGCGCTGGTCCTTGCTGCGTCGTGGTTTTCCATTTCCATCCCTGAGTTCGGATGTACTTGGGTCGCTGGTACTGCATCTTGCCAGCCAACTATCCTCTCCAGCAAAGCGGGTCATGAAACTTGTTAATGCAGCCATGGTCTCGGCTTCTCTGGCGAGGTGTCTAGCGAACCATTCGTCTCGGACGTTGTGTTTGAAAGCTGCTAAGGCTTGGCGTCCGGACAGTTGACTATTTGGTTCTTTTGGTGAGGAACCTGTTCCAGAATTTGCGGGCTGACTCTCCGGTTTGTTGAGTTATATGACTTAAATAAATGCGCATCCGGAGGGCGGACATAAGTCCCTTGAAAATTTGCCCGAAAAGCATCCTCGAGCTCTTCCCAACTTCCAATGGCATTTTCAGGGAGGCTTTTGAGCCAATGTCGGGCTGGCCCTTTGAGATTGAGGGGTAAGTATTTTATGGCGTGGAGATCATCTCCTCTAGCCTTGTGTATGTGGAGGATGTAGTCCTCAATCCAGACTCTGTGGTGCATTGTTGTTCGTCGTATGCCTCTATGTTTATGGGTTTGAATCCCGCTGGGAATTCGTGATCCAGCACCTCATCGGTGAAACACAGGGGGTGTGCGGCACCCCTATATTTGGGTGTGCCGTGATGTTCGGATATTTGGCGTGTTGCAGTGCTTTGAGGAGCTTGCTTTCTCGGCCCATAGATGGACCTAACTGGGCCATCCTTTTGATGCGAATCCTTATGCGGATCGGGTACCGGCTTGTGTGCGGCGCCATTTGCCGCTCTCTGTTTGCCGTGGGGTCGTCCATCCGACCGGGTGGCCCTCTTACTTTTTGATTGTGGGGGCTCTACGGCCTCCTCATCGAATTCGGGCAGTAGTTTTCTCTTTGGGTAGCTCTTTGTTCGGGCGATCGTCGCCGTATTTGTCTCTGTGATGTTGAGTACTTTGCTCCATCGATTACGAGTGCATCTTCCGCTGTTTTGAGCTTCGCTTCGCTCTTTCAGCTCTGCAGCGATGGCGACGAGCCTTTGTGGAGGTTCTTCTGCTCCAATAATTTGTCCGGCGTGAGATTGTCCGGACTGTTATCTTCGCCGGGGACGGGTTGTTTATCCAAGTTGTCCTGTTCGGATGGTTGCTCGATAGCATGTTCGTCGTCCACCGGTTCGTCCTGCTCTATGGCTGGGTCTTTGTCGAGGCGGGACTTGGTGCGGCATTTACGTTGCCGTTTTGACTGCTTTTCGATGGATTTATCTTTCGTAGTGTCCCGTTGTTCCTCGTCGTCACTTCCTTTAGGTGTATCCACCATGTATACATCATGGGATGAGGTGGTTGTCCAGTACCCTATAGGTGCTGGTTCTTGGTTGTCTCCTACATCGTCGTCCATACCGTCGATGTCTTCGGAGTCAAAATCGAGCACGTCGTTTAAGCTTTCGACGGTGGCTACAAAGTGGGTGGTGGGTGGGCGTTGAATTTCTTAGTCGTCCGCATCCCAACCTTCCTGACCGTAGTCCAGCCAGGGCTCTGCTGACAAAGAGAGAGACTTTAATGAGTTCAGGATATCGCCAAAGGGCGAGTGCTGAAAGGTGTCCGCGGCGGTGAACTCCATAACCGGCGCCCAGTCGGATTCGACTGGCGGGGGCGCGGGAGTCTCGGAGTCCGGAAAGGAGTCCGGCACTTGGGAGTCACGAGCTTTGCAAAGGACAGGGATGGTGTTCGGCTCAATCGCCGTAGAGATTTCAGCCCCCGAGGTGGTGTCCAACCAACCATCCTCGATCGGCGAGATCGGCTCCGAGTCAATGGTCGGAGCGGACACTAGTTCGGCCTCCAGGACACTGTTCGGCGGCAGAGTTAGATCATGCCCATCGAGATAGTGCGGCACGCTTGGCTGCGGCTCGAATCCGTCGAAGATCGAGTCTCCGCGGATGTCGGCCGTGTAGTTTAAACTTCCAGACCTGACCTGATGGCCAGGGGCATAGCTTTCGATCTGCTCCAGATGGCCAAGTGAATTGGCCCGCAATGCAAAGCCGCCGAATACGAAGATCTGTCCGGGGAGAAAAGTCTCACCCTGGACTGCGTCATTGTTGATGATCGAAGGAGCCATCGGGCCTATAGGTGACGACACAGAGGAACTCTCAATGAAAGCACCAATGTCGGTGTCAAAACCGGCGGATCTCGGTAGGGGCTCCCGAACTGTGCGTCTAGGCGGATGGTAACAGGAGACAAGGGACACGATGTTTTTACCCAGGTTGGGCCCTCTCGATGGAGGTAATACCCTACTCCTGCTTGATTAATATTGATGATATGGGTAGTACAAGAGTAGATCTACCACGAGATCGGAGAGGCTAAACCCTAGAAGCTAGCCTATGGTATGATTGTTGTTCGTCCTACGGACTAAAACCCTTCGGTTTATATAGACACCGAATAGGGTTAGGGTTACACAGAGTCGGTTACAATGGTAGGAGATCTACATATCCGTATCGCCAAACTTGCCTTCCACGCCAAGGAAAGTCCCATCCGGACACGGGACGAAGTCTTCAATCTTGTATATTCATAGTCCAGGAGTCCGGCCAACGGTGATAGTTCGGCTATCTGGACACCCCCTAATCCGGAACTCCCTCATTGGGCAACGACTCCTACTACCTGATCGATGCTCAGAAGCCTCGAGCGCGCAAGAGGGACGACTTCGGCAAGGAGACGGTGCGGCCATGGAATGCAAATCTCCTACGAAGATTTTACAGTTAATGCAGTATGTGCCACGCTACCTTTTGTTACGAAGACTCTGGGTCCCCCGAGAAGAACTCAGGGACTGCCCTCTTTTATCTATATGGTAAGAATTATGCCTATGAATGTATCATTTCCTTTATGCCGCTTGGCACCGGGTCCGACCAGTCGGTCCGGGGAATCGCCGCCTTATACTATGAAATGCTTCCTGCAGCCGGACAAGTTATGTGTTGGCACTTAAGCCGCCTCCTGCCAAAGCCGCAGCTCGCGGAGCGACTGTCTGGTGGGCAGGAGTAAGCCAGAATGGGTGCCCACATGAAAAATGGCTAAGGAACCAAAGCATGTGCATAGTTTAAGCCGGCTTCCCGCCTTCTACGACCGGCTATTGAGCAGCCAGCCGGCCGGCTTCTCCTTAATTTGCTAAAACGTTCTAAATTGGCTAAGTACTTGCCTTCCCAAAAGTAGCTAAGTACTTGACCCAGCCATAGTCCGTAGAGCGGTTCTTCGGCTGGCAAGACGGCAACTAAGGGAGGGTGGCAAAAGAAAAAGCCAAAAAAACAGAAAGCAAGGAAAGATAGAACTCGGAAAAATATTTTACATAGCAAAGGGCCCTTGGCCGAAATTCAACGGAAGTTTGAGCTACACCCCGCGGGTGGAATTTTGCAAAATTAACAAGTTCGCCGAGACTGATAGGCAGGTAAAGCTAAAGATAAACTGGTGGCCTAGGGAGCGGCAGACGGGTTCTATGGATCGAAGGAGTCGGTGGCGCCAGTTGGTGGAGCGGCTGGCTGGTCAGTCTCCGCTTGGTCGCCTCCAGTGGTAGCTGGCTCGCTTGGGCGTGGCTCGTTGCTGGAGGCGCGGTCGAGCTGAGGCTGGCCGTCCGCTCCGACCTCTGGCGCCTCCTCTTCGCCTTCCTCCTCCTCCTCGCCTTCTTCCTCACCGCTGGAGTCGATCACCTCGGCCAACTCCTCGCCGTCCTCCGGGTTCAGCCCGAACCATTCTGGTGGCGTCTCGGCACCATTTTCGGCTCGCTCCGGGACAAAGATGCTGGTGTCGGTGTACTCGGCGATTGCCGCCACTCGCTTGACAAGGTCATCTTCCATGACCGGCAACTTCTCCTGAGCCTCTAGCCAAAACGTGGCCAACTGGGCTAGACTTAGCCCAGGGTACCACACCTTGACGAATTCCAAGGCCCGACGCGCTCCAGCCCAGGCCGAGGAGCCCTTCCAAGCCTCAAGACGGCCGGCCGCCACCTCTAGCCAGTCGGCAGTCCAACTGGGAGTGCGCGGTGCCGGCATGTCCGGCCACAGGGCGGCGATCACCTGGGCGCCGACACGCTAAAGACGACGCAGCATCTAGTGAGCCGGCCGAAGACGGGCCCCGATGCTCAGGAGCTGCTCGCTAAGGGTTTGAGGGGCGTCGACAGCGATCTGCGCGCCTTCCGCCCTCCGTCCTTCGCGATCAGCTTCAATGGCCTGATTGGCGGCGTCAGAGTGACCAGGGAAGAAGTCTACCAAGACAGAAAGCAAAGAGCCAAAGTCAGAGACAAGAGGCCAGCTCGACCAGCAGCTGGCAACTCGAAGAAGGAAAAAGAGGGAAGCTCACCATCAACTATTTCTTCAATCTCGTGAAAGCCGGAAGTCAACATCGCCTCCTTGTCGGTCCAGGCGGAGCGTTCGGTCGCGAACTCAGCAAGGAGGCCGGTCTCCTTGTCCTCCGCCTCCTTCTGGGCCTTCTTGAGAAGCTCCGCCAGCTCCGCCAGTTGCGCGACCAGTCGGTCATGCTCTTTAGCCAGCTTGCCGTACTCCTCCTCCTTAGCGCGCAGCATGGTGTTGGCTTCGCCCAGCTACTGCTGCAAAACGGCGTTGGCCTCTGTAGAAGAAAAGAAGAAGGGAAAGGCGTTAGTAACCAGAAGAAAGAAGAATAGTTACCGGGGAGATCCGTCCCGACTGCTCAGCAGTCGGCCTGAATCTCGGGGACTACAGCCCGCGGGTGCGCCAACGCGCCCCCGCAGAGAAAGAATAGGACTTACTTCGGCTCTCCGACAAGTCGACAGCACGTTGATCCAACTCCTGGACTTTGGAGTTGAAGGCGGCCACACGGAGGTTATGATAATCCTGCAGCAAGGATATCAGTACTCAGAGCCTGCTGATTAAAGTTCTGAGCCACCTGCTCAGCAGCCGACCCGGAACTCGGGGACTACATCCAGTGGGTGCGCTGACGTGCCCCCATGAAGCAATACAAGAGTTAAAAATGAAGAAGCAAGAAGCATACCCAGATGGCCTCTCGCGATTCCAAGAATGTCTTGTTGCAGTGCTTGATAGCGTCGGCCTCGGCGCGGAGTTTGGCTTGAACATCCAGGATCGCCTTGTTCAGAGGGCCCATCCCGCCTCCCCACACCCACCGAGTGGGCACGGCGCTGGTCGCCGTGGTGTCCGGGATCGAGGAGCTTGTGGCGCCGGTCTCCAGCGGGCGCGACGCTGAAGCCACCTTTGCAAGTCAGCGGCGCGTCGGTGTGCAGACCTCAGGAGTCGGGCCCGTCACCACCTCATTTCCAGTTGGCGGCACCGGCGGGTCCGCCTGCTGCTTGCCTTGCGCGTTCCCGGATGGCGGCAGTGGAGGCACAATCACGTCCGGCATGGCGACGTCGCCGCCATCCCTCTCCATGAGCAGGTGCTCGTCGCCGGCTTCCCCAATCTACGCCACGAACTCCGGCGGTGGCGGCGCGGAGTTCAGGGGAGTGACGAACACCGCCGACTGGCGGCGGGTGGCCCCCTCGGCCTGCTTCTTCGCCGCGTCAGCTGCCTTGGCCTCCGCCAGTTTCTTCACGGCGGCGACCTCCGCCTTCTCCGCTCCGCCTTCTCGGTAGGCGGCTTCTACTCTCGCGCTTCCAGCGCGTTCCATCGTCGCCTCCCAGAGGTCGGCGGCCGGATAGATCCGCCGAGTGGTGGTGGAAGTCTCCGCCGACCCCACGATGGAGGCGGCGGCCGACTTCTCAAGAGAAAGGGAGCCTTAAATCAAGGGAAACAAAGCAAAGAAACTCGGACAAGATCGGAAGGAAGGAGAAAGTACGAGATGAAGGCAGCACTTACGCGGAAACCAGCTGCGGCTCCTTCACCGCCTTGCGGAAGCGGATGGCCTTCGCAGCCGCTTCATCCCGCTTAGTCGCCGCGGCCGAGCCCTTGGGTTTCTTCGGCCGGCTGCCGAACAAGCTCGGCGCGGCCCTGTATTTTTTCGCACCACCTTGGGCATCCAGCGCGGCAGACGAGCTCGCGCCTGGCTGGCCGGACCCTGACTGGTGGCGCGGGGCGACTTCCCCCGCATCATCGTCGGGCCAGTCCTCGAGGCTGGCTCCGAGCCTCGATCCGCCTGTTTCGCCGCCTCCTCCCTCGGCGTCGTCCTCCAAGGCCGCCGCCCCCAAGTCGGGGTCATCGACATCGCTCTCCGCTCAGTCGGGGAGGAATTGGCGCTCCGGCCCCGCAGCGCCAGCTGTCGGCTAGAGGAGGGGGCTCTGTTCAAAGGCCGATTGGTCAGGTTGGACAGGCCGAACTTGGCAACAAAAAGGATAGAGAAAAAGAAAGATAACTTACCATAGGCGGGGAGTCGGCGCATGAATATGGCTCCTTGCCAAACCGCCACTCCTCCGTGAGCTCGCAGTTCGCAAGAAAATTCACCATGTGAGCTACCTCTGCATGAGGCATCACCTTGGTGCACAGCCGGCTTGGGTCCCGATGCCCACTCATCTGACAGATCATATGAGGGCGGCCCTGGAGCGGGAGCACTCGGCGCGCCACGAAGGTAGACAGCAAGTTGGGCCCGGCAGGCCCTCCGACTGTGTCAACACTAAGAGCCACGCGATGGCGGCGGCTCCAGAAGGTGACAACGTCTTGGCCCGGTACGACCAGTTGGGCCGCCTCCCAGCTGGCGGGCCGGCTGCGTAAGCCAGCAAGTTGACCCAGTCGCCCTTCGGGAAGACGCTCTTCACGTAGAAGTACGACCGCTACCACATCTTCACCGACTTGATCAGCGTGATGGGAGGAAACGGATTTTCGGCTGCCGGCCTCCGCACGGCAATAAAAGCGCCGCATTGAGCCGGCACGCCCGCGACAAGGGTGCCGAGCTTGGTGTAGAAGAACTCCCCCCAAAGCTCGATGGTGGGGAGGACGCCGAGGAAACCTTCGCACAAAGTGACGAAGGTGGACAGCAACACCACCGTGTTCGGGGTGAGGTGGTGCGGCTAAAGACCGTAGAACTCGAGGAAGGACCGGAAGAAGCCGCTCGCCGGCAGGCCGAGGCCGCGCAGGCAGTGCGAGTGGAAGACGACCCGCTCACCCTCCTCCGGCGCCGGCGAGATCTCCCTCTCTGGCGCGAGGCGGACCTTTACATAGTCCTTGCCGGGCAGCCGCCGCGTCTGGCGGAGAAAGTCGATGTGGTCGTCATCAACCTCAGAGCCGTCCCATGCTCTGGAGTGCGCCATGGGGGGCGTGGGTTGGAAGATGAGCTCGTCGGAGACGAACTGCTGTAGCTCTCAGCGTGGCTTGGAGGCGCTACGGCGAGAGGAAGAAGAAGGAGGAAAGAGTGGGGCGGAGGGGCGCGCGTGCTTAGCCGCTCCCCCTCCTCCCCCTACTTATAGGCCTACGAGCTGCGAAGCCGAGGGGGCGATCATGGGATTTACTGCGCCCACGACCCCGCGCCCCCACGTTTATCGCGTGAGTTACTGCGCGTAGTAACTCCGTGGAAAAACTCACCCGCCCACCTCAGCCGCAGTGGATCCGCTCGTGTGCCGAGGCCTGGTAGTGGCGGGCCCCGCCAGCAGGCGTGTCCCATCGCGAGCGTGGGCTGGCAGACTGGCCCGGCCGCTCGACACCGCGTGACATGCCCACAGCGAGCAGCGGCCTGGAGGCTTAGCAAGCATGCCACTTGGTTCCCGCCGTCGCATTCGAAGTTTGGATAAGTCAGGCTGGACGAGGCCGACTCCCGCCAGTCGGCTCGGCAGAAGTCGGACCAAACTCCACCCCAAGCCCTCGGAGAAAGAAACTGTTGAGGCTCCTCGGCTGCTCAGCCGCGGCACCTCACCAGCTTCGGGGACTACGGTGGGAGTAAGGGGCCATGGGTAGGCTAACCCGAGCCACTGAGCCTTTCAATACAACGGGGCTGGCAGCGCCCCTCGAGGCGTCAAGACGAGGTGCCGCCTTCTGGTGGTCCGCTGGAGGAATAGCCGGCTGCCCGTAGACGGCCGAGTTCCAGAAGTCGGCATCAAGACAAGCCGACTCCTAGTGGGCGGCTTCCAGAGAAGCTGGCCCCTAGCAGTCGGCCCGTGGCTCCTACGAAGCCTGCGCCCTCATCAAGAAAGACAAGACAGGGAGTGGCTACAGTATAGCCCATCCCTCCCAAATCCAGGGATGGGCGTGGCCATAGTGCACCGTACCAGCGGAGATCTCCGCCCGGCGCGGCACTGTTGCCACTCCACCCCTGACGTCACCACAAGCAGGCGGAGCCCTGATCCCACGACGGCCTGTCGGTACGGCCCAAGGACGACGGGCCCCACCGATCAGCGAGAGCCCGGAAGATGGCTAGAGCCCCACCAGTCGGATCCGAGGGAGGTCGGTCCCCAGCAGTCGGCCCGCCCCTTCCTCAGGGTCCACTCACCATTAACCAAACGAGACACAGAGTGGCTACAATAATCGCCTGCCAGGCGGCGGGGCTGTAGCCACGCTCCCCTGACCAAGCCAGCGTCATTAGCATCACGGCTACAGTGATCAGCAGCCGACAAGACCCGCGAGTGGCGGAGGCGGCCTGTCGGATCCATACCAGACCAGTCGGTGGGGCCCACCAGGCGGTGGGCCCCAGCAGCCGGCGGAGAAGCCGACCACCAGAGAGACTGACAGCCGGGTCCAACACCCGGCCGGATTACTATTGTACCCCTGGGGGGTAGGCCTATATAAACCCCCCAGGGCACCAATGCAAAGGGTTCCCAACCTTTTAGAACTAGACCGACCCATAGAGAAAGGAGAGAGCTAGCCTTGCTTTCTTCCACCTCTAGCAAATAGCTCGAGGAGCACCATTGTACTCACTAGTGCCTTAGTGATCATGCGGAGACTCCGCAGAGCAGGACTAGGGGTGTTATCTCCTAGGAGAGCCCCGAACCTGGGTAAAGTGCGCCGACGTTCGTGTCTACGCCTTATCCCGCTTCCAGGAACCGGCGACGTTCTACTCGCTCCCACCATGATAAGCCATCCATTGGCATATGTCACACCCAATCCTCGACAGTCGATGAGAAATACGTACTCCCCCAAGCTTAGGCTTTTGGCCTAAGTTGGTCTACGCCCATGGTTGGCCTGGTGGATATCCAAAGTTGTAGTCGGGGTTGTAATGAGACGGGTCGGCCACTGCCTGAAGGGCTGCAGCATGGAGCCGAGCAGCTTCCGCTGCTCTCTCATACTCATCCGCCTCCTCTCTAGTTATAAAATATCATCCCTTTGCGTGAAAGTTAAAGAAAGCAGGAGCAGGAAGAGTTACAAGGACGACATTTTGTACGTACTCATAGAATTCATCCTTGACACCTGCACGTTCCATAAATTCATCCGACGGCCATTCACATGGCTTCACTTGAGCTTCCCTTGGTGGTTCAGGGTCCAGTTCGCATATCGCACGCCCCGGTGCTTGTTTTCTTGAAGAACCAGCTTGGTACATTCTCCAAGACATTTTTCTTTGTCTGAAAATTTCTGAAATTTTTAGTGACTCGAAATAAAAGTGAATCAAACTCAACAAAATTGATAGCAACTACTCCTACAAGTGCCTAGAAGCTATATCATGCATCAAAACTACTTTGGACCATACAAATTTGACATGCAAGTTCAAGAACAAGGTCACCACAGTAGCAAAAATTTGCAATGAATAAAGCACTAGAACAAAAACTAATTGGACCATTGGAGGAGTCACATACCGAAGAACAATCCCCCAAACCAGCTTTGTGAATGGAGCTTTGAGCAAGGAGATCGAAAATGGCAGGAAGATGAGCAAGAACACGAGTTTGAGCTATGGAGTGATTTTTTCTGGAGGAAGAAGGAGTGGATGGTGTTGGAAATATGCCCTAGAGGCAATAATAAAAGCATTATTATTATATTTCCTTGTTCATGATAATTGTCTTTTATTCATGCTATAACTGTATTTTCCGGAAATCGTAATACACGTGTGAATACATAGACTACAATCGTCCCTAGTAAGCCTCTAGTTGACTAGCTCGTTGGTCAACAGATAGTCATGGTTTCGACTATGGACATCGGATGTCATTGATAAGCGGGATCACGTCATTAGGAGAATGGCGTGATGGACAAGACAATCCTAAGCATAGCACAAGATCGTGTAGTTCGTTTTGCTAGAGCTTTTCCAATGTCAAGTATCTCTTCCTTAGACCATGAGATCGTGCAATTCCGGATACCGTAGGAGTGCTTTGGGTGTATCAAGCGTCTGGCGTAAGCTGGGTGACTATAAAGGTGCACTACAGGTATCTCGAAAGTGACCATTGGGTTGACACGGATCGAGGCGGGATTTGTCACTCCGTATTACGGAGAGGTATCACTGGCCCCTCGGTAATGCATCATCATAATGAGCTCAAAGTGATCAAGTGTCGGTCACGGGATCATGCATTCTTGATGCGAGTAAAGTGACTTGCGATAACGAGACTAAGCGAGGTATTGGGATACCGACGATCGAGTCTCGGGCAAGTAACATACCGTCGACAAAGGGAATAGAATACGGGGTTGCTTGAACCCTTGACATCGTGGTTCATCCGATGACAACATCGAGGAGCATGTAGGAGCCAACATGGGTATCCAGATCCGCTGTTGGTTATTGACTTGAGGTAGTCTCGGTCATGTTCGCATGTCTCCCAAACCCGTAGGGTCTACACATAAGGTTCGGTGGCGCTAGGGTTAATAGGAAGACAAGTATGTGATTACCGAATGTTGTTGAGTCCGGATGAGATCCCGGACGTCACGAGGAGTTCGGAATGGTCCGGAGGTAAAGATTTATATATGGAAAGTGGTTAAGCGGACTCCGGAAAGTTTGGGGCATCCGGTAAAGTATCGGGGCCACCGGAGGTTCAGGAGGTCACCGGAGGGCCACCCCTCCGGGGGCCACATGGGCTAAGTGGGAGAGGAGCCAGCCCTGGTGGGCTGGGCGCCTCTCCACCTAGGCCCATCGGCTAGGGTTTGGGAGGAGGAAACCCTAAAGGAAAGGCGCCCCCTTGGCTTGGGGGCAAGCCACCCTTCCTCCTCTCCTTGGCGCGCCCCCCTAGGGTTTTCCCTAGAGGGCGGCCCCCTTGCCCTCTCCTCCTATAAATAGAGGGGTGGGGGAGGCTGCCAACACCATTGAAGGCGCAGCCCTCCCTCCCAACATCTCTCTTTCTCCACGCAAGCTTGGCGAAGCCTGCTGGGAGAACTGCCGTACCAACTGCACCACGCCGTCGTGCTGCCATTGGAGTTGTCTTCCTCAACCTCTCCTTCATTCTTGCTGGATCAAGGCGGAGGAGGCGCCATCGTCTCCGCACGTGTGTTGAACACGGAGGTGCTGTCCTTCAGAACTTTGGTCATCGGTGATCGGAATCACGTTGGGAGCGTCTTCATCATCACCACTCCCTTGAGCGCTTCGTACTCGATCTACAAGTGGTATGTAGATGCAAACTCTCTCGTAACTCGTTGCTTAGTAGAACTCATAGATGGATCTTGGTGAAACCGTAGGAAAATTTTAATTTTCTGCAGCGTTCCCCTGGTGGCATCATGAGCTAGGTCTATGCGTAGTTCTCTTTGCACAAGTAGAACACAATTTTGTTGTGGGCGTGGATCTTGTCAACTTACTTGCCGTTACTAGTTGTTTCTTGCTTCCGCGGTATTGTGGGATGAAGCGGCCCGGACCAACCTTACACGTACTCTTACGTGAGACCGGTTCCACCGACTAACATGCACTAGTTGCATAAGGTGGCTGGCGGGTGTCTGTCTCTCCTACTTTAGTTGCAGCGGATTCGATGAACAGGGTCTTTATGAAGGGTAAATAGAAGTTGAAAAGATCACGTTGTGGTTATTCGTAGGTAAGAAAACGTTCTTGCTAGAACCCAATTGCAGCCACGTAAAAGATGCAACAACATTAGAGGACGTCTAACTTGTTTTTGCAGCAATTGTCATGTGACGTGATATGGCCAAGTTGTGATGAATGATGATATATTGTGATGAAAGATATCATGTTCTTGTAATAGGAATCACGACTTGCATGTCGATGAGTATGACAACCGGCAGGAGCCATAGGAGTTGTCTTTATTTTTGTATGACCTGCGTGTCATTGAAGAACGCCATGTAATCTACTTTACTTTATTGCTAAGCGCGTTAGTCATAGAAGTAGAAGTAGTCGTTGGCGTGACAACTTCATGAAGACACGATGATGGAGATCATGATGATGGAGATCATGGTGTCATGCGGTGACAGGATGATCATGGAGCCTCAAGATGAAGATCAAGGAGCTATATGATATTGGCCATATCATGTCACTACTTTATAATTGCATGTGATGTTTATTATGATTATACATCTTGTTTACTTAGAACGACGGTAGTAAATAAGATGATCCTTAGAACAATTTCAAGAAGTGTTCTCCCCTAGCGTGCACCGTTGCTACAGTTCGTCGCTTCTAAGCACCACGTGTTAATCGGGTGTGATGGATTCTTACGTTCACATACAACGGGTGTAAGCAAGATTTACACACGCAGAAACACTTAGGGTTAACTTGACGAGCCTAGCATGTGAAGACATGGCCTCGAACACGGAGACCGAAAGGTCGAACACGAGTCGTATGGAAGATACGATCAACATGAGAATGTTCACCGACGCAGACTAGTCCGTCTCACGTGTTGATCGGACACGGCCTAGTCGACTCGGATCATGTAACACTTAGATGACTAGAGGATGTCTAATCTAAGTGGGAGTTCATTAATAATTTGATTAGATGAACTTTATTATCATGAACAATAGTCTAAAATCTTTTAAATGATATGTCTTGTAGATCAAATGGCCAACGCTCATGTCAACTTGAACTTCAACGCGCTTCCTAGAAAACCAAGCTGAAAGATGGCGCAGCAACTACTCTACGGACTGGGTCCGGAACCCGAGATCATCCTCATAGCTGCTAGAAACAATCGTCCTAGAAGGACCACTAGGTGACGCTCCGTCGAGAGAACCAAGACATTATGAATGCTTGGCAGTCTCGTCTTGATGATTACTCCCTCGTTCAGTGCGGCATGCTTTATGACTTAGAACCGGGGCTCCAAAAGCGTTTTGAGCACCACGGAGCATATGAGATGTTCAAGAGCTGAAACTGGTTTTTCAAGCTCACGCCGGTCGAGAGATATGACATCTCCGACAAGTTCTATAGTTGTAAGATGGAGGAAAACAGTTACTGTCGGTGAGCACATTACGAAGATGTGCAGGTTGCACAACCGTATGACCCAGCTGAATATTAACCTCCACGATGAGGCGGTCATTGACAGAATCCTCGATCGCTCCCACCAAGCTACAAGAGCTTTGTGATGAACTACAACATGCGGGGATGGTAAAGACCATTCTGAAGTGTTCTCTATCTTTGAAGTCAGCCGAGGTTGAAATCAAGAAAGAACATCAAGTGTTGATGGTCAATAAGACCACTAAGTTCAAGAAGGGCAAGGGTAAGAAGAACTTCAAGAAGGACGGCAAGGAGATTGCCGCGCCCCGTAAGCAAGTTGCGGGAAGAAGTCAAAGAATGGACCCAAACCGAGACCGAGTGCTTTTATTGCAAGGGAAGGGTCCTTCGAAGCGGAACTGCCCCAAATACTTAGCGGATAAGAAGGCCGGCAACACCAAAGGTATATTTGATATACATGTAATTGATGTGTACCTTACCGAGAATCGTAGTAACTCACGGTATTTGATACGGTGCCGTTGCTCATATTTGTAACTCACAGCAGGAGCTGCGGAATAAGCGGAGATGGCGAAGGACGAGGTGACGATGCGGCGTCGGGAATGGTTCAGTCGATGTGATCGCCGTCGGCACGCTACCTCTTCATTTACCCACGGATTAGTTATGAACCTTAATAATTGTTATTTGGTGCCAAGTTTGAGCATGAATATTGTATCTGGATCTCGTTTAATGCGAGATGGCTACTCATTTAAATCCGAGAATAATGGTTGTTCTATTTATATGAGAGATATGTTTTATGGTCATGCTCCGATGGTCAATGGTTTATTCTTAATGAATCTCGGCGTAGTATTACACATGTTCATAGCGTGAATACCAAAAGATGTAAAGTTGATAACGATAGTCCCACATACTTGTGGCACTTGCCGCCTTGGTCACATTGGTGTCAAGCGCATGAAGAAGCTCCATCTTGATGGACTTTTGGAGTCTCTTGATTATGAATCATTTGACACATGCGAACCATGCCTCATGGGCAAGATGACCAAGACTCCATTCTACGGAACAATGGGCGAGCAACCAACTTGTTGGAAATCATACATACCGATGTGTGCGGTCCAATGGCGTTGAGGCTCATGGAGGATATCGTTATGTTCTCACTCTCACAGATGACTTGAGTAGATATGGGTATGTCTACTTGATGAAACACAAGTCTGAGACCTTTGAAAAGTTCAAGGAATTTCAGAATGAAGTAGAGAATCAACGTGACCGAAAGATAAAATTCTTACTATCGGATCGTGGAGGAGAATATTTAAGTCGCGAATTTGGTACACACTTAAGAAAATGTGGAATCGTTTCACAAATAACGCCGCTGGAACACCTCGGTAACGGTGTGTCCGAGCGTCGTGTCGCACTCTATTGGATATGGTGCGATCTATGATGTCTCTTACCGATTTACCGCTATCATTTTGGGGATACGCTCTAGAGACAGCTACATTCACTTTAAATAGGGCACCGTCTAAATCCGTTGAGGCGACACCGTATGAATTATGGTTTGGGAAGAAACCTAAGCTGTCGTTTCTAAAAGTTTGGGGATGCGATGCTTATGTCAAGAAACTTCAACCTGAAAAGCTCGAACCCAAGTCGGAAAAATGCGTCTTCATAGGATACCCTAAGGAAACCTTTGGGTATACCTTCTACCTTAGATCCGAAGGCAAGATCTTTGTTGATGAAACGGAACCTTTACGGAAAAGAGTTTCTCTCGAAAGAAGTAAGTGGGAGGAAAGTAGAACTTCGATGAAGTACTACCTCTTGAGCAGGAGAGTAGTGCAGCTCAAGAAAATGTTCTGTGATATCTACACCAACTCAAGAGGAAATTCATGATGATGATCAAGGTACTTGGATCAAGTTGCTCTTGAACCGAGGTCCACTAGGACACGCCCGCACAGTGGTGCGGCAACCCTGTCACGGAAATCATGTTGTTAGACAACAATGAACCTTGAACTATGAAGAAGCGATGGCGGGCCCAGATTCCAACAAATGGCTAGAAGCCATGAAGTCCGAGATAGAATCCATGTATGAAAACAAAGTGTGGACTTTGGTGACTTGCCCGATGATCGGCGGCGATAGAAAACAAATGGATCTTTAAGAAGAAGACGGACGCGGATGGTAATGTCACCATCTATAAAGCTCGACTTGTCGCTAAGGGTTATCGGCAAGTTCAAGGGATTGACTACGATGAGACTTTTTCTCCCGTAGCGAAGCTTAAGTCCGTCCGAATCATGTTAGCAATTGCCGCATACTATGATTATGAGATATGGCAGATGGACGTCAAAACAGCGTTCCTTAACGGCTATCTTAAGGAAGAGCTGTATATGATACAGCCGGAAGGTTTTGTCGATCCTAAGAATGTCGACAAAGTATGCAAGCTCCAGCGATCCATTTATGGGCTGGTGCAAGCATCTCGGAGTTGGAACATTCGCTTTGATGAGATGATCAAAGCGTTTGGGTTTATGAGACTTATGGAGAAGCCTGCGTTTAGAAGAAAGTGAGTGGGAGCTCTGAGCATTTCTCATATTATATGTAGATGACATACTTGATGGGAAATGATATAGAATTCTTGGACAACATTAAGTCCTACTTGAATAAGTGTTTTCAATGAAGGACCTTGGAGAAGCTGCTTATATATTAGGCATCAAGATCTATAGAGATAGATCGAGACACCTCATAGGTCTTTCACAAAGCACATACCTTGATAAGATTTTGAAGAAGTTCAAAATGGACCAGTCAAGAAGGGTTCTTGCTGTATTGCAAGGTGTGAGATTGAGCTCAGCTCAATGCCCGACCACGACAAAAGATAAAGAAGAGATGAGTGTCATCCCTATACCTCAGCCATAGGATCTATTATGTATGCCATGCTGTGTACGGACCTGATGTAAACCTTGCCGTAAGTTTGGTAGGAAGGTACCAAAGTAATCCCGCAAGGAACACTGGACAGCGGTCAAGAATATCCTGAAGTACCGAAAAGGACAAAGGACATGTTTCTCGTTTATGGAGGTGACGAAGAGCTCGTCGTAAAGGGTTACGTCGGCGCTTAGCTTCGACACAGATCTGGATGACTCTAAGTCACAAACCGGATACGTGTATATGTTGAATGGTGGAGCGAGAGCTGGTGCAGCTGCAAGCAGAAGCGTCGTGGCGGGATCTACATGTGAAGCGAGTACATGGCAGCCTCGGAGGCAGCGCATGAAGCAATTTGGGTGAAGGAGTTCATCACCGACCTAGGAGTCATACCCAATGCGTCGGGGCCGATCAAACTCTTCGTGACAACTTGGAGCTATTGCACTTGCCAAGGAGCCCAGGTTTCACAAGAAGACCAGGCACATCAAGCGTCGCTTCAACTCCATCCGTGAAAATGTTCAGAATGGAGACATAGAAATTTGTAAAGTGCATACGGATCTGAATGTCGCAGATCCATTGACTAAACCTCTTCCATGGGCAAAACATGATCAACACCGAACTCTATGGGTGTTCGATTCATCACAATGTAAACTAGATTATTGACTCTAGTGCAAGTGGGAGACTGTTGGAAATATGCCCTAGAGGCAATAATAAAAGCATTATTATTATATTTCCTTGTTCATGATAATTGTCTTTTATTCATGCTATAACTGTATTTTCCGGAAATCGTAATACACGTGTGAATACATAGACTACAATCG
This sequence comes from Aegilops longissima, assembly GCA_021605205.1. Classification (NCBI taxonomy): domain Eukaryota; kingdom Viridiplantae; phylum Streptophyta; class Magnoliopsida; order Poales; family Poaceae; genus Aegilops; species Aegilops longissima. Next base: position 485,963,207 of record CM038679.1, on the reverse strand, counting down.
TCCCTAGTAAGCCTCTAGTTGACTAGCTCGTTGGTCAACAGATAGTCATGGTTTCGACTATGGACATCGGATGTCATTGACAACGGGATCACGTCATTAGGAGAATGGCGTGATGGACAAGACCCAATCCTAAGCATAGCACAAGATCGTGTAGTTCGTTTTGCTAGAGCTTTTCCAATGTCAAGTATCTCTTCCTTAGACCATGAGATCGTGCAATTCCGGATACCGTAGGAGTGCTTTGGGTGTATCAAAGCGTCACAACGTAATCGGGTGACTATAAAGGTGCACTACAGGTATCTCCGAAAGTGACCATTGGGTTGACACGGATCGAGGCGGGATTTGTCACTCCGTATTACGGAGAGGTATCACTTGGGCCCACTCGGTAATGCATCATCATAATGAGCTCAAAGTGATCAAGTGTCTGGTCACGGATCATGCATTGCGATACGAGTAAAGTGACTTGCCGTAACGAGACTAAGCGAGGTATTGGGATACCGACGATCGAGTCTCGGGCAAGTAACACACCGTCGACAAAGGGAATAGAATACGGGTTGCTTGAACCCTTGACATCGTGGTTCATCCGATGACAACATCGAGGAGCATGTGGGAGCCAACATGGGTATCCAGATCCGCTGTTGGTTATTGACTTGAGGTAGTCTCGGTCATGTTCGCATGTCTCCCGAACCCGTAGGGTCTACACACTTAAGGTTCGGTGGCGCTAGGGTTAATAGGAAGACAAGTATGTGATTACGAATGTTGTTCGAGTCCGGATGAGATCCCGGACGTCACGAGGAGTTCGGAATGGTCCGGAGGTAAAGATTTATATATGGAAAGTGGTTAAGCGGACTCGGAAAGTTTCGGGGCATGCGGTAAAGTATCGGGGCCACCGGAGGTTTCGGAGGTCCACCGAGGGGCCACCCCTCCGGGGGCCACATGGGCTAAGTGGGAGAGGAGCCAGCCCTGGTGGGCTGGGCGCCCCCCACCTAGGCCCATGCGGCTAGGGTTTGGGAGGAGGAAACCCTAAGGGAAAGGGCGCCCCTTGGCTTGGGGGCAAGCCACCCCTTCCTCCTCTCCTTGGCGCCGCCCCCCCTAGGGTTTTCCCTAGAGGGGCCCCCTTGCCCTCTCCTCCTATAAATAGAGGGGTGGGGGAGGGCTGCCAACACCATTGAAGGCGCAGCCCCTCCCCTTCCCAACATCTCTCTTTCTCCACGCAAGCTTGGCGAAGCCTGTGGGAGAACTGCCGTACCAAGCGCACCACGCCGTCGTGCTGCCATTGGAGTTGTCTTCCTCAACCTCTCCTTCATTCTTGCTGGATCAAGACGGAGGAGACGCCATCGTCCGTCGTGTGTTGAACACGGAGGTGCTGTCCTTCATACTTTGGTCATCGGTGATCGGAATCACGTTGGGAACGTCTTCATCATCACCACTCCCTCGAACGCTTCCGTACTCGATCTACAAGTGGTATGTAGATGCAAACTCTCTCGTAACTCGTTGCTTAGTAGAACTCATAGATGGATCTTGGTGAAACCGTAGGAAAATTTTTAATTTTCTGCAACGTTCCCCTACAGATGGGTGCTGGAATAAGTGGAGGGGGCTACGTGGGGCCCACAAGGTCGGGGGCGCGCCCCGGAGGGGTGGGCGCGCCCTCCACCCTTGTGGCCAGCAGGTGAGGCCCCCTGGTTACCTCAATGGGGATATGCATTTACCCAACAATAAGAATATCATATTTCTTTTTGACAGTAGGAAGAGGAAATTTAACACCTCCAACAGTAATAGTTGAAATTTTGCCAACTTTTGGTTGTTTCTTCAGAAAGTGTACCGTATGCTCATTACCATTAACATGAAAAGTGACATTGACTTTGTTGCAATCAATAACAGCCCCTGCGGTATTCAAAAAGGGTCTACCAAGAATAATTGACATATTGCTGTCTCGGGAATATCAAGAATAACAAAGTCTGTTAGGATAGTAACGTTTGCAACCACAACAGGCACATCCTCACAAATTCCGATGGGTATAGCAGTTGATTTATCGGTCATTTGTAAAGAAATTTCAGTAGGTGTCAACTTATTCAATTCAAGTCTATGATACAAAGAGAAAGGCATAACACTAACACCGGCTCCAAGATCACATAAAGCAGTTTTTACATGGTTTCATTTAATGGAGCATGGTATAGTTGGTACTCCCGGAACTCCAAGTTTCTTTGGTATTCCACCCTTAAATGTATAATTAGCAAGCATGGTGGAAATTTCAGCTTCCGGTATCTTTCTTTTATTTATAACAATTTCTTTCATATACTTACCATAAGGAGGCATTTTTAGCATATCAGTCAAACACATACGCAAAAAGATAGGTCTAATCATTTCAGCAAAGCGCTCAAAATCCTCATCATCCTTTTTCTTGGACGGCTTAGGAGGAAAGGGCATGGGTTTCTGAACCCATGGCTCCCTTTCTCTACCATGTTTTCTAGCAACAAAATCTTTTTTATCATAATGTTGATTCTTTGATTGTGGGTTATCAAGATCAACAACAGGTTCAATCTCTACATCATTATCATTCCGAGGTTGAGCATCAACGTGAACATCATTATTAATATTATCACTAGGTTCATGTTCATCACCAGAGTGTGTCTCAGCATCAGAAATAGAAATATCATTGGGATTCTCAGGTGTGTCTATAGCAGATTCACTAGCATGCAAAGTCCTATCAGTTTTCTTTTACTTTTTAGTACTAGGACTAGGTGCATTAGATTTAATTCTCTGAGAATCTTGCTCAACTCTCTTAGGATGACCCTCAGGATACAAAGGTTCCTGGGTCATTTTACCACCTCTAGTCATAAGCCTAACAGCATTATCATTATTCTTACTATTCAACTCATTAAGCAAATCATCTTGTGCCTTAAGTACTTGTTCTACTTGAGTTGTAACCATGGAAGCATGTTTACTAATAAGCTTAAGATCATTAACAGTTCTACTCATATAATCACCCAAGTGGTCAAGCATGTAAGCATTACGTTTCAATTGTCTACTAACATAAGCGTTGAAATTTTCTTGTTTAACAATAAAATTATCAAACTCAACCAAGCGTTGACTAGTAGACTTATTACAAGGAATATCACCTTCATGAAATATATGGAGAGAGTTTGCCTCTACTACCTGTGTCGAGTTATCAAGACCATGTATTTCTTCAATAGGTGGTAGATTCTTAACATCTTCAGCTTTAATACCTTTTTCTTTCATAGATTTCTTTGCCTTTTGCTTATCTTCTGGACTGAGAAATAGAATACCCCTTTTCTCCGAAGTTAGCTTCGGAGTTGCTTACGGAAGTGTCCAATCATTTTCATTACTCATTATATTGTTCAATAACAATTCAGCTTGCTCAACAGTTGAAAGTGCAACTATCCCTAGGTGGTTTTGGTAATTCATAAAAACATGTAGCTCATTGAGCTAATGCTATTCCAAGATGAACATTTCAGGAAATCTCAATGAATGGCATGGCATGGATGATGAAAGTGGATCCCTCAAAATGCTATTGACAAAGGATTGGCTCAAGCTCAAAAGCTCAAGACTCTTCATTTTATATTTTAGTGATTCAAGATCACATTGAGTCTATAGGAAAAGCCAATACTATCAAGGAGGGATGAGGTGTTGCTTAATGAGCCTCTTGCTTCATGTGCTTAGTGATATGCTCCAAAACCCTCAGCTACTTTCTCACATCCACATATGGCCTAAAACTAAAGCCAAAATCGTTCTCACCGATTCTTCCTATCCGGCGCCACCGATTCAAAATGTCATAGCCACTGCCACAGACCCTAGGCAAATCGGTTCTACAGATAGGGATCTCGGTCTCACCGAGATGGGATTGTAATCTCTCTGTTTACTTTTCGTAACTTTTCGGTCTCACCAAAAGAGCGGATCGGTCCCACCGAGATTGCAATATAAACTCTCTGTTTCCCTTTTGTAACATTTCGGTCTCACCGAAAAGAGCAAATCGGTCCCACCGAGTTTACCTGACCAACTCTCTGGTTAGCTAATTACCAAAATCGGTCTCACCGAGTTTGTGTAATCGGTCTCACCGAGATTACGTTATGCCCTAACCCTAACCATATCGGTCCTATCGAGATGCAAGTCAGTCCCACCGAAAACCTTAACGGTCACTAGGTTTACTAAAATCGGTCTGACCGAGTTTGTTGATTCGGTCCCACCGAGATTGGTAAATTGTGTGTAACGGTTAGATTTTGTGTGGAGGCTATATATACCCTCCACCTCCTCTTCATTCGTGGAGAGAGCCATCGACTAAACCTACACTTCCAACTTACCATTTCGAGAGAGAACCACCTACTCATGTGTTGAGACCAAGATATTCCATTCCTACCATATGAATCTTGATCTCTAGCCTTCCCCAAGTTGCTTTCCACTCAAATCTTCTTTCCGCCAGATTCAAATCCTATGAGAGAGAGTTGAGTGTTGGGGAGACTATCATTTGAAGCACAAGAGCAAGGAGTTCATCATCAACACACCATTTGTTACTTCTTGGAGAGTGGTGTCTCCTAGATTGGCTAGGTGTCACTTGGGAGCCTCCGACAAGATTGTGGAGTTGAACCAAGGAGTTTGTAAGGGCAAGGAGATCGCCTACTTCGTGAAGATCTACCGCTAGTAAGGCATGTCCTTCGTGGGCGACGGCCATGGTGGGATAGACAAGGTTGCTACTTCGTTGAACCTTCGTGGGTGGAGCCATCCGTGGACTCGCGCAACCGTTACCCTTCGTGGGTTGAAGTCTCCATCAACGTGGAGGTACGAAAGCACCACCTATCGGAACCACGCTGAAAACATCCGTGTCTCCAATTGCGTTTGAATCCTCCAAACCCTTCCCTTTACTTTCTTGCAAGTTGCATGCTTTAATTTCCGCTGCTCATATACTCTTTGCATGCTTGCTTGAATTGTGTGATGATTGCTTGACTTGTACTAAGATAGCTAAAATCTGCCAAACTCTAAAACTGGGAAAAGGCTAAGTTTTTAATTGGTCAAGTAGTCTAATCACCCCCCCCCCTCTAGACATACTTCAAGGTCCTACAAGTGGTATCAGAGCCTTGGTCTCCATTTGCTTTGATTTCCATAGCTTTTGGTGGTCATAGCCATGGTTTCACAACCTAGGAGAGTATGGCGTCTAGAGAGGGAAATTATCACGGTAGAGGTCCTTACTTTGATGGTACTAATTTTGCTAGTTGGAAGCATAAGATGAAAATGCATATTCTCGGACATAACCCCGCCGTTTGGGCAATTATTTGTATTGGCTTGCAAGGTGAATTCTTTGATGGGAGAGAGCCGAACCATGAAGCTAATGTGGAAGAATTGAAGATGTTGCAATACAACGCTCAAGCTTGTGATATCATGTTCAACGGATTGTGCCCCGAAGAATTCAACAAAATCAGCCATCTTGAGAATGCAAAGGAAATTTGGGATACTTTGATTGATATGCATGAAGGTACCGAATCCGTCAAGGAATCCAAGTTGGATGTGCTCCAAAGTCAGCTTGACAAGTTCAAAATGAAGGATGGTGAAGGTGCCGCTGAAATGTACTCTAGGCTTGCACTTATCACAAATGAGATTGCCGGCTTAGGGAGTGAAGAGATGACTTACAGATTCATCATCAAGAAGATCCTAAGAGCATTGGATGGAAAGTATGATACTTTGTGCACATTGATTCAAATGATGCCAAACTACAAAGATCTCAAGCCAACGGAAGTCATTGGAAGAATTGTTGCTCATGAGATGTCACTTAAGGATAAGGAGGAACTTCACAACAAGTCAAGTGGTGCTTACAAAGTCTCAAGTGAAGCCCCCACATCATCAAGTGAGAAACAAACCTTCAATGAAGAATTGAGCTTAATGGTGAAGAACTTCAACAAATTCTACAAGAGTAGAAGCAAAGAAAGAAGCTCTAAGTCAAGGTCCTACAATGACAAAAGATCTGCTAGCCGAGAGCGAAATTGCTACAATTGTGGGAGACCCGGACACTATTCGAATGAGTGTACGGCACCCTACAAAAGAAGAGAAGACTGTCCAAAAAGAAGAAGTAGAAGAGAAGAATCACCACCAAGAGAGAGGAGGAGTAGAGATGATCGTTATGAACGAAGACCCTCACGGAGAAGCAAGGATTCAGAAAGGAAGGACAAGTCATCAAAGAGCTACACAAAACGAAGACATCAAGCTCATGTTGGTGAATGGGTATCCGCTCCGACTCCGACCATCACTCCGAGAGAAGCTATCACTCGACTCGAATATACTCAAGATGAAGGTGTTGCCGGTCTAGCACTTGTGTCAACCAACTCCTCGACATATTTGAATCACCAAATGAAGGAATTGGTAAATGCTTCATGGCCAAAGGTCCTAAGGTAACACACCCCGAGTATGTTGATTTTGATGTTGATGAAGATGACTTGCTAGGTGATGATGATTTACTTGTTGACAACTCTAGTGATGAATACTATGATGAAACGTCAATTAATCATGCTAATCAAGTTGAAACGAATGAAAATGATAAGGAGAAAACTGAGCGTCTAACTAAAGAACTAAACACTCTTAAGTTAGCTCATGAAACTATCTTTGAAGATCATCGAGAACTTTTGAGGGCTCATGAGAAGTTACGCTTTCAAAAGCTCAATCTTGAGCAAGAGCATGAGTTCTTAAAAGCAATCAATGATGATCTTCGTAAGAAAAGTTCTTCTTACATTTCCAAGCGTTTACTCTTATCCACTTACATGCCTCAAGTCAAATCTAGTAACAAGAACAAGAAAGATTCTTCTTCTAGTAGTAACAATGTCAAATCCAATATTGTTGCTTCTAGTAGTTCTCTTGATTCCACTAATGATTCTCTTAGCCAAGTTACACTTGAGCAAGAAAATAGCTTATTGAAGGGAATTATAGAGAAAGGTGTATACAAGAGCCTTGCCGGGAGTAAGCAATTCGAGGAAATTATGCATAAGCAAGGAAGGCACCGGAAGAATCAAGGTGTTGGTTTTGAACGAAAGTTCAATGCCAATGGAGTTGAGTGGGAAGAAGATCAATACCCCAAGACGAAGTTTGTTCCTCAACAAGATAAGTATGATCCTACTTCCTTTAAGGGAACACAAGCACAAGATGATCTTCCACCACAAGACCACAAGAACAAAGGCAAGGACAAGCTTCAAGAAGAGATTGATGCATTTGAAGAAGCACCTAAGGTCTCGGTCAAGTGCATTCACAAGACTACGTCAAGTTCTACCTCCTCAAGTACAACTAAAACTCCAAGGATTCCCATCAAGATGATGTGGATCCAGAAGAAGAAGAACTAGAGAGTTCTTGAGGGTGACTCCGCCAACATATTTCACTCATATTATTATGGCAAGGACAAGTGCAATCAACTTCCATATCTTGCACTAGTTCAAGGAGTCACAAACCCACATGTTGGTAAGGCAAGGAACAAGGTAACCTAATGATTTCATGGACATCATTTTGTGTGTGCATCACTCTATGTCTATGGATATACTTGTTTGTTCCTTGTGGGACTAACCCATGTAGGTATTGAAAGTGCAAATCACTCCAAAGGATTGCTCCAAAAAGATCTACATCAACATTAAGCATCCACATCTTCAACACCTACATGAAGTCATCATCGACAAAACCCAAGGTTAGTTCATCCCTCTTAGGGGGGATCTCACATCTAGGGGGAGCTTAACTCTAAGAATTGAGTCAAAGCAACTCTAATGATGTGAACACATAAATGCTTTATGTAAAAGTGGTAACCCCACTTGAGCTTAAATGATGAGTATGACCTATGATCAAATGTCTATCATTTGACTCCTAAGTCAATATACTCATATATAGATGACCTAGTCATCGCCAATTGTTTGATAGATGCTCGAATTGGTTGTGCATGCTTTGTCACATATTTTATTTGTCATCTTATTGTGTGAGCATGTTGGTTGCATACTTTACTCATTCGAGGACATCCACTTGTTGTTTTGATTGATTGGCTTCTTTTTCTTTGGCCAAGTGGATGGACAAGAATACCTAAGAACCTTCTCTAGCTATCTATGATTTTCTCGTCTAAAACTCTATTCATGCTACATCACAAAATTTGATCAAGTCAGATTCGAACCACTCTGTGTGAGGAGCACTCGGAGTCCCCGATTCGTCATAGACTTAAACTTCCAAAACTTCTTTGTGATTCTCGGCCTGACCAATTCCTCCATTTCGGTCTTACCGAGATTACTTAGTCGATCTATGTTTTCAATCTCGGTGCAGCCGATTTGAACTCTTCGGTCACACCGAGTTGCAATAACTGTACACAGTTTTGCATCTCGGTGCCGCCGAGTTGTTCCACTTGGTCACACCGACAGGGTTGGGCTATATATAGTCACGGGCAAAAATTTGGAAATTTCTCCGAACCTCTTCGCCCGCGCAATAGCTCGCTCTGCCTCCGTGGTCTCCGGATCGTCTCCTCGACGCCAGCCGCCTCCTACGCTGGTCTTTGCCGCCGTCAATGGAAATCAACCCCGCCGTTGCCGTCGTAGCGAGTCTCCACCGAACTAGGGTATGGACTCGATCACAGTGCTTTCCTTGTCCGATTCTCAGCAAATTGTGTTCTTATTGATTCTTGCCATGATTCAAACACTCCTATCCAGTCAATGCAATCCGTAGAATAGTTTTGATTCGAAAATTTAGGGTTAGGTTTCCGCCGAAACCATCTCGGACCCACCGAGTTGAAAAACTCGGTCCCACCAATTTGTCTTATGCCATTGCACTAGTGAGACTCAGTCTGACGGAGAATTGCTAATCGGTGAGACCGATTTTAGGACTTTGTGAAACCCTAGCAGTCTCGGTGCCACCGAACTGTGACTCTGTCAGACCGAGTTCATCAGTTTAGGTTCCAAAACTGCTTCGGTATCACCGAGTTTGAAAATCGGTTGATCTGAAATGCTTTCTGTGGAAAACTAAAACTGAATTTTTGAGTCATTCTTTTGCAAAAATCTCTGCATTTTGTGATGCTCATCCACTCTACCTCATCTATAACTCTTCACAGGACAGCGATCGGTGTTTGCAGCATGTCGGACCAGAGTGACAAATCGTAATAACAGTCGAGGAGCAGGTGAACATGAGTGAGGGCACTAGTCCCTTCAGCTCTTCAGATGAAGGCAGCAGGAGCACCCAAGCAATTTGCCTAAAGCTGCCACCGAGCAAAGGAAGAAGAAAACCTCAGATTTCGAAGATGAGGATTATAGGGCAGAAGAGGATGAAGCAACCTCCAAGAAGGTAGTGCTCAAAAGGAGTATGGCTCAGCGCATAGCACAAAGCACGGACTCAATAAGAAGATTCCTGCCAAGAGGACACCTATGCCAAAGGTCGAGCATCAACTCAAATTCTGAAAAGCCTGATCTCAAAGAGCCACTTTATTGTGAAGGAAGAAAAGGAAAGAGAGGGTCAAGAAGACCACAGTCGAGTTATTGGGAAGCCTTCCATGATGGAAGAGGAAGAAGAGATTGCTGCACCAGCACCAAAGGCACCAAGCTTATGGGTGATGCTATAAGATCGGGGCTGCCACATCTAAGCCCAAGGAAGCACCCAAAGCTGCCCCAAGGCCAAGTCTGCACCAAAGAGGAATACCAGGAGTATTCCACTCTCGAGAAGAACAAGGCCCAAAGTCGTGAGGTTCTTGATGAAGAAGATGAAGAAGGACAAGTTTTGAGGAAGCTCAAGCCCAAGATACCAGACCACAATGATGCCCATCCTGTGGCTAAGGATATGAAGATCAGAAGAGACAATGGGTTGAGGCTATGGAGGATGACAGATCCATATGCCACAAGAAGAAGAACTGCGGTGGACTACAGGTTCCACACCAAGGAACGGCAGGACTTTTATGAGACTATTCCGCGGGATAAGAAGCCCATAGTATGTGATATGAGGTGGGTCGAGTGGACCTACATGAAAGAAAATGTAGACCACTATCCTGGAGTGCAAGACAGTTTTGTTGCTGTTGGAGTTGCAGACTTCGTTGGGCAAAATCTCACCAACTAGAACGATGAACTTATCATGCAGTTCTACTCCACAGCACACTTTTATCCAGATGGCAGGATAGTGTGGATGTCTGAAGGTACAAGGTACCAGTCAACAGTTGAGGAGTGGGCAAAGCTGATAAATGCCCCAAAGGAGAATGAAGATGACCTTTATGTATATGCCAAGAATAAAATGTACCACGATTCCATGGCACACATCTACAAGGAGATCCCAGACACAGCCATTGAGACACATAAGTTTGGATCAGTCCACTTCCTTCTGTCAGGGCTGCCAACAATCAACCGCATCTTAAGGCATACCCTACTGCCTAAGTCTGGTGACCACAACATGATCAGAGGGCATGAAATCAACATGTTGCATTTGTTTGATGTCCCACAGAAATTCAAAGTCATGAGCCTTATGGTTGAAACCATTAAGAGGACTGCAGCTGATCAGAAAAGAAGTTGTGGGTATGCCCCTCAGATCCAGGAGTTGATTAACTCAAAGATGGGCACAGGAAAATATCTATTGGATAAAGAAAATTTTCCAATATATCCAGACTTTGGGGACAATGAGGTTGTCATGAATGAGAATGAGCCATCGTCAGTTCAAGCACAAGAGAATAAGGAGAAGGCTGCCAGGATGCCAACTCAAGAGGAGGCATCTGAGTATTTCTTGAAGAACAAGCAGGAGCAGCTCGGATAGTTAATAGCATCAACACTGAGGATTGAGAAGGGATTGGCCACCCTCACTCAAAATCAGGAGAGTTTTGAGAGAATCATAGAACAAAAGTTCTGTGACTTGGATGTGAAAGTAACTAAGATAGTCTGCTGTGGAGCAACTACAAGATGACATGCAGGAGAGGAAGGGCAAAACAACAACTGATGTGTTTGCCAGAGTGCCTAGAGCCCAGAGGTCATCTGCTGTGCTAGTTCCTGACACCAGAGCCACTTCATCTGCACCAGCTACAGCCTCAGTGCCACCAGCTCCAGCACCTACATCAGCTCCAGCTCCATCTACTTCAACTGAAGCTTTCGTCCTCGGCGCTATCCGGACTCCACCACCTGAAGATCAAGCCTGAGAGTCGATCTAGCACTATGCATTTTCTATGAACTTTTTGGTAACTTGTTGCCAAAGGGGGAGAAAAATGTATAGATCATAGGCTTCGAGAGAGAGTGTGTTGCTTTTTGTTCTCTCTTGATTTGGTGGTTTTTTAAAACTTGTTTGCTTTTGTTTGCTTGATATACTATGCTATTCTTTTGAGACATTGATGATCATGTGTTTGATCATAAGCTACACTTATGCATGTTTTTGATATTATCTTATCTATCCTATGTGATCATTCAATTTGCTTGGTGATGAGTGCATGTATTCAATCTTTATCATTTTGAGCGCTCCACCAAGACGTATGTGACATGGAAGAGTAACCCATGAGCCTAATTCCTTGTGCATTTGCAGTCCAAAGCAAATCATAATCTATGCACAAATTTAGGGGGAGCTCTTGCTTATCACATACTTCTCAAAGCGACGATGTTTTTCAATCTTATTATCATTTGTCGAAGCTTTGATCTATATGTTGTCATCAATTACCAAAAAGGGGGAGATTGAAAGTGCAACTATCCCTAGGTGGTTTTGGTAATTCATAACAACATATAGCTCATTGAGCTAATGCTATTCCAATATGAACATTTCAGGAAAGCTCAATGAATGGCATGGCATGGATGATGAAAGTGGATCCCTCAAAATGCTATTGACAAAGGATTGGCTCAAGCTCAAAAGCTCAAGACTCTTCATTTTATATTTTAGTGATTCAAGATCACATTGAGTCTATAGGAAAAGCCAATACTATCAAGGAGGGATGAGGTGTTGCTTAATGAGCCTCTTGCTTCATGTGCTTAGTGATATGCTCCAAAACCCTCGGCTACTTTCTCACATCCACATATGACCTAAACCTAAAGCCAAAATCGGTCTCACCGATTCTTCCTATCCGGCGCCACCGATTCCAAATGTCATAGCCACTGCCACAAACCCTAGGCAAATCGGTTCTACCCATAGGGATCTCGGTCTCACCGAGATGGGATTGTAATCTCTCTGTTTCCTTTTCGTAACTTTTCGGTCTCACCAAAAGAGCGGATCGGTCCCACCGAGATTGCAATGTAAACTCTCTGTTCCCTTTTGTAACATTTCGGTCTCACCGAAAAGAGCAAATCGGTCCCACCGAGTTTACCTGACCAACTCTCTGGTTAGCTAATTACCAAAATCGGTCTCACCGGGTTTGTGTAATCGGTCTCACCGAGATTACGTTATGCCCTAACCCTAACCATATCGGTCCTACCGAGATGCAAGTCAGTCCTATCGAAAACCCTAATGGTCACTAGGTTTACTAAAATCGGTCTGACCGAGTTTGTTGATTCGGTCCCACCGAGATTGGTAAATTGTGTGTAACGGTTAGATTTTGTGTGGAGGCTATATATACCCCTCCACCTACTCTTCATTCGTGGAGAGAGCCATCAGACTAAACCTACACTTCCAACTTACCATTTCTGAGAGAGAACCACCTACTCATGTGCCGAGACCAAGATATTCCATTCCTACCATATGAATCTTGATCTCTAGCCTTCCCCAAGTTTCTTTCCACTCAAATCTTCTTTCCACCAGATTCAAATCCTATGAGAGAGAGTTGAGTGTTGGGGAGACTATCATTTGAAGCACAAGAGCAAGGAGTTCATCATCAACACACCATTTGTTAATTCTTGGAGAGTTGTGTCTCCTAGATTGGCTAGGTGTCACTTGGGAGCCTCCGACAAGATTGTGGAGTTGAACCAAGGAGTTTGTAAGGGCAAGGAGATTGCCTACTTCGTGAAGATCTACCGCTAGTGAGGCAAGTCCTTCGTGGGCGACGGCCATGGTGGGATAGACAAGGTTGCTACTTCGTGGACCCTTCGTGGGTGGAGCCCTTCGTGGACTCGCGCAACCGTTACCCTTCGTGGGTTGAAGTCTCCATCAACGTGGAGGTACGATAGCACCACCTATCGGAACCACGCCAAAAACATCCGTGTCTCCAATTGCGTTTGAATCCTCCAAACCCTTCCCTTTACTTTATTGCAAGTTGCATGCTTTAATTTCCGCTGCTCATATACTCTTTGCATGCTTGCTTGAATTGTGTGATGATTGCTTGACTTGTCCTAAGATAGATAAAATCTGCCAAACTCTAAAACTAGGAAAAGGCTAAGTTTTTAATTGGTCAAGTAGTCTAATCACCCCCCCTCTAGACATACTTCAAGGTCCTACAACAGTTCTTTCCCTGAAAACACAACCAGCACAACTATCTAGGTGATCTTTGGAAGCATCAGTTAGTCCATTATAAAAGATATCAAGTATTCCATTTTTTTTGAGAGGATGATCACGCAAAGCATTAAGTAATTGGAGAGGCCTCCCCCAAGCTTGTGGGAGACTCTCTTCTTCAATTTGCACAAAATTAAATATTTCCCTTAAAGCAGCTTGTTTCTTATGAGCGGGGAAATATTTTGCAGCAAAGTGATAAATCATATCCTGGGGACTACGCACACAACCAGGAGCAAGAGAATTAAATCATATCTTAGCATCACCCTTTAATGAGAAAGAAAATAATTTGAGGATATAGTAATAGCGAATATTCTCCTCATGAGCAAATAGGGTGATTATGTCATTCAATTTAGTAAGATGTGCCAGAAAAGTTTCAGATTCATAACCATGTAGATGATTGGATTCAACCAAAGTAATTAACTCAGGATCGACAGAGAATTCATAATCCTTATCAGTAACAAAGATAGGTGAAGTAGCAAAAGCAGGATCACATTTCATTCTAGCATTCAAAGATTTTTCATTCAGCTTAGCTAACAATTTCTTAAGATCCTCTCTATCATTGCAAGCAAAGAAGTCTCTAGCAGTTTCTTCATCCATAACATAACCCTCAGGCACAACATGTAATTCATATCTAGGCGGAGAATCTTAATCATCAGTTTCAATAATATCATCAGTTTCAGTAGTTTCATTCTCTCTAACCCTAGCAAGTTGTTCATCAAGAAATTCACCTAGTGGCACAGTATTATCAAGAACAGAAGTAGTTTCATCATAACCATCATGCATAGCAGAAGTGGCATCATCAATAACATGCGACATATCAGGATTACTAGCAGGTGGTGGTGTCGCAAACTTACTCAAAACAGAATGAGAATCTAGTGTAGAGCTAGATGGCAGCTCCTTACCTCCCCTCGTAGTAGAGGGGTAGATCTTGGTTTTTGGATCTTTCGGATTCCTCATAGTGATCAACAAATATAAATCCCAAGTGACTTAGAGAATAGAGCTATGCTCCCCGGCAACGGAGCTAGAAAAAGGTCTTGATAACCCACAAGTATAGGGGATCGCAATAGTTTTCGGGGGTAGAGTATTCAACCCAAATTTATTGATTCGACACAAGGGGAGCCAAAGAGTATTCTTGAGTATTAGCAGCTAAGTTGTCAATTCAACCACACCTGAAAGACTTAATATCTGCAGCAAAGTAATATGGTAGTAGCGGTAACGGTGGCAAATGTAACAATAGCAGTTTTGTAGCAATCGTAATAGTAGCAATGGAAAAGTAACCAAGCAAATATCAATATGTGAAAAGCTTGTAGGCAATGGATCGGCATTCATCATGCAACGGTTATAACATACGGTGACACAGAACTAGCTCCAATTCATCAATATAATGTAGGCATGTATTACAAATTTGTGATTTTTACATCTGTGCCCCTGGTTCCTTAGCTCTACTCATTCATCCCCGCGCTCTTAACTTTTGCTCAATTTTCCCCACTCCCTTGCGAGAAACCCTCATAATCGGGCACAACGGACGTTGTTGCCGGGTCAAAGGCTTGACCGTTAACTCGACTAGTGGGGCCATGCTGGACCGTGGTCGTCTGCTCGACCGACAAGTGGGGCGCGTTGGTGGTGTCGCTATTCACCATTGGGCCATGGTTTCGTTGGGCCGTCCCTTGCAAGAACGCTCTGCGCCGCCAGATGAAGCCTGCTATGCATGCACCCAGCAAACCCTGCCTGCATGCGTCGATCGAGCCTATATGCGTTGATGCCACGATCCCATGATGCACCGACTGAGCCTGCATGCGCCGATGCGTCCACCATGATGCACTGACCGAGCAGCTTTCTTGCACGCCAGCCGCCACGGATGCAGCGATGGTCACTGCCGCTGGTTCCTCTCTTCTAGCTAGGTGGCTACATATTTGTGACTTGTGTGAAAAAAGAGTCACTCCCTTGCTTAGTTGTACTCATTCATCCCTACTAACAAAGCTTGCTTGCGTGCACTAGGTGGTTACTAACAAGGGAACCCTATTAACAAGCTGAGCTCTCTAAGAAAATAATTAACAAATATGTAGTCCTAATATGTAGATAGGGCCAACAAGCCCATAGCACGATCACATAGCTCAAACTAGGAAGAACTTAATAATAGAATAGATAGAAAACTTAATAATAGAATGTAAGAAAAGGGCCAACAAACCCATAGCAACTCCAACATAGTTCAGTTACAACTTAACATAACATAGACTAAAAACAGATAGAGGGTTTAGAAACCTAGCCGCCGCCTTCTCCAGCTCGCTCCTCCTCCGGGCGCCCTTTTCACTGCTCCTCCGAGGCGTTGTCGATGGGGTACGGAAGAGTGTGCATGCGCGTCGCAGTGGGGAAGATGTTGTTGTCCTCTGTGAACCTGTTGTGGGTGGTGAAAGCGATGAACTCGGAGCCACACCAAAACACCCGGTCGAGGAGGTAGAAGGCGTCGAATGTGTTGGTGAAGTGGGCAAGGAGAGCAACCACCACCCGGTTTTGGATGACCTCCTCGACGCGGAACATCGTTGGAGATCCCCTAGGGAGGTGGTGGTAGCCGGACGCGAGGAAGAACTCGGTGAAGTTCCTTGCGGTCCTCAGCCTTGATATCGCCCACACATGTAGTGTGCGATCAACGTACACGCCGGCAGGGTAGGGCCTCTCCGGCACGGTGGGTGGGAAGCGGTAGGTTGGTCTGGTGTACTACATGGTTGAGGGATGTGCAGAAGACGGAGAAGGGGTCGAAGAGAAAGAAGGGCAGATGGATGAGGGATGGCAGAGGCAGAGGGTGGCTTAAATAGCCGTAGTGCTACGTGTTATTTGGCCATGGCAATAACGGGGTCAAATGTGAAGTTAGTAGCCCATTTTCAAACCCACCGCAGCATCGGGAGTGTACACGTGTGGGAAACGGAGGTTTGAAAAGAAGAAGAAAAAGAAGCTAATTGCACGCGTGGGAATTCATGGTCATATATATTATATGAACAAAAAGAGACAATTTTTGAATAGTTTGTGGCCATTTTGCAATGTCAATTGATTTCAAACGATGCAAAAATACAGGGCCAGCACGTTCACAAAAAACAGAGCAAATGATGCAAAAAACGATGCAAAAAAACAGAGCCAGCACGTTCAAAAAAACAGAGCAAACGATGCAAAAAAACGACGCAATTCGACGGCCCAACCAGAGCTTGGTTTCCTTTTGGTCCCAATAACAACATTTTTTTTCACGGAGTCAGTGGCGGGCGAGCAGCCGAGCACAACCAATAGGATCGCCTCTTGCGGATCGCCCCACGATCCAACGATGCGGAGTCGTCCTTGTGATCCAACGGCGCGGAGCCTGCACACAGCCAGCCCACCTAGTTCCTTCTAGAAGGCCAGATCTGAGGGTTGTCGCTTGGCGCGAGGGTATGATCGGACGGCTGATGTTGGAAGCTAGGGTTACACGAAACCCCACGGGGTTTAGAGGGGTTTTGAGCTGGTCAACGGGGTTTCGAAGGCTTTGACTGAGCATAACTAATTTTTAAAAAATCGAAAAATATGAAACCTTCTCCGTACGTCGTTTTATAAGGCAAACTAACGAGGAAAAATATTAAACTTGGTCTATGGTCATTTTCATGAAAAAATCCTAGCTGGCACGATCAAGGTCAAATGAGCACCATTAATTTTAAAAAAATCAAAATAATATATAACCTACGCACAATGTTGTCTCATGTGACATGTTACCAACCAAAAATCATAAACTTTGTCTATGGTCATTTTCATGAGAAAACCTTCACACGTATGAGCTATCGTGTACATGATTTCATAGAGTTCAAGGAGAGGAGGTGGTCTTACCTTCTGTTTTTGAAAAATTAAAAAAATTAAAATAATCACTAAAGCTTTATTTTAAAGTGAATAAGAAGGATCTGAAGTTAGTTTTCCATTTTCATATTTCAAAACGTGTTTTTAATAGTTTTTATATTAAAGCATATGTTTTCAAAAGAAAATTTAAAAATATGAAGATTAATTCACAAAATAGTGAGACTTCGAATCTACACTGTGGAAAGTGAATATGTGTTAATAAAAAAACATTTGGCTCATTTAGAGTAGGTTCCAAAAAACTTGATTACAAATGGGCTGTTTACCCTAGTCTGGGAGCTCATTTGGAGCACATTTTCTCAAATTCAAATTTATTTGACCTCCTCTAAATCACTTCAAATTTTGCACACATGATCTCCTACACAAACATAGATAGTTTGCCAAGGTTTTACTTGTTTTTGCATTTTCTTGAATTTGTACTGTCTAGGTTTGCCAAGGTTTACATGATCTCATTTGGAGCATGCATTTGATTTCCTACACAACATGTGTGATCATTGTAGCACCTAAGATCATAGTTCACAACATCTAAACATAACTAACCATAGATTCAAGACAGACAAATATACCACATGCAAATTTAAGGACAGACAAGTATAGATAGCAACCAGATTACTAGCATAACCAACGAGGGATTCAGTTTAATAAACCATAACCAACGAGATTCAGTTCAACAAACCAAAAGTAACCCAACAATTCAACAAACCAAACCAAAAGTAACACAACATCACATCACGCCAGAGTCGGGGCCTTCGCGAGGGCGGCATGCTGCCCCCTGATCATGTAGTCCTCCCCGTGAATCGCCACATCCTCAGCATGAGACAGAAGGTGATCGAAGCGGCCATCCCTTGGCTTTGGCTTGGTGGTGCAGTAGGGCAGTGCCACTCCTTGAACTTGCGGTTGTAGAAGGAAGCAACTCCCTTGGCCTTGATCTTCTCAACCTCCTTGGTTGTGAAGGATGCGACGTTGCCCTTGTACACATCATCTCCAGAATCATACTACACACATGAATGAATTGCATTAATACATTATAGATTCATATACACCATGTCAAAGGAACTAAATGAACAAGGGATATGCTTACCTCATATTAAGAATCGTCAGTAAACACCCCCTCATACGGATCGTAGTCGGCCAGCTTCCTCTTTCTCCCCCCCCCCCCCCAACCATCATCCTCCTAAATATACAATTACATCCATCTAGCCAATTGAAAATTTAGATATGCACACATGACACATTGATCATAGGGCTAATATAGTCCCAATATCAGAAATGTTTTAGAAGTGGGGGTTTTTTTTTATTTCTGTGCCCCTTAGCTCTATGCATTCAAAAACCACATCCATCACTAGTATATAATGTATTAGATTTGTACACACATAGATCAAAAACTCCAATATGACATTCAAATAACACATTGAATATTGGTCATGCACACACATTGAAGAACAGAGCTAATATAACTACGTACTGTGGAAAAATTTATATACTAATGAATCAAATAACTTCTTAATCAATGGATTCCATTTGGGCATGACATTCAAAACCCCAATCTGAGTAGCATTCAAAAACAAATCTAACAGGGACCCAATCTAAGGCAACAAATCTGAGTAGCATTAAAAACCCCAATCTGTGAGCACTAAAAACAAATCTAATAAGCATCATAGCATTAAAAACCCCAATCTATTCACAACATCTAGCATTTTTGCAACGAATTAATCCAAATCTAAAAACCCCAATCATTGCAGCACCTAAAATCATAGTTCACAACATCTAGCTAGCATTTTTGCAATGAATTTATCCAACAAACCCTAGTCCAAACCCCCCCCCCCCCATCCCCCCAAACCATACAAAAAAACCCGGCCCATCCGTCAAACCAACTACTCTAACCATCTGAACTACTGTATGAATCACAATCTAACCAATGCAACTAGGGAGCAACTAACTCTACAAGCTAAGCAAGTGCAAATACCTGCTCCTCCACGACAGGCGGCGCAAAGGGGGCATCGCGATGGACTGCTCCGCTCGATGTCGTCACCTTCTGCAGCGATGAGGCGGAGCCCGCCACATCCGCAACAGTTCCGAGTTTTCCCGCACCGCCGTGGCCGCCGCCGACATCCGCGGTCACCGCGCCCTGACCCTGCAGCTCCACCACATCTCCGGCCGCTGCGCCGGAGTCACCACGAGCGTCGGCCATCTGACAGATGGAGATGATGAAGGTGAGGAAGAGGATGCGGTGGGGGAGAGCGAGACGGTGCGGTGGAGGCAGTGGAGGAGAGCGAGACGACGCCGGTGGGGGAGAGGAAGACGATGCGGCAGGGAGGGGATTTGGGGGAAAATGGTAGGGGCGATGGAGGTGGTTGCCCTCTTTATATGATGGGACATTTCGGGCATTTCCATGGACACGTGCTACCCCACGACCGCGGTCTTGCATGCGCCCACGTATACGCGGCCCCACTCGTCAGCTAACCATCAAAGGCATTGACCCGACGGCAACGTCCGTTATAACCTGTTCTGAGGGTTTCGGGCAAGGGAGTGGGGAAAAGTCAGCAAAGTTAAAGAGTGGGGATGAATGAGTAGAGCTAAGGAACCAGGGGCACATAAATAAAAATCCCTACAAATTTAGTCATACGTGCTTATGGAAAAGAACTTGCACGACATCTTTTGTCCTACCCTCCCGTGGCAGCGGGGTCCTAGTAGGGATATTAAGGCCTCCTTTTAATAGAGTACCGGAGCAAAGCATTAGCACTTAGTGAATACATGAAACTCCTCAAACAACGTCATCACCGGGAGTGGTCCTGACTATTGTCACTCAGGGGTTGCCGGATCATAACATGTAGTAAGTGACTATAACTTGCAATATCGGATCAAGAACACAAATATAATTGTGAAAACATAATAGGTTCAGATCTTAAATCATGGCACTCAGGCCCTAGTGACAAGCATTAAGCATAGCAAAGTCATAGCAACATCAATCTTAGAACATAGTGGATACTAGGGATCAAACCCTAACAAAACTAACTCGATTACATGATATATCTCATCCAACCCATCACCGTCTAGCAAGCCTACGATGGGATTACTCACGCACGGCGGTGAGCATCGTGAAATTGGTGATGGAGGATGGTTGATGACGATGATGGTGACAGATTCCCCTCTCTGGAGCCCCGAACGGACTCCAAATCTGCCCTCCCGAGGAAGAACATGGCTTGGCCGCGGCTCCGTATCGTAAAACGTGATGAATCCTTCTCTCTGATTTTGTTCTCCCCGAAAGTGAATATATGGAGTTGGAGTTGAGCTCGGTGGAGGTCCAGGGGGCCCACAAGGTCGGAGGGCGCGCCCCCCACCCTTGTGACCAGGGTGTGGGCCCCTTCTGCTGATTCTTTTGCCAATATTTTTTATTAATTCCAAAAGTTGTCTCCGTGAAGTTTCATGTCATTCGGAGAACTTTTTATTCTGCACAAAAATAACACCATGGCAATTCTGCTGAAAACAGCGTTAGTCCGGGTTAGTTCCATTCAAATCATGCAAGTTAGAGTCTAAAACAAGGGCAAAAGAGTTTGGAAAAGTAGATACGATGGAGACGTATCAAAGTTCCCTTTCTTTTCCTTGCCCTTTTTCTTGAAACTAGTGGTCTTATTAACCATCAACACTTGATGCTCTTTCTTTGATTTCTACCTCCGCTGATTTCAGCATTGCGAAGAGCTCGGGAATCATTTTCGTCATCCCTTGCATATTATAGTTCATCACGAAGCTCTAGTAGCTTGGTGATAGTGACTGGAGAATTTTGCCAGTCAGTATCTTACCCGGAAGATTAACTCCCACTTGATTCAAGCGATTGTAGTACCCAGACATTCTGAGCATATGCTCACTGGCTGAGCTATTCTCCTCCATCTTGTAGGCAAAGTACTTGTCAGAGGTATCATACCTCTCAACACGGGCATGAGCCTGAAATACCAACTTCGGCTCTTGGAACATCTCATGTGTTCCATGGCGTTCAAAACGTCTTTTGATCCCCGGTTCTAAGCCGTAAAGCATGGTGCACTAAACTATCAAGTACTCATCAGATCAAGCTTTGCCAAACGTTCATAACGTCTGCATTAGCTCCTGCAACATGTCTGTCACCTAGCGGTGCATCAAGGACATAATTCTTCTGTGCAGCAATCAGGGTAATCCTCAGTTCACGGACCCAACCCGCATTATTGCTACCATTATCTTTCAACTTAGTTTTCTCTAGGAACATATAAAAATAGGGGAGCTATATCGCGAGCTATTGATCTACAATATAGATACGCAAAAACTATTAAGACAAAGTTCATGATAAATGAAGTTCAATTAATCAAATTACTAATGAACACCCACTTAAATTAACATCCCTCAAGTTATATAAGTGATACATGATCCAAATCAACTAACCCATGTCCGATCATCACGTGAGATGGGGTAGTCATCAATGGTGAACATCTCTATGTTGATCATATCTACTATATGACTCACGTTCGACCTTTCGGTCTCCAGTGTTCTGAGACCATGTTTGTACATGCTAGGCTTGTCAAGCTTAACCCAAGTATTCTGTGTGTGCAAAACTGGCTTACACCTGTGTATGTGAATGTAGAGTCTATCACACCCGACCATCACGTGGTGCTTCGAAACGATGAACTTTGGCAACGGTGCATACTCAAGGAGAACACTTTTGTCTGAAATTAAGTGAAGGGGTCATCTTATAATGTTGTCGTCATTCTAAGCAAAATGAGATGCATAAAGGATAAGCATCACATGCAATCAAAATATGTGACATGATATGGCCATCATCATCTTGTGCTTTTGATCTCCATCTCCAAAGCATCATCATGATCTCCATCGTCACCAGCTCGACACCTTGATCTCCATTCTTGCGTCGGGGTCGTCTCGCCAACTATTGCTAATGCATAGCGATAAAGTAAAGCAATTACATGGCGATTGCATTTCATACAATAATCAAGAGACAATCCAAAGGCTCTTGCCGGTTGTCGATATGAAAAAACATGACCATCTCATACATAAACGTATATCACATCACGTCTTGACTATATCACATCGTTCCCTACAAAAACAAGTTAGATGTCATCTACTTTGTTGTTGCAAGTTATACGTGGTTGCTGCGGGCTTCTAGCAAGAATCGTTATTACCTATGGCAAAAACCACAACGGTGATTTATCAAGTTTGTTGTTTTAACCTTCTTCAAGGACCAGCCATAGGCAAATTTGATTCAACTAAAGTAGGACAAGAAGACACCCGCCAGCCACCTTTATGCAAAACAAGTTGCATGTCTGTCGGTGGAACCGGTCTCATGTACGTCGACATGTGTCGGTGCAACAAACCCTGGGTCTGTTGCCCAAACTGTGCACAGGCACGGGAACAAGATCGAAGCACCAACCCAAGTCAGAGTACGAGAGACTAAGTGATTCGAAGGACCAACTTGCAGATCAAGAGTGCTAGAGTTAAGCCAGAGAACCAAGATACCATCGAGAGAAGGGCCTCCTTTGCCGGGCAGGTGAGCTCAGCAAGGGGCAAGGACACCCTCGGAAGAAGACGTCAAAGACGTCCCGGCAGGGCCTGCCGGGACACACGGAGGCAAAATCACCTCACCAACTACTCCGTCGTGAACCACGTCATCAATCAGTGCGGTGTCAAGCCGCAAGGTGACTAAGTGGCAGCCATTTGCCACACGACAGCCTCTCCCTACAGGAAATACCTACAGATGACACTCGTCCTGCGATGTGTCAAGCGAGCAGGCGCGGAGCTGGCAAGATAGCCCGGCAAGGCTTGCCGGGCAAACACCAAGGTGACATTGAGCGGTGCATTTAATCCACCCTGTTAGCCTGCAGAGTTAGGTATGATAGCACTGTTTGCTATCTTATCAGTGCATAATGACTACTTTGCCATTGTGGTAACCCCTTGATCTATAAAAGGAGGCCCATGGCAACCGTAGAAAGGGTTAGAAGGTTGGATAAATCACACCCGCATACGCGCGTAGCCACGATCGCCCTGAGGCCACCCCTGCCAGGCAGCGTGCTATGCCTCACCACCAGTTTTCCACCATCAATCCACCAAAGCATGAGTAGGGTTTTACGCCTCGCGGCGGCCCGAACCTGGGTAAAAATGCCTGTGTGATCTCTGCCTTGCCATCCCATGCTCGTCTGCTCTTTGTGAAACGCGACGCCTGGCCCCCTGCCGAACCAGCAAGCGGCCTTCTGGTCCCATAGGTGGTCGTCGTTTCCCATGACATCTTTGGCGCGCCAGGTAGGGGGATCGCTTGCGTGAACCTGAAGGCGTGTGCAGCACGTCATCTTCATCACCATATTCATCTTCGACGGCGCCATCGACCATGGCGCCCAAGAAGAAACCCGGTTCTTCGGCTCATCCATCAACCTCGAAGGCTCCGCCGCCCGCGACCTCTAACGCTGCGGGTGGTGCGGAGACACGCGAGGACATGGACACTGCTGGGGACGTGGTTGGATATGGCGGCACCATCACCACTTCCCCCACGGCCGACGCAGGAGCAGGAGACATCGGAGTAGAGCAGCACCAGCAACACCCCGACGGCCATACTCCACAAGGTCCGGGTGAAGGGGTTACTCCGTCTGCGCCCCTTTCTCCCACCGATGGGCACATCTGCAGCAAAGGCGCTCGAACCGGGGCGAATCGCCGCCCTCCGGCCGCCCCCACCACGGTTGCGGCCGCAGCGCGTGCACCTCCCCCAGGACGGGTCGACCAAGCAGCTGCGCTCGACGGAGCCGCTGGCCCTCGAGCACCTTCGCCGCACCACCCTGCCACCCAGGTGGTCTCGCCCCGCAGCAGTGGGGGCGTAGTGCTGCCGCCGCTGGCATCGTCAGGAGCCGAGCGATGGTGCGATCTACTTCGTCATCACCCTCATGCCAAGCACAACCTCAGAGGCCATGGCGCGGGATGAGCTGCTGCTGAGGTTCCCGCTAGCGGCCGAGAAGATGGACGAATGGCGTGCCACCATCCAAAGTCTGCTCGGTTTCGCCGAAGCTAGGGGCTCACGGTGAGCTGGCTCGCCACGGCCTCCCCAAACGACAGCAACGGCTCATGCTGCTGACCGTATGGAAGGGGACGTCCCCATGGTGCAGTCCCCGCCGCGGAAACCAACACGAACGCAGCAGAATCAAAACCCCAATGACGTCTCAATGGCCTCTTCTGACCCTCGAGTGCGTCCGGGCCGATGACGAGCCCCAAAGGATAGGCGAAGGGGAGACACGCACGTCGTTGTTAAGCAACGTCACGACGACCCCCGCCGAACCGATGGGTGCGACGGCCCCGACGTCGAGAAACCCGCGCTCGGTATTGGCGGGTGCCTACCTTTCGAGGTGAGCTGCGGCAAGTCCTCTGGCCGTCCGTTCGCACGCTCAAGCCAGAGATACCCGAGAAGTACGATGGGAGGCTGAACCCGGCAGAGTTCCTGAGCATTTACACCATCGTTGTTCAGGCTGCCGGGGGAAGAGACGAGAAGGTGTTTTCCAACTACTTCCCTTTGGCCCTAAAGTCCAATGTGAGGTCTTGGCTAATGCACC
The DNA here is from genome assembly GCA_021605205.1 of Aegilops longissima. Taxonomy (NCBI): domain Eukaryota; kingdom Viridiplantae; phylum Streptophyta; class Magnoliopsida; order Poales; family Poaceae; genus Aegilops; species Aegilops longissima. The sequence continues at coordinate 485,938,395 of CM038679.1, read as the reverse complement.
TACCGGAGGACTCCATTTCGTCATGGGCTGACCTGTGCCATGAGTTCATTGGCGCCTTCACTAGCGGTCATCAAGAGCCCGGCAGGCCCAGCGACTTGTAGCTTCTCCAACAGAAGGTAGGAGAAACCCTCCGTAAGTATTTACAGGGATTCAGCAAAGTTCATAGAAACATCCCAAATATCCATCTAGCAGCTGTAATAGCTGCCTTCCAGTCCAACGTGCGCAACCGCTGGATTCATTCCAAGATGAACGTGCGGTTGCCCAAGACTGTGAAGGAGCTATACACCTTGGTGGATAAGTGTGTTCGGATGGAGGAGGGAAGGAAGTTCGCCGGAGAGGAATATTGTGCCAATGTCGATTCAGAGAATGATGATGAATCAACCAGTCAGAAGAAGAGCAAGAAGCGCAGTAAGAGGCGGAAGGATAAGGCAGTGATGACTGTCGAAGGTTCGGGTGCATGCAGTACTGGCAGGAAGGCCAAAGCTGAGGCCCCCCCGCAAGGAAGCTGCCATGTGCGTTGACTGCCGGGAAGCCGCGGCAGCCGAGAAGGCCGGGAAAGGTGATGGGCCATACTGCAAGATTCATCGGACCAAAGGCCACGACCTTCACGAGTGTTATCAGGTTGAGTAGCTTGTTAAGAGATAGAGAGCAGAGTATGAGAAGCGTGACAAGGAAAAGGGTCAGAATATTGCTGGCGGTAAGGGCCGAGGTGGTAAAGTAAATCGCCCCGGCAAACCCTTTCAGAACCAAGGAAAACCCACCAGAGGTCGAGACAAGGAAGCCTGTGATGATGAGAGTTATGGAGGGGATGAAGAGGAAACTAGTGAGCAAGAGTTTCAGAAGGCCACTGACGCCCTGTGCATTGACGGGGGCGCATCTTTGCACATCTCTCACCGCCAGCTCAAGCGGTGGGTGTGAGAAGTCAATGTCGTGGAACCATAGCCAGAGGCCCAGAAGCCGCTCAAGTGGTCACGCACGCCCATCATCTTTGATGAGGAGGATCATCCTAGCCGTACCACTGCGGTATGGTGTTTGCCATTGTTGGTCTCTCCAACAATTCGCAATCTCAAGGTCACAAAGATGTTGGTGGACGGCGGGGTCGGGTTGAATCTGATCTCCCCAGCAGTTATTAGCAAGATTTAGATAGCAAAGGAAGAGCTAGAGGTTACCGTCACGTTTCAAGGAGTTAATCCCGGCAGGAGCCGTCCTAAGGGAAAGATCACGTTGCCAGTAGCGTTTGGGGGAGAACTGAACTACCGGACTGAGAAGATTGCATTTGATGTGGTCGATCTCCCCCTGCCATACAATGAGATTCTGGGATGCCCGGCCCTGGCTAAATTCACGGCGGCATCCCACTATTCCTACAACACCTTAAAGATGCCTGGGCCACTGGGAGTCATCACCATCCCATCAGATGAGAAGGAAGCAATCATTTGTGTGGACAAGATGTACCGGGATGCAGTCGCGGTAGAGGCAGCGGCAGCAGTAGTTCCCGCCAAGGAAAGCAAAGGAAAGAAGAAGGATTGCAGGGACTCCCGCAAAGAATCCGGGAAGCATGCCCCCACCAAGTGCACGACACCCGTTGATGACGTGCCAGAGTGTTCGAACAGCAAGAGATCCAAGGTCGCTGCGCCCCAAGTGAAGAAGGTCCCGGCAGGGCTGGCTGGCGTTCATGGTACATTCACTATCAACGCCACCCTTGATGACAAATAGGAAAGCGCTCTCATTGCCTTCCTGCGGGCGAATATCTATGTGTTTGCCTGGCAACCATCTAATATCGCCGGTGTTCTCAGGGAGGTAATCAAGCACCACCTTGTTGTCTGCCCACATGCCGGACCTATCAAAAAGAAAGTCCGAAAGCAGGCCTTGGAGAGATAGCAGTTCATTGCGGAAAAGATCAACAAACTTGAGGCAGCTGGTTTGGTCAGAGGAGTGATGCATCCCACGTGGTTGGAAAATCTAGTGGTAGTCCGGAAGGCTAACGGGAAGTGGAGGCTTTGCATAGATTACACAGATCTCAACAAAGCTTGCCCGAAGGACCAGTTTCCCTTGCCAGTATCGATCAGATTGTGGATTCCACTTCAGGTTGTGATTTGCTCTCCTTTCTGGATGCATATTTTGGGTATCACCAAATCTTCATGTCCAAGGAAGATGAATAGAAGACGTCGTTCATTACTCCATGTGGTATGTACTGTTTTGTCCGCATGCCATTCGGATTAAAGAGTGCCGGGTCCACTTTTGCAAGGTCAGTCCAGATTGGTTTTGAGCCACAGCTGCACAAAAACATAGAAGCTTATATGGGCGACACTGTGGTCAATACCAAGGACAGAGCCACCCTTATTCAGGATTTGGAGGAGACGTTTGCCAATCTGCGCAAGATCAATTTGAAGCTCAACCCGGAGAAGTGTGTATTTGGTGTTCCCTCCGGCAAGTTGCTTGGATTCTTTGTGTCCCATCGCGGGATCGAAGCCAACCTCGACAAGACAAAGCTATAGAGCAGATCCTAGCACCAAGGACAATTAAGGATGTGAGGCGTCTGACAGGATGCGTTGCCTCGCTAAGAAGATTCATCTCCAAGTCTGCCGAGCGCGCCCTGCCGTTCTTCAAAATTTTGAAGAAGGCAGGAGTGGACACCGGAAGCAGATGCAACTTGCAAGAGTTGAAGGGCTACTTGTCCTCTGTGCCTACCCTGATTGCTCCCAGACCCCATAGCCGTTGTTGTTGTACTTAGCGGCAACCAACCAAGTGGTCAATGCAGCCTTGGTAGCGCAACGAAAAGTGGATAAGGTAGAGAGTGAGCAAGGACCGGCAGAGTCAAAGAAGGAGCAGGACAATAATGAGCACGGCAGCAAGAGCAACCCCAAGGACACGGCAAGGAATAAAGTGGTGCAGCACCTAGTGTACTTCGTTAGCTTCTTGTTATAGGAGGCTAGATCGAGGTACTCTGGCGTGCAAAAGTTGATCTTTGGTCTCATCATGGCCTCAAGGAAACTGCACCACTACTTCCAATCCCATGAGATCACGGTTATCACATGTTTCCCGTTGCAAAGGATACTCAGAAACCCTGAGGCTACCGGTAGTATAGTGGAGTGGGCTTTGGAGTTATCCTGCTTTGGTTTAAAGTTTGAGAGCACATCAACCATCCAGAGCAGGGTATTGGCAGAGTTTATTGCTGAATGGACGCAAACCCCTAGTGAGGAAGTGCCAGAGACAGTAATCCCCGGAAAGGAATCGCCCCAAGAATGGATTATGTATTTTGATGGTGCTTTTTCCCTACAAGGTGCAGGAGCTGGCGTGATTCTTGTCGTCCCCTCCGGGGAGCACTTGACGTACGTTGTCCAAATGCATTTTGCCCGAGAAGAAGCAACCAACAATACAGCAGAATATGAAGGGCTCCTTGCTAGGCTCAGGATTGCAGCAGAATTGGGAATTAAGAAGCTGATCATTCGAGGAGATTCACAGCTTGTGGTGAGACAAGTCAACAAGAATTACCAAAGTCCATTGATGGAGGCATACTTCAAGGAAGTGAGGAGATTGGAGGAGCGCTTTGACGGATTGTAAACAGAGCACGTACCCCGTGCGGAAAACAGCATAACTGATCATCTGTCAAAGTGTGATGCGCAGAAGCTTCCTGTGGAAACAGGGACTTTTGTTCTCCATCTCACTCAGCCCTCCGTATCCCCAGCAACAATGGCCCGAAAAAGGAGAAATTTGGACTCCGGTAAGCCTCTCCCGGTAGAGCCATCCGGTCCTAGCAGAGACCCTGCCAGAAACAACACCTCGCAGCCTGCCGGTCCGAACCCTCCAGCCGGGCCCATGGACCCCGCGAACGAGGCATGTGCTCCCTTAGCAGAGGAGGTGCCGCTAGTCCTCGTTGCCGAGCCCCAGGCTCCAACTTGCGCAAGGCACGTTGTCCACTTCCTCCAAACCGGAGAGCTTCCCGGGGACCAAGATGAAGCTAAAAAAAGTAGCCCGGAGGGCCAGTATGTATCAGTTTGCCAATGACACTATGTATAGAAGGAGGCCCAACGGTGTGAAATTGAAGTGCGTCTGCCGGGAAGAAGGAAAGGAACTGCTGGCTGAGATACACAAAGGCATGTGTGGCTTCCACATTGGATAAAGGGCATTAATTGGGAAAGCATTCCCGCAAGGATTCTATTGGCCCACAGCCCTCCAAGATGCGGTCGAGCTAGTCACCACATGTGAAGCCTACCAGTTCCATTCCAAGAAAACCCACCTGCCTGCCCAAGCTCTTCAAAAAATCCCTCTATGATGGCCATTTTTGGTCTGGGGGCTCGATATCCTCGGCCCCTTCCCCCGAGTAATCGGGGGTTTTGAATTCTTGTTCATTGCTATCGACAAGTTTACAAAGTGGTCGGAAGTGACTGCCATGAGAAAGGTGACTGCTCAGTCAGCTATCAAGTTCTTGAAAGAATTGATGTGTTGTTTTGGAGTTCCGGCAAGGATCATTACTGACAACGGCACCCTGTTCACGAGTCGCGCCTTCATGCAATATGTTCATGCCCTCGGAAGCAAGATCTCATTTGCCTCTGTGGCACAACCCCATAGCAATGGACAAGCTGAGAGGGCGAACGCCGAAGTGCTGCGTGGACTCAAGACAAGAACCTTTGATACACTGCAGAAGCATGACAGGAGGTGGATCGAGGAGCTGCCGGTAGTTCTCTGGTCCCTCAGAACGACACCAAATCGAGCTACCGGGCAGACTCCCTTCTCCGTGTTCTACAGGGCAGAAGTAGTTATCCCCACGGAACTCATTTACGGGTCGCCTCGAGTGCTTGCCTACAATTAAGTAGCGCAAGATCAGCACTGGCGTGACGACGCTATGCTACTCAAGGAGAACCGTCTCTGGGCTGCTACGCGTGCTGCACGCTATCAGCAAGCCCTGCGTCGCTATCATAGCCGCAGGGTTAATGCCCGGTGTTTTGAGGAAGGTGACCTTGTCCTTAGGCGCGTTTAGTCCGCCAAGGGTACAAACAAGTTGTCACCAAAGTGGGAAGGCCCTTACCGGGTAGTATGAGTCACTAGACCTGCCGTAGTCCGTCTGGAGACCGGAGATGGCATTCAATTGTAAAACTCATGGAATATTGAGCATCTCCGCAAGTTCTACCCGTAAGGCGCGGCTCTTGGGCCATGCCTGACAGCCACCCTTTTGTACAGGCCTTGCCTCAGCTGCATGTAACCCCTTGTACAAAGCCAGCGCGATGACCCTGTGCAAGAGAAAATAAAGAAGCGTTGTGGGGGGGGGCTGACCAAGACTGCATGCATGCACCAGCATTCCAAGATCACTGCATAAGCATTTCATGAGCATTTGCATATGCATTTATATAGGATCGCATCCTGCATTCATTCCCATCTGCATGGAGCTGCAGATTCTTGCCGTGTACTTGGCTTCGACAAGGAGTTGAGAAGATTGCCCGGCACTACAATCCCCGGCAAGCCAAATAGATAAGTTCTACCTCCTGTCCATTAGTGTTCTGTAAGCTATAACTTGTGCATAAGAAAACCTCGCCACTCTTTTGAGACTTAGGTGCTTCCATCCTTGACTTGAACGTTGCTTCGGTCAGGATGGTTGTAGTGGCCTTTGATAAAAAGGAGTTGGCGGGGGGCTGGATCCTTTGTAGTTTGCCTGGTAGACGCAGTTCTCCTGCAAGCAAAAGGGTACCGGCAGGATAGCCTGCTGGGGAAAAGTCATTTATTTACACTAAAGAGGCATCTCACCTCTGCATGGACATATACATGCACGGGTTCCCGGCAAGGTTCATCTTTTTCATTAATATGCTGATACGAGTACAAGCATTACAGAACACAAACATGGACTCGAGATATTACATTATTTGAATTAAAATTTGGCAATTACCTACAGATTTAAGATTGAAAAAAGATAAGTGCCCCGTGATGCCTTTGCCCCTGTCCATCTCCTACAGGAAGAGGTCGAAGAGGCCGGAGGCAGGCACAGCTGGGATTCGGCGCCTCCCCAGGATCAGGGTGGCACCGCCCCCCGACAAGGAGGAAGAAACCGGAGGGCATGCAAGGATGGTGACGCTGCCGGAGGACCAGATGCGGGACACAGAGACACCGGCAAACACGACGCATAAGAACAGTCGTCCTCGTTCTTGACGCGTCGTGGGTTGCCACTGCCGTCTGCATCACTACCACCCAAAGACCTCAACACTCCCATCACGTCGGACGCCATGCTCTCTGGGTCTCCCCACAGAGAGCATGGTCGTCCCCAGGAGCCCTGGTGTTAGAAGTTATCGCATGCCCCGAAGACGTGTATGGGAGGAAAAAGCCCTCCTGGACGACAAGAGGACGGTGCCCAAGAGGAGCCAGCGGCGCCTTTACTGACGGCGACTCCCTTCTATGGCCCCTCCCAAGTGCCGCGAAGGGAAGAAGAATGGGGGGCTATCGACTACCACGCACTATGACCACTATGGGCTGTGGTATGGTGTCGCTCGTGTCCCCTCCCACTAAAGTCAAGGCTACGGGCGGCCCGGCGGCGGACACGCCGGAGTTGCCGCCTCCGGCGTTGTCGCCGCGCCACCCGGATCCCCACTTCAGATCCTTGCAAAACCCCAGGCTCTTCTCTTCAGCATAGCCAACAAGAAGCAAAAAACAGAGGAGAAGGAGCGTGAGGATGGATGACTCAGACCTCCCTTTGTCCCTCCTTTTATAGGCGGGTCGGGAAGGGGAGCCGCTCCCTCAACGGGCAGCATACGTGGCTAAGGATAAGAGCGTGGTGGGAAGAGTGAATTGGCAGTTTCTACCCCATGCGTTAAAGTCATTCACGGGCCATTACAGGAGCGGCCCCACCACTATTGGCTTTACAGGACGCGTGGAGAAACCGGAAACTGGCCCGGAATCAAGGCTAACGAAGGAGCAAATAAGACCTCAAGAGATCAGCCTCTTCAGCAACCCCTCCTATGCACTTATTAGGCCCTACCCCGACGATGCTCGGCAGCGTGTTCGGGGCAGGACCGGGGGCTTCTGTCGGTGCAACAAACCCTAGGTTTGTTGCCCAGACTGTGCACAGGCACGGGAACAAGATCGAAGCACCAAACCAAGTCAAAGTACGAGAGACTAAGAGATTCGAAGGACCAACTTGCAGATCAAGAGGGCCAGAGTTAAACCAGAGAAGCAAGATACCATCGAGAGAAGGGCCTCCTTTGCCGGGCAGGCGAGCTCGGCAAGGGGCGAGGCCATCCCCGGAAGAAGATGTGCAAGACATCCCGGCAGGGCCTGCTGGGACACACGGAGGCAAAACCACCTCACCACCTACTCCGCCACGACCCACGTCCTCAATCAGTGCGGTGTCAAGCCGCAAATTGACTAAGTGGCAGCCATTCGCCACATGGCAACCTCTCCCTACAGGAAATATCTACAGATGACACCCGTCCTGCGACTTTTCAAGCGAGCAGGCGCGGAGCTGGCATGATAGCCCGGCAAGGCTTGCCGGGCAACCAACGACGTGACGTTGAGTGGTGCTTTTAATACACCCTGTCAGCCTGCAGAGTTAGGTATGATGGCACTATTTGCTATCTTATCAATGCATAATGACTACTTTGCCATTGTGGTAACCCCTTGATCTATAAAAGGAGGCCCATGGAAACTGTAAAAAGGGTTAGAAGGTTGGATAACTCACACCCGCATACGCACGTAGCCACGGTCACCCTGAGGCAACCCCTGTCGGGCAGCATGCTACGCCTCACCACCAGTTTTTCCACCATCAATCCACCAAAGCAGGAGTAGGGTTTTACGCCTCGGAGCAGCCTGAACCTGGGCTAAAAATGCCTACGTGATCTCTGTCGTGCTTCCCCACGCTCGTCTGCTCTTTGTGCAATGTGACGCCACCCTGCCGAACCAACCAGGGGCCTTCTGATCCCATATGTGGACGTGGTTTCCCGCGACAACATGTAAGGTTGGACTGGGCCGCTTCATCCGACAATACCGCCGAATCTAAATAAGACGTTGGTGGTAAGCAGTATGACTATCACTACCACAACTCTTTGTGTGCTACTCGTGCATATCATCTACGCATAGACCTGTCTCAAATGCCACTGTTGGGAAACATTGCATGGAAAATAAACAAAATTCTACGCACACGCAAGATCTATCAAGGAGATGCAGAGCAACGAAAGGGGAGAGTGTGTCTACGTACCCTCGTAGACTGTAAGCGGAAGCGTTTAGTAACGCGGTTGATGTAGTCGAACTTTTTCACGATCCAACCGATCGAGTACCGATCGTACGGAACCTCCGCGTTCAGCACATGTTCAACTCTGTGACCTCCACGCCTACTTGATCCAGCAAGACGGCAAGGTAGTGGATGAGTTCCGGCAGCACGATGGCGTGGTGACGGTGATGGTGATGCTATCTCCGCAGGGCTTCACCTAAGCACTACGGAAACATGAACGAGGGTGTAAACGGTGGAGGGGGGCGCTGCACACGGCTAAGAGATTTTCGTGGTTCTGTGTGGCGCCCCCTCCCACATATATATAGGTGGGGGAGAGAGGAGAAGCCAAGGGGCGCCCCAAGTAGGGTCAAATCCTAGTTGGGGACTTCCCCAAGCCGCGCCCCACTTCCATATATGAGTGCGGGAGGAAAGTAGGAGGAGAAGCCCTCCCCCCCTTTCCTTTCTCTCACGAGAAGGGAAAGGAAGGAGGGGCCACCCCTCCTCTTTCCTTCCCCTAGGGTTGGCCTTCCGAGGAGAGGGGTGCGCCAGCCCCATAGTGGGTTGGTCTGTCCCCTCCTTTGGCCCATTAGGCCCATACACTTACCAGGGGTGTCCGGAACCCCTTCTGGTGACCCGATGACTACCCGGTGCACTCTGAAACTCTTCCGGAGCAATAGACATTAGCCCCCAAGTGCCAAGGATAATACTTGTATTGTGCGAGGGACTTTGCAAATAATCATGATCATAATGCCTTCCCTGTTTGCTTATGTCACGGGCTGAACTGGTTGAAAAATGTGCACAACTCACTGATCTGAAGGCCAACGTCAAAACTTAGCAAGCCGAGACATCCAAGGCCAAAGCAGAGTTAAAAACGGCTTTAGAGAGTTCAACAGCTGAAGCAAAATTTTAATGCTGAAAAAGATGGCTGGGAGACTGAAAAGGTGGCTCTACTGAAGAGACCAGAGGATGCTGAAGCTGCACTTAAGCCGGTGACTGACAAGTTATCCGGCTTAAAGCAATAGATCAATATCATGTCGTCAGCCATCTTCGGTAAGTAAGAAAACATGTCTCCCTTGCACCTTAATAATCATATTATAAACGGACGCCGCCTTACCCATAACTTTACTGATACAGGTTCTCGGAGCACTAAGTTGGGCTAAGATATGCACTTTCGGCTTAAAGCTGTCTACACTCTTGTAGAACAGTTATATACTGGCGCCCAACAAATCATTGCTACTGTGCTGCACAAGAAATCTCCTTCACCACTCATCAAAGACACACTGGAGAAATTATCCGTGCTGCCCCAAAGGATTGATGATTTAAAACGGGGAGCTGCCAGAGCCGGTGCTTTGACTGCCTTAAGCCGGGCGAAGGCATGGCAAGCTGATCTTGATCCTGAGGATTTGGCCAATGGCTGCCCCAGTGTTAAAGAAGACGGATCTGCCTTCAGTGTTGATGATTTTGCAGAAATAGCAAGAGCAATGCGGCCCTTAGCAAGCTGGCTGACGAAACCAATATATCCACATACCAGGCTGCTTAGGATGCTGAAAGAAAGAAAGTGAACACGCCGGTTCACAAGCCGATGGATCTCATCCCGCCGATTCTTAAGCACACCTTCACTCCTAACATTGATCAATCAAACCTTATTGACGATGAAGTTGTGTTTAGAGCGTTAACCAGTATCAACTGGGCTATGCCTGACTTCCAGGTGATGGATAACCAAGGAGCTGAAGATGAAGAATAGGCGCAAGATGACCTGGAGGCACTAACCCGCTAACAGCCATAAGCCAATTTATGAAGCATAATACTTTGATGTGTTGACATCTCAAAACACTTATCCTCGTTGGACCATCGGATGCCTTGTAATAGGCTAGTTAAAGTCGTGATCTGCCATGCCATCGTGCATGTTTTGTTTTGCATAACACTGCTGATCTGCCAATTGAAGATCTGCCACTTATGCTCATGATTTCATCAACTATGTGTACTAGATTTATTATTTTACCTGCACACAAACAGATCACAAGTGCCCTGGCGGTTTACCCCGGGGCGGGTCACAATACCCTATAAAAGCCACTGGTGACTAAAAAACAGTCCATAACCAGGGCCGGTTCAATCATAACCTTATATAATCTTGACAAGATATCATACCTGTGATATTTGCTCACACTGCCGGCTTATCATACCTGTGTAGTAAGGGTTACAACCCGAAAATTGAGAGCACAACGCCCTATTTAATTGATTCATACTGCCGTCTTACAACATTTTATGCAGCAAGGGGTAACATCCCAAAGCTTTAGAGTCAGAATTCTGAGCACAAGATCATCATATGATGGCGACTTAAAGTCCAAATCTAGGCCGGGTTAACAAACACCGGTTTATATTGATATATGAACCATAAGGCAAAATAGCCCACATCGGTTGTCCGCCATTTATTAACATGTCCCAAAAATGAACCTTAAAATATGTTCAAATCAAATAGAAATTTAAAAAACAAAAACAAGGCTTTCATAGGCTGCCAAACCTTCAAGTCAAGTGCTTTCAAAGGGCCGCACAGCCGCTGGGTTAAACCTTCATGCAACCTTATAAGCAGGGCCTCACATGACCAATCGTCGTTTTAATTTTGACAAGTTCAGGGTCTGTATAAGATTGACTGTCAAAAGTACGGCGAGTCATTCCAGTCAATCTGGGCGGAGTGGCAGACTTAAAAAGGAAGGATAACCCAGGTTTTTAGGTGAATACACCTGGCTTCCAAGCCTATTTCAAGGGTCATAAAAACTCTTGTCCGTTGAACAAAGAGCCCCCAAGTAATATTTCATTCCAGACGTACAAGCTAGATTGATAGGGTAATCATAGCTATGTTCTATGAGAAGGAAGCCCCCAAGTATTTGGCAATCATGGCGTACATGCCGGATCAAAAGGGTACTCTCAGCTATGCTCGATGAGCAGGAAGCCCCCAAGTGACCATATGAAGTGACAATAAAGACTCAGTATTCTCAAAAATGAAACGACAGAGGCCCTGAATTATTAGGGATGCGGGCTTCATTATATTCATCATAATATATACATTATCAAAATATGTACATCATAAGAGCCAGTGGCTGAAGTATAATAAGGCCGAAGATGAGCAATATTCCACGGCTGGCGGGTCTCCTCCTCCGACGTGCATGAGTCCTTGTGGTCTCGGACATCGATAAGGTAGTATGACCCATTGTTCAGATTTTTGCCAACCACAAAAGGCCCTTCCCAAGGTGGGGATAGTTTGCGCATATCAATCTGATCCTGAATAAGCCGGAGCATCAAGTCGCCTTCTTGAAAAGTCCAGGTTTTAACCCGACGGCTGTGATAATGGCACAAATCTTGCTGGTAAATCGCCGAACGAGCCGCCGCAACGTCACACTCCTCATCCAACAGGTGAAGTGCATCCTAACATGCTTTTTCATTATCAGTTTCAACATAAGCCGCCACACGGGGCGAATCGTGACGGATGTCACTAGGGAGAACCGCCTCTGCTCCGTAAACGATGAAGAAAGGCGTGTAACCGGTAGATCTGTTGGGGGTGGTATTGATGCTCCATAACACTGAGGGTAACTCCTCCACCCAACAACCCGGCGTCCTCTGCAAAGGGACCATAAGCCGAGGCTTAATGCCTCTCAAAATTTCTTGATTGGCTCTCTCAGCTTGTCCATTGGACTGGGGGTGAGCCACTGATGATACATCAAGTCAAATATGCTCTCATTGACAAAACTCTTTCATAGCACCCTTGGACAGATTAGTGCCATTATCAGTTATAATGTTGTGGGGAAAACCAAAACGGAAAATAAACTTTTTGATGAATTGAACCCGTTGTCGCCGCATCACACTTACTGACCAGCTCTGCTTCAATCCACTTTGTAAATTTGTCAACCGCCACCAAAAGGTGGGTCTTTTTATCCTTGGACCTTTTGAAGGGTCCCACCATATCAAGCCCCCAGACTGCAAACGGCCAAGCAATTGGAATCATCCTCAATTCTTGAGCCGGCACATGAGCTCGTCGTGAAAATTTCTGACAACCATCACATTTACTGACCAAATCCTCTGCATCAGCATAAGCCGTCAGCCAATAAAATCCATGACGAAAAGCCTTGGCCACGAGAGACTTAGAGTCGGCATGATGACCACAATATCCTTCATGAATCTCTCGTAGACTCTCACAGCCTTCCTCAGGAGAAACACAACGTTGAAACGCCCCTGTGACACTGCGATGATGCAACTCTCCATTGACAATAGTCATTGACTTAGACCGCCGGGTTATCTGCCTGGCCAAAGTTTCATCCTCAGGTAACTCGCCCCGGGTCATATAAGCCAAATATGGAACTGTCCAATCAGGAATAGCATGAAGAGCTACCACCAGTTGTGCTTCCAGGTCAGGAATAGCAAGATCTTCCTCTGTAGGCAATTTGACTGAAGGTTTATGCAGAGTATCCAGGAAAGTGTTAGGTTGTACCGTCTTATACTGGGACCCTAACCGGCTCAAAGTATCAGCCGCCCCATTTTTCCTGCGATCAACATGTTCAACTTGATAACCTTTAAAGTGACCAGCAATATTATCAACCTCTCGGTGATAAGCCGCCATGAGTGGACCCTTAGAATCCCAAGTGCCTGAAACTTGCTGAGCCACCAAATCTGAATCGCTGAAACACCTCACCCGGCTTAAGTTCATCTCCTTAGCCATCCGGAGACCATGAAGCAAGGCCTCATACTCAACCGCATTGTTAGTACAAGGGAACATCGATCTTAAAACATAACAGAATTTATCACCTCGCGGGGAAGTCAAGACAACTCCATCCCCCGAGCCTTCCAACTGCCTGGACCCATCAAAGTGAATAGTCCAATATGTGTTATCCGTCTTCTCCTCAGGCATCTTCAGCTCTGTCCAATCATTTATGAAGTCCACAAGTTCTTGAGACTTGATGGCTGTGTGAGGCATATACTTCAAACCATGAGGTCCAAGTTCAATGGCCCACTTGGCTACCCGACCCGTGGTTTCTCTATTTTGAATAATATCCCCTAAAGGAGCAGAACTAACCAAAGTTGTCGTGGAATTAACACGTCAGATGTCCTAGTGTGAGGACTTAGTTGCGAGGCCAACGCATCTATGTGGTAGCTTGAGAGGGGTTGAGCGGAATCGAGAGACGCAGGGCAGATCAACACGCAAGACAAGGGTTTAGACAGCTTCGGGCCCCGGGAAACATCATCCAGCAATAGCCCTACATGTTGTTTGAGGCTAGGTCTCATTATGCTCATGAGGGAGTCACCGTAAACCGGCTCTCCTCTAGTTGTGTCTAGCCCTAGAGATTGTTTCTTGTTGCTTGTCCCTCTTTGGGGAGCCCTGCCCCTCCTTATATAAGTTGGAGGGGCGGGTTACATGTAGAGTCCAATTAGGATTAGAACTAATCTATCTCTAATGCAAACCGGATACAAGTCCGGGTCTTGACTCCTTGTAAGGGAAATATCCTTCATGCTTTTCCTCTTAAACCGTTCCACCATAGCGTGATCCGGCCTTCCATAAACACTTTGTTGGGCCACCTGGTCGGTCGCTTCTCCGACCTGCCGCCGGATTAACAATGAATCGTAAACCGCCAGTCCAAACGGTCGCCGATGAATCGCCAAGTCCGCCGGGTTACACTTCCGGACGGTTTACACGGCGGGTATATCCTCGATGTTAGCCCCAGTTTAGCTTGGATTTATCCATGGTAAACTTATGTCAGAAAATAAATACAAGAACAAAATTGATAGGCTGTGCTCAATTAATATTCTTGTAAGCCGCACTTTGATCATCCTTAAGTCCTTGTCATTTCCTCCTTCTAGAAAATCCGGGTCAATAAACCATCTTCATACTCAAATTGCTGACATTGGTGTCTCATAGAAATATTGTGAAGAATAATCCACTTAAGTCGGCTTCCAAGGGCGGGTTAAACAATTTTGGTCTTCAAATACTCATCGATACTCGGCCGGCTTGAAGATGTAAAACTTGCGGTTTATCATTACCAAAACTGCGGATTATAAAGCAGACGATACGGGTCATAATTATTGTTGACACCGGTTTATGTAATTGACCCTCCTGATTTGCTCAAAACTGATAATTTGAAGATTTTTCTCCCTTATATCCATATTACCTGTAGCCCCCAAGTCTTGAGCAGAACAAAGTGATGGTTTAAGACTTGTTTCCATAAATGTTGCAACCTTGAAGAAATCCGGTTTATTCATCTCAATCATATAAACTGAATATTCCACACATGTAGCCCCCAAGTGTCGGGTTGTCATGCTTGCAGCAACCTGGGACTTGTAATTGCTTTATGCTCATGAAAACTTCAACCATTGTAGCCCCCCAAGGGCCGGCTTAGTAAGATAATACTGAGCTGGGACTTTGTATATAATTGATAATAACATCATATAATATAGTCTCCACCATGGGGCTTGAACCCACGTCCACAAGGTTAAGAGCCTTGTACTCCACCAACTGAATAGTGGACCGTTCAATATAATGGATTAATGCTTGTGTACCTTGAATTTTAGACAGGAGCAATGCATAGCCCCCAAGGGCCAACTCATTTAGAATGTGATGAGTCGGGTCTTCAATAAGTTGAGCAAAAAATGATTTTGCATTAGCCCCCAAGTGCCATGGTGCATGCTGGCAGTGACATGGGACTTGCATACTTGATATAATCTCAATTTAAATAATGTAGCCCCCAAGTGCCGGGTCGTAAGCCTGCAGCGACTTGGGACTATTCCTTCCATTGTAAAATAAATCATATCCATTGATAAGATAATAGCCATTGCGCTAAAGCGACTTTGCAAAAACCTCAATGATAATACTGGTTATTGATAACCATAAATAAAATCCAGCCATGTCGGCTATTCAATATTTGAATAATATAATCCGGTATGAAAACCTCAATCATTCAATATCATAATGAAAATTCAGCCAAGTTTGGCTATTTGAATAATATAACCCAATGATTTATATGCGTATGATTCCAATGGCGCAATCCAAATATGTACTGGCGACTTATAGTCCAAAGCCAGGCCGGGTTAACAAACACAAGATAATTTCTCATCATATATTGGCGACTTATCGTCTTAAAGCCAGGCCGGTTTACTAAACACCAGATAATTTGTCATCATGCTTTATTCAACCTGTTTCTACATACAACAAGTTTAAAGTGTCCTGGCGGTTTACCGCCGGACGGGTCATAATGCCCAACATATAACCCAAGTTTATAACCAAGGCTGCACTTAAGAATAATCAAATATGAAATATATCATACCTGTGACATTGAATCATATCATTGGTTTACCAACTTTTTGTAGTAACGGTGATAACCCCAATCTTGAGTAATGATAACTCCTTTCATACTGTGCCGGTTTACGATAAAACCGTACCGGGTTGTGATAAACACCGGTTGAACCATATATAATACTGGCGACTCGTAGTCAAACCAGACCAGGCTGATAGTCTCCGGATTATGATTTGATCATGTACTGACAACTTGTAATTGAAAGTCAAGCCGGGTTAATGAACACCGGTTTACTCCATAATAAGATGGTAACATAAAATCAAACCGGACAGATAGTCTCCGGATTAAGATTTGATCGTGTTCCGCCAATTTGTAATTGACAGTTGAACCGGATTAACAATGTCGGTTAAAAATGCAATAGAAGTAAAAGGTCTTTAGCAAAAAAGAACAGAATTCAAGCAAAGGCAAAGATAAAATCATTTGCAAATGAGGCTTTAAGCCGATCAAGAGGCATTACCATGGTCTGACACGACCAAGCCCCCAACAGGCGTAGCTATGGTTCGAGTCAGCCAGGTCCCCAAATGACGCATTGGCATTATGCCGATCAAGAGGTGTAGCGATGGTTCGGGTCCGACCAAAGCCCCCAAGTGATGCTGTGGCACTAGGCCGATCAAGAGGCGTGACTATGGTTCGAGACATGACCAAGTCCCCAAGTGATGTTGTGGCTTTTACCTACCAAATGGCGTTGCTATGGTTCGACGCGACCAAGCCCCCAAGTGATATTGTGGCATTGCGCCGATCAAGAGGTGTGACTATGGTTCAGACATGACCAAGCCCCCAAGTGATCAATATTATGATAAGCCAATAAGGCATGATACCCATGTTTGAACCGCGCATCATGGCAGTAGGTCCTCTTTGGCACCCTTTAACTTTTTGCAAGAGATAAATCCTTCTTGAACCGGGATTTTGAACCGGATATTGAGAGCTTCAAAGCTTTGTGGGAGACATCTTTCCCTTGAACTGGATTGTAAACCGGAATCTTCATTTTCAGCCAGAAATTTTCTCATGGCCTTTCAACTCGAACTTGCGAGAAGTTAATTCTTATTGAACCGGACATTTTTAAACCGGATTTGAGCGCTTGAGAGCTTTGTGGGAGAATAGATTTCCCTTGAACCGGATTTTAAATCGGATACTTGAGAGCTTCAGCGAGACTGACTTCCCTTGAGCCGGATTTAAAACCGGAATCCTTTCTAATGATCCGGAACTTCGTCATTGAGCCAGGATTTTGTAACTTTCATATACTTACTAAGCCGGAAATTTTCTGACGGCCTTCAAATAACAGTAGCCTCCGGGACCGGGTTATCTTTCCCTTCAACATCCTGGGGCACTTGAATTTGCTGAAACTGGCAAGACTTGCTGAGTCATATCATCATAGCCCCCAAGTCTTAAGATGACTCAAGGAGTTGTCTTGAGATTCTCCGTACTTGACCATAGCAGAAGGTATGTATCATTGGTGTTGATAACACGATGTGAGTCCATAGAAGGTTGAGGTGACTGCGGCGGGTTATAAATGATCCCGTATGAGCCGTGTCAGCAACTCGGCCAATGGTTCCTTCCAAGGCTATTTGAAGTTAACCAAACTGTAGTGATGGCGACTTACGCACATGTCCATTGAACCATCCAGCACAGACAACGGCAGATGATAACTTGCCTCCCATTTGTTGGAAGAAAACCGGGCTACCCAAGCAGTGACTGGCTTTTTATTCAATAAATAGCTCATGCAAACAGATGTGGCCCGACGTGTTGATGTAGACTAGGCCTCGGGGGCGGCGATTTGCGCACGTCCATTAACAACGAGCAGACGCAATCCCAACAAGCTGATGTGTACCGGAATGCAAGGGCAGCAGCTTGTGTGTGTTCATTCATCATGTGATATGTCCCGGATTATCATCAGGCGGGATATTATCAACCCGTGCTCCATATCCGTGGTATAAACCACATTTTTCATGAATAATGGCCTTGTATATAGAAATATACAAATCAAAGAAATTTGTCCCTTGATAAAAATAATATGTGTTTAAAAAAAATTAGATGGATATCACCTGATGTTTGTAGATGACAAACGGCCTTGGATGACTCGGAGGCAAAACTCAAAGAACAGGCACAGCAGTTCAGCGCGCCGCGAGCTCGTGCAATGAGGTGAAGGCGCGGCCGGTTTAGAGCGTCTGTGACGTCGGCAGACACACGGCCATGGCCAGTCAGGAAAGCAGCAGCAAGCCAGCACCCTCTTGCAAGAAAAAGCGGGCTGGGTTGTGGCCACGGCAGCCTTGACGCGGGGTAATTCGGCGAGGCCGCTCGGTGGTGACCCGGCAGCGATTCAGCGAGGCCGCTCAGGTGATCCAGTAGGTCGACAAGATACGTCCGCAGCACCGGTGAGTTGGAGAAGCGCGGTCGAGGCGGCTTGAGGAGCCAAGGTATGACCGGTCTGTGGCGCGGCCGTTGACTGCATGGCGGAGACGGCAGGGTCGGCCCGAGGTGAGGTGGGCGTGAGCTCAAGGCGACGAAGGCTGGGACGGTTTGGCGATGAAGACGATGATGACTTGAAGTGGAACAGCAAGGCGGCAAAGTGACTCGGTGGGGACGACTCAAAGTACAAGGAGAGGCCAGCTTAGTAGCAAGGCAGGCCGTCGCGGCGGCTCTCCACAGAAGCAAGACGGCCGGCGGCTCTCTCGCTCCAGTTGAAACTGGCGGCGGCCCTCTCCCTATTATGGAATTGAGCAGCTCGGCGAGGCGGACTCCGAGCGGGGTAAAGATGGTCGTGCGGTGCGGCGGCTCGTTGTTTGGTCATGGCAGGGGCGACGGTGGCTCAAAGGTGTAAGGCGGGTCAACCGTGGTGGAGGCGGAGATACGAGCATCACACCAAAGACACTGGAGGTTGGCTGTCGATGCGGAAACGCTAGATGTGGACACGATGACGCCGACGACCAGCTGTCAATGCAGAGATGCTGGATGTGGACACGATGATGCCGATGGCCAGCTGTCAATGCAGAGATGCAGGCAACGCCAGCTTCCATCTTCATGTTTTGGCCACCACATGCGTTCGTCAGTGTACGTATAAGAACGTAGGGCGTAGTGTAAGAGTAATTTGTTCCTTGGAACTAGCACGAAAAGCCTTCATGCGTGTTAATTTGGCCTTCTCTTGTCTGACTGATGCACAAGTTTCCATGACAGCGTCGGCTGTGGGGGCAAAGGCGATTCCGGGACGGCTCAGAAGTTGGTGCAGGAGCGGAGATCAGTAGAGACGGCCCGATGGTTTAGAAAGCGGCTTGGCGCAGGCGCAGGTAGGAGGTGGTTTGCTGTGGAGGCCGGCCAGCTTGCCACGGGTAGCCCGGGTTGCATCCATGGCTACAGCGGCGTCGGCAGGGCCACGAAACCAACGGGTCGATGGTAACGGTTCGCAGCAGATGAAGCGGGTCAGCAGGAGGCAGAGTTTGGGCGGCAGCAGAAATGGGCCGCAGCGACCCGGGGTGCAGTCACGCCCACAGCGCCGGCAGAGGGCACGGCTTGGCGGAGGCCAGTAGAAAACGGCGGTCGGGGCCAGTAGTTCCAAGGCGGACGAAGGTGACCCACGGGCGGCAGCTCTTGTCACGGCAGAAAACAGACACGCCATGAAGGCGACCGGCGGCTCGTGCGTGGGCTGCAGCTCAGACAACGGCCACATAGGCAATGACGGGCCTCGACGGCGGCTCATGGCTTGGACGCGGCCAAGGACGAACCAGCACGAGGCAACGGCGGTCGGGGCGGCTTGTAATCCGGGTCGAAGTGCGTACAGCCGGGCGAATCCGATGCAAAAAAAGGCACATTGAGGCAGATACGGCGGCTGCAGCGATAGTGAGATCTGGGTCGTGGCCGGTCCAGAGCGCGGCGGCTAGTGCTAGAAGGAAGGCCAGTCTCTCTTTTTTTCTGTAGTCTGAATCCAATTGGCCTTAGTCTGCCCAACCTGTCGATGGAGACTTTTCGGACGGCTTCTAACTTTGATCCAGAAGTTCAAAAGCAGTATTATGATTGATTTGACGTGCCAGCTTTGGTCAGGCCCTATATGACTGCTAGTTCCCAGATTGGAAAAGTTGTCACCACCGTTGAATTATTGTACGGCGATTTGTGCAAAGCAACGAGGACGGCGGCTGCTGTAGTAGATATTCACTTGTTTTTGGATTCGACGGATTACTTGTTTTGCCTCTTCTTCTCTTCATGTAATGAGTAGTAGCAGCAGTGGCTTGTCCAATCTTCTCTCTGTGAATCGGTGAGTGAGAGTGAACAGAACACAACTAAACCGGCTCTTCATCCTGAACCAGACGCAAACCATTGCCGCTTGTACCAGCCACGTCCGCTTCTCTTTGTTTTTTTAGACGATCCTGTTGGCCACGTCCGCTGAATTTTATTCTGTCCCTGATCTTGATATGAGAATTGATCTGATTTCTGATAACTGAACATGGAATCGATGTAGATTCTTCTGACCGGCTTTTCTTCTCCGGCATATCGTGAGCCTCTCGATCCTTAGGAAAGATCCCTCCAAGAACTCATCACCACCGTGCGCGGGCCTCACGGTGGGTGCCAACTGTCATGGAATTAACATGTCAGATGTTCTAGTGTGAGGACTTAGTCGCGAGGCCAACGCATCTATGTGGTAGCTTGAGAGGGGTTGAGCGGAATCGAGAGACGCAGGGCAGATCAACACGCAAGACAAGGGTTTAGACAGCTTCGGGCCCCGGGAAACATCATCCGGCAATAGCCCTACATGCTGTTTGAGGCTAGGTCTCATTATGCTCATGAGGGAGTCGCCGTAAACCGGCTCTCCTCTAGTTGTGTCTAGCCCTAGAGATTGTTTCTTGTTGCTTGTCCCTCTTTGGGGAGCCCTGCCCCTCCTTATATAAGTTGGAGGGGCGAGTTACATGTAGAGTCCAATTAGGATTAGGGCTAATCTATCTCTAATACAAACCGGATACATGTCCGGGTCTTGACTCCTTGTAAGGGAAATATCCTTCATGCTTTTCCTCTTAAACCGTTCCACCATAGCGTGATCCGGCCTTCCATAAACCGCCCGTTGGGCCACCTGGTCTGGTCGCTCCTTCTGACCTGCCTGCCGGATTACCAATGAATCGTAAACCGCCAGGTCCAAACGGGTCGCCAGTGAACCGCCAAGTCCGGTCGGGTTACACTTCCGGCCGGTTTACACCGCGGCGTATATCCCCGACAACAGTGATGGGATGACCCAGAAAATATTGCTTGAGCTTGCGACTAGCCATGAATACTCCATATACAAGCTTCTGCCAATGTGGATATCTCTGCTTGGATTTAATGAGCACTTCACTGATGTAGTAAAACGGCCTTTGAACCGGATGCTCTTTGCCTGACTCCTTCCTTTCCACCACAATAGCCACGCTAACAGCTCGGTTATTGGTAGCCACATACAACAGAAGAGGCTCCTTATCAATGGGAGCAGCCAAGACCGGCGGCTTAGCTAACTGTTTCTTTAAAGCCTCAAATGGCTGATGAGCAGCATCACTCCGGACAAAGTGATATGTCATCTTCATCATCTGGTAAAGGGGGGTAGCCTTTTCATCCAGCCGGCTTATGAACCGGCTTAAGGCCGCAATACGACCCACCAAACACTGAACATCATTGATACACGCCGGCTTAGCCAGGGAGGTGATGGCCTTGATTTTCTGTGGGTTAGCTTCAATGCCTCTTTCAGAAACCAGAAAACCCAAGAGCTTGTCTGCTGGTATGCCAAAGACACACTTGGTTGGGTTAAGCATCATCTTGTAGACCCAGAGATTTTCAAAGGTCTCTTTCAAATCATTTATCAAGGTTTCCTTCTTCCTGGATTTCACCACAATATCATCCACATAAGCATGAACATTGCACCCAATTTGATTACGAAGGCAATTCTGCACACACACCACTGGTAAGTCGCCTGGGCACTCTTGAGCCCAAAGGGCGTAGACACATAACAGAAGGCTCCAAAGGGAGTGATGAAGGCTATCTTCTCTTGGTCCTTAACTGCCATCTTGATCTGATGATAACCAGAATAAGCATCCAAAAAGCTCAAACGTTCACAACCCACCGTAGCATCAATAATCTGATCAATACGGGGGAGAGCAAAGGGATCAGCCGGACAAGCCTTGTTTAAGTCTGTATAATCCACACACATGCGCCAAGTGCCGTTTTTCTTAAGTACCAGCACTTGGTTAGCCAAGCACTCAGGATGGAAAACTTCAATGATAAACCTAGCCGCCAAGAGGCGGGCTACTTCTTCACCAATAGCCTTGCGCCTCTCTTCATTAAAACGATGAAGAAATTGCTTGACTGGCTTAAACTTCGGATCAATATTAAGAGTGTGCTCAGTGAGTTCCCTCGGTACACCCGACATGTCAGAAGGTTTCCACGCAAAGATGTCCTGGTTCTCATGGATTAACTCGATGAGCGCGCTTTCCTATTTCGGATCCATGTTAGCACTGATGCTGAACTGCTTGGATGAATCGCCGGGAACGAAATCAACTAGCTTAGTGTCATCTGCCGAATTAAACTTCAACAAGGGGTCATGCTCCATGGTTGGCTTCTTCAAAGATGTCATATCCGCTGGATCAACATTGTCCTTGTAAAACTTCAACTCCTAAGTGGCACACACAGACTCGTCATAAGCAGCATCACCTTCTTCACACTCCAAGGCTATCTTCCGGCTTCCATGCACTTTGATAGTACCCTTGTGACTCGGCATCTTAAGCTGCAAATAAACATAACAAGGTCGTGCCATGAATTTGGCATAAGCCGGCCGCCCAAACAGAGAGTGATACGGGCTCTGGACCTTGACCACCTCAAAGGTAAACGTCTCTGCTCTGGAGTCATGTTCATCCCCAAAGGCTACCTCCAAAGCGATCTTGCCCACTGGATACGCCGACTTACCAGGCACCACTCCATGGAAAACAGTATTGGAGGGTTTAAGATTTTTGTCGGCCAATCCCATGCGACGAAAAGTATCATAGTAAAGGATATTGATGTTGTTGCCTCCATCCGTGAGTACTTTGGTGAATTTATACCCTCCAACCTGAGGCGCCACCACCAGAGCCAAGTGGCCTAGATTATCAACCTGGGGCAGGTGATCCTCACGGCTTCGGAGAATCGGGTGTTCAGACCATCGTAAGTAACGAGGAACCGCTGGCTCAACAACGTTCACTGCCCTTTTATGGAGCTTCTGATCCCGCTTGCACAAACTCGTGGTGAAGACGTGGTATTTCCCACTATTCAACTACTTCGGGTTACTTTGATAACCAGACAACTGCTGCTGAGTCCCCTGGCCAGACTATTGATTATAACCACCCTGATTGCCTTGGCCTTGAAAACAGGAATTTGAATTGCCACCACCATAACCCGGACCATAGGAGCCGGGACCTGAGTCGCCATCCAACCCAGGATTGTTCTGGAAAAAAATTGACTTTCTTTACTCCTTCATAATGAAGCAATCCTTCCAGAGGTGAGGGGCCGACTTTTCCCGTGTACCATACTTCGGGCAGGGCTGATTCATCAACTCCTCAAGATTGAAATTTGGCCCTCCAAACCAAGGAGGTGGATTTCCTTTGCGATGCTGACCATTATTCTGCACATTGGTGTTAGCCACAAAATCCAAATTACTATCAGCTTTGCGCTTACCAATGCACCCCCCCCTCCCTGATTTGCCGGGTTATGCTGCTGCCCGTGGTGTTGCCACTCTTATTTCCCTTACCCGGCTTTTCATCATCACACTCGGGGTCCTTGGTACTATCAGAGTCGGCATACTTGACTAGAGCCGCCAATAGCTCCCCCATGTCACTGCAGTGGCGTTTAAGCCGCCCTAATTTTTGCTTAAGGGGCATGAAACGACAGTTCTTCTCCAGCATCAGGACTGCTGAACCGACATTGATGCGATCTGATGAGTGCAGGATAGATGAGACCCGGCGCACCCAATGGGTTGTTGACTCGCCCTCTTCTTGGACACGGGAGTCCAAATCCACAATTGACATAGGCTGCTTGCACGTGTCTTTAAAATTCCGGATAAACCGGGCTTTTAGCTCGGCCCATGATCCAATGGAGTTGGCCAGCAGCCCTTTCAACCAAGTGTGAGCCGTCCTGTCCAACATCATAGTGAAATACTTAGCACATGCAGCATCGCCAACATCCAGCAGCTCCATTGCCATCTCATAACTTTCAACCCAAGCTTCAGGGGGTTGATCTGCTGTGTAGTTAGGCACCTTACGAGGACCCTTGAAATCCTTGGGCAAACGCTTGTTACGCAAAGCCGACACTAAACATGGCACACCCAAGGTTCTAGAGGTCACGCCTGCCTCCACCGAAGCTGTCGGATAAGCCGGAGAATGTTGCTGAGACGCTAGCACCGCCTCACGCCGCGCTCTGCCCTGTTCCACCAAAGCCTGAACATCATTACCAGCGCACGGCGGGTCAGGCCTACGAGGCTGATTGTGGTGCCGCTCACTGCTTGACACGGCCACCTCATCAATGTGCTTGTTGTAACTCCGGCTTGGACGAGGGGTTGAGTGAATCCGCTTGCGGCTGTAGGAATAAGCCGCCTGTTGAGCCACAGCTGTTTGGAGAAGCTCTCTGGCCCTCCGTGTCTCAATCGCAGCTGGAGACTTGCCTTCAACTAGGAGAGCCGCCAATCGCGTTGCCGCAGCGATCATGTTATCTAAAGGGTTAGAATAATGACCCAGTGGCGTCGGTACATACTAAGGCGGAGTAGCATTCAAATGGGGTAGATCCGTCGTGCGCGGCTGAACTGGTGCTCCAACCCCAGGCGCTTCACTCGTCCGGTTCATCTCCGGCGGGTTACTGGTCCCTGCTCCAGGCATATTGAAGAGGTTTCTCGCATCATAAATCATGGGCAAACGACTCTGGTGCCTTCTCCACATGATCTCATTTGAAGCGTTTTGATCCATTGTGAGCCAGAAAGACTCTGCCTGAATCCTTTGTGCTTGGGCGTCCAAAATGGCCCACTCTGCAGTCATCCTAGCATTCTCAGGCGCCAGCTCGGCCTTGGCTTGAGCTATCTCATCTCACAGTTTAGCCACATCCACCTTGTGTTGTTCCTGGTTGTCCGGGGTTACTTCCACCCCCATCAGAGTCGCCAGAGTCTGTAACAACTCTGTGAGAACTTGAGCCGGCGGGCGCGCAGAACCGATAGCACCAGCCGCCGCTGCGGCCATTGAACTGGAGGTCATAACCGCGGCGGTTGTTGAACCAAGAACTGGCTGTGTGCCAGACATGAAGATCGCGACCCTATTAGGCGGCTCGTAGGGGTCCAGAATATTGTCACCATCGGAACAGCCCCCAAGCCGGCTGTCTTGCAGTTGATACAATGATTTAGTTTTGCATGTCAACGACTCACCATCAGAGTAGTTGGCCATCTCACCACCAGACATAGATCCTTCTTCACCTTCCACCCCATGGATGAAACCAATAAAGGCACGCTTCATGGCGGGCTGAACTCGGGCGGGTCGTGCACGCTGAGCCGTCTCGATGATGTCAGTGTAGATGTCCGGCTCAGGGCCCGGTTCGCTGATCTTGCCGATGAAGACATGGATTCCACCGAAGGGGACCCGATACCCGTACTCAATTGAGCCGGCCTCGGGGCACCAGCCTGCATCATCGATGTAGAGCTTGCCGTGATGACTCTTGGTCATCCGGCCCACAGCGTATCCCTTGATCCCTTCGAAGTTGACCTGTAAGAACTCGAAACCACCGTGCGCTAGCCCCACGATGGGCGCCAACTGTCTTGGAATTGTCATGGCAGATGTCCTAGCAGAAGGACTTAGTCGTGGAGCCATCGCAACTAGGTTAGCTTAAAGGGGTTAAACGGGACAAAGTACACACAGAGTTCATACTGGTTCGTCCCCTTGCGGTGAAGGTAAAAGCGTAATCCAGTTTGAGGTGGTATTGCTAGGGTTTCGATTACCAGGGCGCAAATACGCTTGACCTAGTTCTCGATTGGTTGTTTCTTGCCCTAAATCGCCACCAGGTCGTCCCTTTATATACACGGGTTGACGCCTGGCGGTTCATAGAGTCCCGGCCAGCTCATACACAATGTGTCCGGCTCGGTGATAGAACATATACTTTCCTTAATGTACAAGTTAACATATGGCGGTTTACACCCGTGGGTCTCAAGTCACCTTTGGGCCTTGGGCTTTCAATAAGCCTGCTTCCTGAACCGCCATCTTCAACATCTCCACAGGCCTTGTCATTATGGACCACCAGTGGTATGACCCGGCCCCTCCTCCCAATAGTTATATCCCCAACAGTGTCTCAATACCATCGTCCTATATATCTATCTTTACCTCTCGACCATTTCGAGACTCCTCGTCATGTCCATGATCTCATCCGGGACTCCAAAAAGCACTCGGTCACCAAATCATATAACTCATATGACACTATTTCTTCAATGAACATTAAGCGCGCAAACCCTACGGGTTCGAGAACTATGTAGACATGACCAAGACACCTCTTCCGTCAATAACCAATAGCGGAAACTAGATGCCCATATTGGCTCCTACATATTCTACGAAGATCTTTATCGGTCGAACCTGATGACAACATACGTAATTCCCTTTGTCCATCGGTATGTTACTTGCCCGAGATTCGATAGTCGGTATCTTCATACCTAGTTTAATCTCGTTACTGGCAAGTCTCTTTACTCGTTATGTAATACATCACCTCGTAAACTAACTCCTTAGTCATTTTCTTGCAAGCTTATGATGTGTATTACCGAGAGGGCCCAGAGATACCTCTCCGATACTCGGAGTGAAAAATCCTAATCTCGATCTATGACAACTCAACAAACACCTTTAGAGATACCTGTAGAGAATCTTTATGATCACCCAATTACGTTGTGATATTTGATAGCACACAAGGTATTCCTCCGGTATTCGGGAGTTGCATAATCTCATAGTCAAAGGAATATGTATTTTTCATCAAGAAAGCAATAGCAATAAACTGAAAGATCAATATGCTGAGCTAACGGATGGGTCTTGTCCATCACATCATTCTCCTAATGATATGATCCCGTTATCAAATTACAACTCATGTCTATGGTTAGGAAACCTTAACCATCTTTGATCAATGAGCTAGTCTAGTAGAGGCTCACTAGGGACACGGTATTTGTTTATGTATTCACACATGTATATAAGTTTCCAATCAATACAATTCTAGCATGAATAATAAACCTTTATTATGAATAAGGAAATCTAAAATAACAACTTTATTATTGCCTCTTGGGCATATTTCCTTCACTACCTGGCCCATGCCAGTCATCATCTCCACCACGCCAGGAGGATGCGGGCGCGTGCCCAATGCGCGCACACACATAGCACGCCACGCGAGCTGCCTTCCTGCATTCTCGGGACAGCACGACGCTGTGGATGACTACCCTGGTGCCGTCTGGATTGATCCATTCTCCCAATTCACCCCCTCTCCCTCTCCCTCGCTCTCCCCTACAATGGTAGAGCCTGCCATGGCTGCGCCGCCGTGAACCCTCGCGCTCACTGAGCTCTTCTCGCCTCCCCACCGTGTCTTTGAGCATTGCCATCGACCGCTACTTTGCCTCACCCGAGCCCCATGTGCTCGGACGCCTTGCATCGCTGGCATCATCGCCTTCTTCCTCCTCGGTTGCTGAAGGCCACACCCGTCGATTCATCGATGTCTCCGCCTCCCCGATCTCGCCTCCTGCCTCGTCCATCCTGTTGTGATCCCTTGCGCCGAAACCCCTAACCATGTGGCTTGTTGCTCGCCATAGCCGATGTTCCCATGACGGCTGTAGCATGCCACTGCCCGAGCTCGTCGAGGACGCAGCTCCAGTGACCTTCGGGTCTCATGCGCGTGCCTGTTGGGCTCGTGAGCGGTTAGGGCGATAATTCTATATCGGCCATGTTTATGCTTAGGACGATAATTCTATATCGGCCTTTGATTTTAATTTTTTTACATCATATCTTGGAAATGATTACCACCAATCAACTTTAAAGAGATGGGAATGAACCCATTCCTTGTAGCACTAAGGAAATCAACCTCTAAGAGGTCATGCCCTGTTAAGCAAGTAACATCGGGATGATTCCAATCCACCGGGGCATCGACCAAAGTAACACAAGCCGAATTATCAGCGTGAATGACTTCTACTTCTTCATCGACCCATTGTATTAAGAACTGATGCATGGTAGATGGCACGCACTAGTTAGCATGAACCCAGTCACGACCTAATATAACATTATAGTTACCTTGCACCTCGGCGATGAAGAATGTGGTGGCCAAAGTTTTGCTCCCCACGGTGAGTTCCATGCACATCACACCTTTGGCCTCTGTCTTTTCTTTACCCTCAAATGCGTTAAGTACCATATTGGACTTCATCAATGCATCATCAAGTAACCCCAACTTATCGAAGACCAAATAGGGCATAAGATTTACCACAACACCACCATCAACGAGCATCCTAGCAACCGGTGATCCGTTAATATGACCTTTGAGGTAGAATGGCTTCAAGTGTTTCACCGGTTCTTTTGGCTTCTCGAAGATAGCGTTCTTAGGACCAAAATCTAGTTGGGCACCTCCCCTTCTTCACCTATAGCACAAAACTCGGCAGATAAGTCCCAAACTGGCGTAGATTCGTAATCCACCATCTCATCTTCATCTCCCAATGTGTATATTGGACTTGAAGTTTCCTCAACTGAAGGAGATGTTTCAGGTGGTGTGGATGATGTAATAAGGGTCGCATCATCATCTTTTGGTGGTGTAGGTGTTGTTGTAGCTAATGTAGGAGCATCTACGTTTTCTTTTTGTTTAGGCCTCCACACTTGTTTTGTGAGTGCCATGGGCCGATTTCATTGAACAATTCGTCCCTTTGCTTCTCTTCTTTGCGCTCTACCTTCTCGTGGTTCCTCATGCATTGTTATATCCTTTTCATGGTCTTAGTTAAACCCAGGGGACACCACTTAGGTTGAGTATATTTGGGATCCCTAGGTTTGGCCTTGCTTGTGCTAGGCTCATGATCGTTAACCATGGAACCCTGCTGAACAATAACAATACCACCATCAGAATTAGCCAGATTAGCAACAATCGACTCTCTGATACCCTTTTGCTTGTCACATTCTGAAATTTCCACATTAGGTGACTTAATAAGCCACACTTTTTTATTGACCTTGCTTGGAGAAATATTTGTTGGCAAATTAGCACCATAGCTCAAACTACCTTGGGTGGGATAATAAAGCCTCTCGCGAGCAGACCTTCTAGGTGTTGCCCACCCCATCTGAAAAACGTAAGGATCCATTGGGGGCTTCCCCCATCCTCCATTGAAGTCTCCCATGTAATATGGCACATAGGGGTAGCGACATGCACAATGTTGGTGTACATGACCCATATGGCCTTGCATAGCGTCAAAATTCTTTTTTCAGAGGTGATCATGAATGCTTCGAAAGTGATGTTCGATTAGAGTTGGCTTGATTCTCTTGAGATTAGCTTCACTCTTTTTCCACTTGCCAACTTATGCATTATTGGGCTTCGTAAGTTTAACATGAGTATTCTCTTGGACTTGCGGTTGCCCCCCCCACAAGTGCAGGATTTTTGATGATGACCTTCAATACTACCTTGCCATCACGTTGTTTATCAAGCACAACTTCTCTTCCCAAGACTTTGGTGCCCTCCATGCATTTCCTGGTTTCACCAATAAAAACATTATCTTATTAGCAGATTCAGCTATATTAGGTTGCATTAACATTTTCTTCCCTTCCAAGCCCATGGTGTTTATCGGGAAGGATTGTTTATAAACTTGCATCTCAGCAAAATTCAATTGTCCGTCATTAATGGCCGATTTTATCTATCATCGAAAAACATTAAAATTGTTAGTAGCATGAGAAAATGAATTGTGGTACTTGCAATAAGCACGCCATTTTAGCTCCTCAAACAGTGGTATGGTGTGTGATATTCTAATCATCTTATCTTTCAAGAGAGCATCAAATATTTTATCACACTTAGATATATCAAAAGTAAACTTCATCTCCTCATCATGATTCTTGCCAATCAGCTTAAGAGCATTGCATGTATAGGGTTTGGCCTTTGAGGACCAAACAAATTCATTAGTATAGACATCAACCTCATCGTCTGAATTACCATGATTGTATTCAACCATGTGCATTCTAATACGATCGGTTGTAGATCTATGAACCTCTTTACTTCGACTCTCTTGAGCCAAAGCTTTTTGGAAGACTTGATTAATACTCAGAAACTCATAACTTTCTAACCTCTCTTTAATATGAGTTTTCAAGCCATTAAGAACAAGACCCGCCAAGTCTCTCTCACTTATCACTAAGTTATAACATCGGTTTTTTATATGTCTAAATATCTTGACATAATCGATGAACGATTAATCATGTTTTTGCCTAACCGATGTAAGATGTGACAACTTAAGCTCATCATCGCCACTATAAAAGTGATCATGAAACTTTTTCTCTAATTGTGACCATAAGAGAATTGAGCCATGTGGTAAAGCAGCAAACCATGAAAATGCAGTGCCAGTTGAAGATACTGATCGTGAGTTACTCCTCAGTCTTCATCAGAAGGTTGATCGCAATCATAAATGGGTCAAGCGTCAGTTTGGTTCAATTCTTCACAACATGACCTCTACACACAATGCAGTGAAGAAAAACCACTACTACCTCCATGAAACCTTCAAGCGCTTTGGGCTGTTCTTTCAAATGTCTACAACACGGAAGGCCCGGCGATAATGGGTCTCAAGGAAGAATTTGACTGGTCTGCACCTCCTCCGAAGAAATACAAGAAGGTCAAAGTTCCTTCCTTGGTGGCCAGCTCCTATTCTTCATCATGAGACACTGATGAAAATGAAGACTTGGACGACACTGCGGCAGGCCCCACTACGACAACCGACCCCAACAACGCTGGCGCTCCTTCATCAACTTGAAATTCTTGAGGCGTTAGTCCTCGGCCGATCCTTTTGGTCATTCGATGACAAAGGGGAGAAATTTGAGTTAGTCTTCAAACGGGTCTATTATATGGGCATTTTTTTGTTAAGATACAACTCTCGTTCTTCTGAAACTTTTATTGGATCGAGTTGTAATCTTAAACCTGATGGTGTTTTGATACTTTTGATGCATTGTGCTCTGATACTCTTGATGTGTTATTTTGCATGCTTGTTCCTCATTAATGTTATCGCACGCATGCTGAATTTCATCAAGCACCATATTTCATCATGCATTTCAAATTCTTCATATTATATGTCAAATGCGTGTATGAATTACAAGATATAGGGGGAGATCTCCATGATTCAACTCTTCAAATGTGAACTGCCTCAAAAGCAAATTCCTCACTATGCACATCTTCAGGGGGAGTTCTTCTATATCTTGTAATCAAATTCCTCAACATCAGTATTTACACTTCATATGTTTATCCCCGTTGAAAACTTAACCTATATTGTCATCAATCACCAAAAAGGGGGAGATTGTAAGGGCATCTAGTGCCCCTTAGTGATTTTGGTGTATTGAAGACTTATAGGTTAAGGGACTAATGTGTTTATGAGTGTACACAGGTCTATAAGTCTATGAGGAGTTTGATATTTACAGTGAAAGTTGACCCCTAAAAATGAAGTTCTTCGACTGAAGACTTTGATATTCTGAAGACTTTTTGAAGACTTTGAAAGTGAAGAAATTGGTGTGACCTTGAAGACTTGGTATTCATTTGAGGAACATGAAGCGTGAAGACTTTTGTTTTCATAGTTTCGTTTTTCTCTTTCTTGAGTCATAGGAAACACCGTACTGTTAAAGGGGGTCGAGGAAATACTAAGGAAAAATTTCCATGTGATGCTCAACTCAAAAACCTACACCTACCAATCCCTTCGAGTGAAGCCTTTGGAAATCTCATACAGTTCAGTCAATTTCTTGATGTGAGAGCGAAGTTCTTCAGTCGTTGAGAATTTATTCGACCGAGGAGTTAAAATTCGCCGGTCGGATTGCCTACACAATGAGAACATGATAGCCCCGAGGAATTTGAGAGTCAAATTTCTGACCGTTCTTGTCTTTGCGCCACTGTCCCAAAATATCTTATCCACCTAACGGTCATATCATTGAAGGGCATTTATGTCTTATCATGTCGGGCTGCTCCCTAGGCTATAAATAGCCGCCCCTACAACCACTAGCTGGTTGGCTGCTCCGAAGAACTTGACACTTGTCATTTGAGAGCAACCCATCCCGACTTTGGCGAAAATCATCGAGTGAGGAAAACCCAAAACCAAACCCCTACAAACCCAAAGTGATTGAGCATCATCAAGAGATTGATCCTGCGTGGATCCGACGCTTGTTACCTTTTAAGACTGTGCTTCTTCCAGACGGTTAGGCGTCATGGTCTAGAGCATCCAAGACGAATTGTGGATCGTCGAGTGACCAAGTCTGTGAAGGTTTGGAAGTCGCTGAAGACTTACCACGAGTGATTGGGCGAGTCATGTGACCTTAGTTCAAGGAGAATCTGGTGAGGACTTGGTGTCTGAGCTGCGTGCTCAGCAAGCTGGGTGTCCGGACTGTGTGTCCTCGAGTTTAAATACTCGGCCGCTCCAACCAGATGTACAAGCGAGACAGCAGTTGGAACTGGTCTACCAAATCATTGTCTTCACCAACCTAACTGGTTCTATTTCCTCAACTCTTTCATTTCCTCATTACTGTGTTGAGTGTTCATTCATATCTGTGTTTGAAGACTTTGACTGAAGACTTTCTCAGTTTCCTCAGTTCAATTTCTTCAGTCTGTTTGTCTTCATCTTGTGCTATCCTGTGTTTACGCTTTCTGTACTCTTTGATTGTCTTCATTTCATCATGATGACCATGCCCGCATTCTCTTATGCTTACTTCCGAGTACTTATTCCGCTGCAAGTAGTTCTTCGCTAAGGAATTTCCTCACCGGCAAATTCCTCAGTGAAGAATTCATAAAAATCGCCTATTCACCCCCCCTCTAGTCGATATAACACACTTTCACCTACGGGCCCGTAGGTATTAGTTAGATGGCTTCTTCTCTCTTTGATCTTTAATACAATGTTCTCCTCTATGAGATCTATTTGATATAACTTTTGCGGTGTGTCTGTTGGGATCCGATGAATTGCGAGTTTATGATCA
This sequence comes from Aegilops longissima, assembly GCA_021605205.1. Taxonomy (NCBI): domain Eukaryota; kingdom Viridiplantae; phylum Streptophyta; class Magnoliopsida; order Poales; family Poaceae; genus Aegilops; species Aegilops longissima. The sequence goes on along the minus strand of CM038679.1, from coordinate 485,905,729 downwards.
GTTCTATCCATGAATATTATTTGTGTCTTCTTTGATATCTTATATGCATGATTGTTGTAGCCTCATTATCCAAAACTTTGGTTTGGTTTGGCCAACTAGATTGCTTTTTCTTGCAATGGGAAGGGGTGCTTTGTGATGGGTTCGATCTTGCGGTGTCCTCACCCAGTGACAGAAGAGGTAACGAGGCACACATGTATCATTGCTATTAAGGATAAAAAGATGGGGTCTATTCCTACATGAATAGATCTTATCTACATCATGTCATCGTCCTTATTGCATTACTCCATTTCTCCATGAACTTAATACACTAGATGCATGCTAGATAGCGGTCCATGTGTGGAGTAATAGTAGTAGATGCAGTAAGGAGTCGGTCTACTAATCTTGGACGTGATCATTGCCCTGGATATCGTCATAATTATTTGCTCTTCTATCAATTGTCCAACAGTAATTTGTTCATCCACCGTATGCTATATTCTTAAGAGAAGCCACTAGTGAAACCTACGGTCCCCGGGTCTATTTTCTATCATATTGTTTTCAGATCTATTATTCCAAAACCCAAAAATGCCTTGCTGCACATTTTTCTTTCTTTATTTTATTTTATGTTTTTTCAAGATCTATTTATCCAATCTCAAACAATTTAATCTATCTCAATATCGTGGAGGGATTGACAACCACTTTTATGCGTTGGGTTGCAAGTATTTGTTATTTGTGTGAAGGTACCGCTTACATAGTGTTGCTTGGTTCTCCTACTAGATTGATACCTTGGTTTTATAATTGAGGGAAATACTTACCGTTGCTATGCTGCAGCATCCTCTCCTCTTCGAGGAAATACCAACGCAAATACAAGCAATCACTCATGTTGAAGGAGACCCATCCGAAAGCGCGGTACGCAAGCAATTCGGCGGCTGCTTTTCAGGACCCGAAACCCCAAGCGCCCGGGAGGGACCCCGTCAGGACGTGCGGCGGCTATGGGCTGCCCTAGGTTGGTCCGCCCGCCCTTAGAGCCCCGAGGATCGCTGCCCTTCAATACGAAGAACAAACGAAGAAAGAGAGAGAACGAACAAGGGAGAGGTGTAAAATTAGGGTAAAAAGTAGATGGGTTTTGCGATTGCGTGTTATTGTTTCAATCGACCATCACCCCTCATGTATATAAGAGGCAGGTGGAGTACTTGCAAGGAAAGGTTTGGATTCACGTCCAAAACCCTGTTTGGGTCCAACTCGGAGTCCAAACTTTCCAAAATTGTTCGGTTTAAAATCTGGCTGCATATTGCGGGTCACTTTTGAGACACTAAACAATCTCGGATAAAAATGAGCCCAAAAGTAATCTTAACTGTTTCGACAAGACGAACAATTTTGATGTTGAACGTTTTATGATTCAAGGCCATCCTGAAGGCCAAATCGCTCATGCAAAACTGGCAAATAGGGGCGCTACCCATCAGACATCAAATAAATGCGTGTTTGATTGGGCGCGCCATGTTTCACTCGTGATAGGGATGCACTCCGATGGGTCTAACTTCTGCATACGACCTTAGATTAAGACTACTTTTATATCAAAAGTTACCACTTCGACGAGACGAAGACAACTCGTGTAGAAAGTTTCCTCATATGATGCTGTCCCTCCGGGTTAATCGGCCGAACAGTTCTCTGGATACAAAATCTAGTATTTCAAACACAACTGCGGCCTTCGAGATGACATCGGAGGGCCATGGCCCAAACTTCAAATATGTTCATGTCAACACTACAAAACTTATTCATGTATATCAATTCCTCATTTGAGGCCAAAATCTGGTATCAACACCCACCACTACTCTTGTCACAACAGTGGTGGGATCTACGTTGCACCCTCCATAGGTGAACTGATGCGGAGCATCCTTCCATCATCCCCATGGACTCTACACCAACACATCGAACCCCACATGGACCCATGACTAGAGCTAGAGAACGCGCAATGGAAACCGAGGTGAACTCTTTCCTACTCGACATGCATATGGATACAGGTGGAACTTGGTTGCTACCTCACCAAAATTCTCTATGTGTCGTTAGGTACAAAGAGGAACAGTCCCAAGAAGCTAAGGAGCGTCACCAAGGAGTAGGAGAACCACCCCAAGTCCACACAAAGGAAGGAGAAGTCAAACAGCAGCTGGACAGGAAGTCTCAGGCGACCCCGTGCGCACGGGCCCCCGAGACCCCGTGCCCACGGACTATCCAGGGAGTTGGCGCTATAGCACCCCGTGCACACGGGCGTGTACCGTGCACACGGGACCCCCGTGCGCATGGGCCCAACTTACCCCGTGCGACGAGCCCTACAGGATGGGCGGCTGATATGGTGTTTTGGACCATCCCTTCTTCCACTTCGACCCCAAGCCTATATATTCTGTACCTAAGGTTATGTTTAGGGTTAGCAAAGATTATATGAGATATTTGTGAGCTTTGCTCATTCTACCACTCCATTGGAGATCAAGGCCTCTTAGAAGAGGATCCAATTGTGGACTTCAAGACCTCCATCTTAGAGAAGACTACCATCATCAAGACCTCATTTATAAGGAGTGGGAAGAACTCTGCCTAGTGCTTGTTTCCTTTGATTGTGCTTGTAATCTTGTGGATCTCATGTATGCTACTCTAGTAGATGTGTGATTTGGGTTTTGTTTGAGTGTTCCTCCCTTGTGTTCTTGTGTGTTCATCATTTTCCCCACCTCCAAGTGTGAAAAGATCCCCTCTAGGGTTTCACCCTACAACATCTTGGTATCAGGAGCAAGGTTGATTCACATCTTGGAGTCCCTACCCTCCACTTTCTAGCTTGATTTTGTTGTTTTCGTCCTAATTTGAAAATCCCCACCAAAAATAGCCCCAAAATTTTTCTTGCAATTTGTTGGGTCTTGTGAGATTTGGTTGATTTGATCCACGATTTTGGTGTTTGGCAAGTGGATCTACCCCCTACCATCTTCCCCACACTTCCATCCATTGAATTTGGCCACAAGTTGAAAATACCCACGGATCCAAAGCTTTCCGTCCGCTTCGAGAGGACCCCGTGGACACGGGCCTCACTTACCCCGTGTGCACGGACCATCCAGAGCACTTTAGCCATTTCCTATTTTGCGCCATTTTGACACCCCACCACCACTTGTGTTCTTCCGCAATATTTCTCGTGGTTGTTTGAGTTTTGGGTTACAGTTTCTCTCGTGTTCCTAAGGTGTTTCGGCTCCTTAGGCACAATTTGACGTCATCATCACCGCTACTCGACCATCGACTCGGACTCCACGTCGACTTTGACCAACATCAACTTCATACCAACCGTAAGCATGGACGGTAACCTCGACGACACCATAGCATTACCCTTGCCATTACCTTGATAGCTTCGAGCCTCTTTTGCGTAGCTTACCAATCGAGACTAGCGAGTTGAGAATTGACGGGCTACCCCTTAGTGCACCTTAGTGTTACGTCTCCCCCGTGCATATATTATGTGTTGATTCGCATTGTGGCTCGCATATCAAGCATTGTGGCATAGTAAAAAGACAAAGGAAGCTTTTAAGCAAAAGAGAAGAGAAGCAAAGAGCTTATAAGCAATAGCATCGAGCCTCATAACATAGATACATCATCTTGGTCACTACATACTCAAGCATACTTGGGATAGTAGACTACCTGTTTCTCTCTTAGGTTGGTGCACTAGCATATCTAGCCCATTAGAGCAATCGAGCTATGTCTTTCTAGTATACGTGCAACACGAGCTTTATCCGTGGTTACACATTTTGTGCTCATTCCTTGGTTGCGCGGATCCCATTTATCTTCCGTGTGTGTGTTCCTAGTGATATCCTTGGGTTCGATCTATTTGTCCTACTTGTGATTTGTGAATGTTTTCAACTTTTTCGATATATTGAATAACATTTGCTTGAATTATTTTGTGACACTTCCTAACTGAGATCCATCATAAGCCCTTTTACTTGTAGGTGTGAGAAACAAAACACGGTACCAATTCTCCTATTATAGCATCACGTGGGATCATACTTGATACATCCACAATCTTCGGAAACGGTAACTTTGGTTTTGTTCTCTCATTTCCTACTCACCACCACCTTTATATGATGGATAGGCCTTCATCGTCGACGAACCCTCTCTTTGAGGAACAAGATGACGACCGCGACTATGTCCCCAAGAATCACTTCTTCATTGCACAACGAGCTCTGCATCAAGAGAGTGAAGCTTTTGGTGATTGCCTCGAGCAACTCACAACCGACCTACGACAATCGGAAGCACGACAAAGGGACTATTTGGATGCCAAGCTCTCCAAAAAAATGGATGAATTCCGCAACTTGATCGTGAGCCGAGTATCTTTCTCAACCTCTTCACCAAGACAGCGCCCTTCAAGTCGACACTTGTCGTCTTACTCTTCTTTTGATGCGAGTCCCCCTCGACGCGACCAAAATCAAGATCGCCAAGCTCAAGAAAATCCCTTCCATGGCAATGGCCTACAAGACTGAGTTCGAGCACGTGAACAAGCGAGACGCCAACAATAAGAAGCTATGGAGCATGATCTACCTCCACAATGTCCTCGTCAAGCTTCTCACGACGGCGATGCAATTCGGTAAGAGCAACAAAGTCGTGAAGCTCAAGCTCAAGCGGCTCAAGATGCACTTCAAGAGTCCACTAGAGCCATTGCCCAACACAACCTTCAAGTACGTGAGCAAGAGGAAGCCCTTCATCAAGCACGACAAGAAGAATCTGCCCGACATGAAGAACAACAAGAAAGACAAAACCGAGAACATATGCCTCGCCCTCCTCCATGTCAAGAGCAACAACAAGCAGATCGCGTGCTTCAAGATCCTCCTCGACAAGAGCGACATCAACATTGTCACTATGACGAAGAACTCCACTATGACAAGATCAAGTTCACCATGCCCAAGTTCTCCGGAAGCAATGACCCCGAGGAGTATCTCTCATGGGCCTTGAAAGTGGACAAGATATTCCGTCTACACAACTACAACGAGGAAAAGAAGATTGCCATGGCATCCCTCGACTTTCAAGACTACGTCCTCATTTGGTGGGAGCAACTGATCGAGCGACGCCACGAGAAGGACGAGCCACCCATCACGACTTGGACAAAATGAAGGACGTAATGCAAGTCGGCTTCGTTTCCACATACTACACTTGAGATCTCTTCAAGAAGTTGCAACTTCCCAAGCAAGGCACGAAGACGGTGGAAGAATACTATCAGGAAATGGAGATTGCCATGATATGAGCCAATGTAAAAGAAGATGATGAGCAAACAATGGCACGCTTCTTGAATGGCCTCAACCACCCAATACGGAAGATCGCCGATTTCCAACCCTACTCAAACCTTCTCGAGCTAGTTCATCAAGCGACCAAGGCGGAATGAAAAGTACAAGAAGACTTCAAGTATGCAAAGTTCTCATCCAATACCTACGGCTCATACACTCAAGCTACCTCTACTACGACTTCGACACCTCCTACCTTGACTAGAGCATCACCAAGTACCGGCAACAAGTCAAGTTACAAGCAAGAGACACCTTCCTCGACTCGTCCTCCGACAAGCAACTACAAGAACAAGACTTCTTCTTCAGCAGCACCACCGGACGATCCCGTCAAGACAAGTTCTATCAAATGCTTCACATGCGGTGGCCATGGACACAAGTCTTTCCAATGCATCAAGAAGCGAACCATGATCACCAATGATGATGGCACATACGACTCCATGAGTGAAGACGAGATGGAAGCTATTGAGCACGTCGCCATGCACCGTCAAGTGAACAAAGAAGAAGATGCTCAAGTCTATTGCGACAATGATTCAAGTCCCGCTCTTTTGGTCTCCAAGGTCTTGACGCTTCAACACCAATAAGGCGAAGACCAAATGTGTCACATCTTCCACACCAAGGCCGGCATCAATGAATGCTCCGTGAAAGTCATCATCAATAGAGGAAGTTGCCACAACTTGGCAGGCGAAGAGCTATGTTGCAAGCTACACTTGGCGAAGAAGAAACACCCTCGCCCCTACAATGTTCAATGGCTTAGCGACTCCGGCACAATTCAAGTGGAGCAAACCGTGCATGTTTCTTTCAAGATCGGCACCTACGAGGACATCATTGAGTGTGACGTGGTTCCTATGTCTGTGTGCCATCTTCTCTTGGGAAGACCTTGGAAATTTGACTGCGGCGTCATCCACAACGGGAGAACGAACCACTACAACTTCAAGATGAAGGGAATGGAGTATGTGCTACAACCTATGTCTCAAGCCAAGTGATCGCCGACAAGCAAGAATCCACCCATCATGGAGAGACTAGTGAGAGAGTGAACCACCACAAAGAGAGTGAGCGCCACAAGCCCAAATTGAGTGACTCTTCGCCAAGAGAGAAAAACTTAGTCCTCCTAGCCACAAAAAGAGCAATGCGAGAAGTGTGTGAGAACCCATCGAGTGTCATGCACTACGTCCTATTGTGCAAAGATGAGGTGGCAAAGACTAACACTCCTAATCCTCTTCCTCTAGTGTTTTCTGATTTGTTGCAGGAATTCGGCGATGTCTTTCCGGAATAACTAGCTCCTGGTCTTCCTCCTCTATGTGGAATTGAACATCGGATCGACCTCATCCCCGGCGCACCTCTTCCTAACAAGGCTCCATACCGCGTCAACCCCGAAGAAACCAAAGAAATACATAGGCAAGTCCAACATCTCATAGATCATGGACATGTGTGTGAAAGTTTGAGTCCTTGTGCCGTACCGGTAATTCTTATGCCAAAAAGAGACGGTAGCTTTCGCATGTGTTCCGATTGTAGACCTATCAATGCTATCCCCATGATATAGGCATCCCATTCCACGCCTTGATGATATGCTCGATGAGCCTAGTGGTGCCTCAATTTTCTCTAAAATTGATCTCTAAAATTGATCTTAGAAGTGGCTATTATCAAATCCGCATACAAGAAGGTGATGAATGGAAAACTGCTTTCAAAACAAAATTCGGCTTGTACGAGTGGTTAGTTATGCCTATGGGTTTATCGGAAGCACCCGGTACTTTCATGCGTGTTATGCATTATGTGCTTCGTCCTTACATTGGTGTGTTCATTGTAGTTTACTTTGACGACATTCTTGTGTTTAGCAAATCCCTCAAGGAACATGTAGATATCATCTTAGGGCCGTTTTGCAAACTCTTAGAAAAGAGCGACTTTATGCCAACATGGAGAAATGCACATTTGGTGTTGACAAGATTGTTTGTCTGGGCTTCATTGTGTCTTCAAAGAGTGTTCATGTAGACGAGTCTAAAATTCAAGCAATTAAAACTTGGCCCCAACCCACTAATTTGCAACAAGTGCGTAGATTCCTTGGTCTAGCGAGTTTCTATTGTTGCTTTGTGAAGGACTTTAGCACTATTGCCGCACCGTTGCATGCCTTGAGTAAGAAGAACGCACCTTTTGTTTGGGGACCCTTGCAATCTACCACATTTGATGAGCTCAAGTCTTTGCTTACACATGCCCCAATTCTTGCATTACCTAATTTCAACAAAACCTTTGAGATTCATTGTGATGCTAGTGGTAATGGAATTGGAGGAGTTTTGATGCAGGAAAAGCGACCGATTGCATACTTTAGTGAAAAACTCTCTCGTGCTCAACTTAACTATCCCATCTATGACAAAGAATTGTATGCTTTAGTGCGAGTATTGCATGTTTGGGAGCATTATCTTCGCCCACATGAATTTGTCATACACACCGATCATGAGACACTAAAGTACCTTAAAGGTCAAACCAAGTTGAATAAACGGCATGCTAAATGGGGTGAATTTATAGAGTCTTTTCCTTATGTCATCAAGTACATTAAGGGCAAAGAGAATGTTGTAGCGGACGCTCTTTCCCACAAATGCATGTTAGTTACTCAACTTGAATTGAATGTGACTGGCTTTGAGCATGTTAAAGATCTTTATGCCAATGATATTTCCTTTGCACTTCCTTATGAAAAATGTCTTGCTCACACTTGTTGGGTGAAATATTACCTCAAGAATGGCTACCTTATGCGCGTTAACAAACTTTGTATTCCCGAGTCTTCTCTTCATTTGTTACTTTTGCAAGAGGCTCACGGAGATGGACTTGTGGGACATTTTGGACGCGGCAAGACATTTGCTACACTCTCCAACAAGTAGTTTTGGCCAAAGATGTTCCGCGACGTCGCGCTCTTAACCAACCGATGCTCTACATGCCGCAAAGCTAAGTCAAAAGCCCAATCTCATGGTTTACATATGCCACTCCAATCCCATTTCAACCATGGGAAGATATTAGTATGGATTTCGTGCTTGGTTTGCCTATGACTCAAAATGGAAAGGATTCCGTATTTGTTGTTGTGGACCGATTCTCAAAAATGGCACATTTCATCCCATGAAATAAGATAGACGATGCTTCACATGTTGCAAATCTCTTTTGTAGGGAAATCTTGAGGTTACATGGGGTGCCAAGGACAATTGTGTCGGACCGCGACGTCAAGTTCCTAAGCTACTTTTGGAAGACTCTTTGTGCCAAGCTCGGAATCAAGCTCCTATTCTCCTCGGCCTATCATCCACAAACCGATGGCCAAACCGAAGTCACCAACCGGACGCTCTCCACCCTCCTACGCGTGTTGATCAAGAAGAACATCAAGGAGTGGGAGGAGTGCTTACCCATCGCCGAGTACGGCTATAATCGATCCCGACATTCGACTACCGGCAAGTCCCCCTTCGAGGTTGTCTACGGCTTCACTTCATTGTCCCCATTGGACATTCTACCTCCCCCGCTACAAGAATGTGATATGTCTCCATCGTATCTATAATTTTTTATTGTTCCATGCCAATATTATACAACATTCATATACTTTTTCGCAACTTTTTATACTATTTTTGGGACTAACATATTGATCCAGTGCCCAGTGCCAGTTCCTGTTTGTTGCATGTTTTATGTTTCGCAGAAACCCCATATCAAACGGAATCCAAACGGGATAAAAACAGACGGAGAATATTTTTGGAATATTTGGAGAATATGGGAAGAAGAATCAACGCGAGACGGTGCCTGAGGGGGGCACGAGGCAGGGGGTGTGCCTGCCCCCCTGGGCGCGCCTGCCCCCCTCGTGGGCCCCTCGTAAGGCGGTTGATGCTCTTCTTTGGCCGCAAGAAAGCTAATTTTGGAAAAAAATCTCGGCGAAGGTTTCAGTCCAATCGGAGTTACGGATCTCCATATATATATACAAAACGGTGACAGGGCAGAATTCCAGAATGCAGAAACAGAGAGAGACAGAGGGATAGATCCAATCTCGGAGGGGCTCTCGCCCATGGAGACGACCAGAGGGGAAACCCTTCTCCCATCTAGGGAGGAGGTCAAGGAAGAATAAGAAGGAGGGGGGCTCTCTCTCCCTCGCTTCCGGTGGCGCCGGAGTGCCACCGGGGGCCATGATCATCACCGCAATCTTCACCAACAACTTCACCGCCATCATCACCAACTCTTCACCCCTCTATGCAGCGGTGTAACCCCTCTTTTACCCACTGTACTCTCTACTTAAACATGGTGCTCAACGCTATATATTATTTCCCAATGATGTATGGCTATCCTATGATGTTTGAGTAGATCCGTTTTGTCCTATGGGTTAATTGATGATCGTGATTGGTTTGAGTTGCATGTTTTATGGTGCTGTCCTATGGTGCCCTCCATGTCGCGCAAGCATGAGGGATTCCCTCTATAGGGTGTTTCAATACGTTCATGATTCGCTTATAGTGGGTTGCGTGAGTAACTGAAACACAAACCCGAGTAAGGGGGTTGTTGCGTATGGAATAAAGAGGACTTGATGCTTTAATGCTATGGTTGGGTTTTACCTTAATGTTCTTTAGTAGTTGCGGGTGCTTGTTAGAGTTCCAATCATAAGTGCATATGATCCAAGTAGAGAAAGTATGTTAGCTTATGCCTCTCCCTCAAATAAAATTGCATTAATTATTACCGGTCTAGTTATCGATTGCCTATGGACAAATAACTTTCTCGTGAAAAAAAGCTCTCTACTAAAACTAACTTAGTTGTGTCTTCTTCTAAACAGCCCCTACTTTTTATTTACGCGCTCTTTATTATCTTGCAAACCTATCCAAAAACACCTACAAAGTACTTCTAGGTTCATACTTGTTCTAGGTAAAGCGAACGTTAAGCGTGCGTAGAGTTGTATCGGTGGTCGATAGAACTTGAGGGAATATTTGTTCTACCTTTAGCTCCTCGTTGGGTTCGATACTCTTACTTATCGAAAGAGGCTACAATTGATCCCATATACTTGTGGGTTATCAAGACCTTTTTCTGGCGCCGTTGCCGGGAGTCATAGCATGGGGTGAATATTCTCGTGTGTGCTTGTTTGCTTTATCACTAAGTAATTTTTATTTGCTGTTCTAAGTTGTTCTCTATCTTTAGTTATGGATATGGAACACGAAATACCAAAAAAATTAGGTGTACTTGCTACTCATGGAGATGGGGAACCTCCTAAAACCCTCGATGCTCGTTATGTGACAGATATTATGTATTACTTTGATAATCCTGAGAAAACCCCATTTAATTATGTAATGGGAGACACATTGGACCAATGTGAATACTTTAGGGATTATCGCTTGACTCAAAAAGGGAAACTATTATGGGATCAAATTCATATGTTGAAGTGGTATGCTAGGCAACTATGATTGAGATATTATTATACTTGTTGCTCTAGGATGAAGGCTCCACACCTTCCCTTTTCATGTGAATTTAATGATAATGAAACCTTGGCTTCTTATGCTAGAGGTATATGTGATTACTATGATGTGGAACAACTAGAAGAATTTGTTGCTTTTATGGGTGCTTATGAAATTGAATCTATGTTCAAAGAATTTGAAAATCTTTATGATGCTATTTATAGACCTAAAAATTTAGCTATCCTAAAATATTGCTATGCCAATTATGAATTTAGTTCCGATATTGATGCATTTATTGAGAAAGTCTCCGCTGTCCAAGAAGAGACTAATATTTTGCATGAGCCTATGGAAGAAGAAATTAACGACATTGTTAGCTCATTGGATGATAAAGATGATGAGGAGAGCGAAGAACAAAAGGAGGAAGAGCGGATTAGCTACTCGTGCCCACCTTCTAATGAGGGTAACTCTTCAACTCATGCATTGTTTAATTTCCCTTCGTGCTTACCGAAGGATGATTGCTATGATAACTATTATGATCCCGTTGATTCTCTTGAAATATCCCTTTTTGATGATGCTTGCTATGCTTGCGGCCAAGATGCCAATATGAATTATGCTTATGGAGATGAACTTGCTATAGTTCCTTATGTTATGAATGAAATTGTTGCTATTGCACCCACGCATGATAGTCCTATTATCTTTTTGAATTCTCCAAACTACACTATATCGGAGAAGTTTTTGCTTATTAAGGATTATATTGATGGGTTGCCTTTTACTACTACACATGACTATTTTGATGAATATAATATGCATGTTCTTGCTGCTCCTACTTGCAATTATTATGAGAGAGGAACTATATCTCCGTCTCTCTATGTTTCCAACACGAAAAAAAATGCAAGAAACTGTTTATACTATGCATTGGCCTTTACTATGTGTGCATGAATTGTTCTTTTATGACACGCCGATGCATAGGAAGAGAGTAAGACTTCGTCATTGCTTGATTTATTTTACTTTTTGCTCACTAATAAATGCCAAATCATTGCTAATTAAAATTGGCTTTGATATACCTTGGGATCCGGGTGGATTCATTACTTGAGCACTATATGCCTAGCTTAATGGCTTTAAAGAAAGCGCTGCCAGGGAGACAACCCGGAAGTTTTAGAGAGTCAATTATTTCTGTCGAGTGCTTTCATATAGTTTAAAAACAAAAAAAATAAAGAGGGGAACCCGAAACTTTTCAAAAAGAAAAGCAAAAGTGAGAAAGACGAGCATTGTTGAAGTGGGAGCTAGCCTTGAACTTTGTTCATGCTCACAGAAACTTTGTGAATCTTGATTACAGACACTTTTCAACAAAAATAATTATCCCCTTGTACAATTACATTTTAATATAAAAATAATGTGCCAAGGTTTGCCTTTAGGATGTTTTACAATGCTTGTCGGTTTGTACGGTGCAGAACAGAAACTTTGGCTGTAGTGTGCGATTTTACATTTTTTACTGGAATGTCAAAAGGTTCTGATTCTTTTTGCACTGTCTTTCTATACAAATATTTTATTTTTCCGAATTTTGGTAGAATTCTTTAAGTAACAAAAGTATGGTGAATGTTCAGATTATTACAGACTGTTCTGTTTTAGACAGATTCTGTTTTTGATGCATAGTTTGCTTGCTTTGATGAAACTATTGATTTATATCAGTGGATTAAGCCATGAAAAATTTATATTACATTAGAAAAAATGCAAAAAAAATATGAATTGGTTTGCAATATTACTTAAAGTAGTGATTTGCTTTATTATACTAACGGATCTTACCGAGTTTTCGGTTGAAGTTTTGTGTGGATGAAGTGTTCGATGATCGAGAAGGTCTCGATGTGAGAAGAAGGAAGAGAGAAAAGAGCTCAAGCTTGGGGATTCCCAAGGCACCCGAAGTAAATATTCAAGGAGACTCAAGCGTCTAAACTTGGGGATGCCCCGGAAGGCATCCCCTCTTTCTTCAACAAGTATCGGTATGTTTCCGGATTCGTTTCGTTCGTGCGATATGTGCAATCTTGGAGCGTCTTTTGCATTCAGTTTTCTCTTTTATTTTATGCACCATGCTGGTATGAGATAGTCCTTGGTTGATTTATAGAATGCTCTTTGCACTTCACTTATATATTTTGAGTATGGCTTTATAGAATGCTTCATGTGCTTCACTTATATCATTTGAAGTTTGGATTGCCTGTTTCTCTTTACATAGAAAACCGCCATTTGTAGAATACTCTTTTGCTTCACTTGTATTTGTTAGAGTGTGGGCATATCTTTTGTAGAAAGAATGAAACTCTCTTGCTTCACTTATATCTATTTAGACAGATGACAGGAACTGGTCATTCACATGGTTAGTCATAAAATACTACATAAAACTTGTAGATCACTGAATATGATATGTTTGATTCCTTGCAATAGTTTTGCGATGTAAAGATGGTGATATTAGAGTCATGCTAGTGGGTAGTTGTGGATTGTAGAAATACTTGTGTTGAATTTTGTGATTCCCGTAGCATGCACGTATGGTGAACCGTTATGTGATGAAGTCGGAGCATGATTTATTTATTGATTGTCTTCCTTATGAGTGGCGGTCGGGGATGAGCGATGGTCTTTTCCTACCAATCTATCCCCCTAGGAGCATGCACGTAGTACTTTGTTTTGATAACTAATAGATTTTTGCAATAAGTATGTGAGTTCTTTATGACTAATGTTGAGTCCATGGATTATACGCACTCTCACCCTTCCATCATTGCTAGCCTCTTTGGTACCGTGCATTGCCCTTTCTCACCTCGAGAGTTGGTGCAAACTTCGCCGGTGCATGCAAAACCCGTGATATGATACACTCTGTCACACATAAGCTTTATTATATCTTCCTCAAAATAGCCACCATACCTACCTATTATGGCATTTCCATAGCCATTCCGAGATATATTGTCATGCAACTTCCATCATCATCATATACATGACTTGAGCATTCATTGTCATATTGCTTTGCATGATCTTAAGATAGCTAGCATGATATTTTCATGGCTTGTCCGTTTTTCGGTATCTTTGCTACGCTAGATCATTGCACATCCCGGTACACCGCCGGAGACATTCATATAGAGTCATATCTTTGTTCCAGATATCGAGTTGTAATATTGAGTTGTAAGTAAATAAAAGTGTGATGATCATCATTACTAGAGCATTGCCCCAGTGAGGAAAGGATGATGGAGACTATGATTCCCCCACAAGTCGGGGTGAGACTCCGGACTTTACAAAAAAATAAAAGAGGCCAAAGAAGCCCAAATAAAAAAAAAAAGAGGCCAAAGAAGCCCACAAAAAATAAAATAAAAATAAAAAATGAGAGAAAAAGAGAGAAGGGGCAATGTTACTATCCTTTTACCACACTTGTGCTTCAGAGTAGCACCATGTTCTTCATATAGAGAGGCTATTGAGTTATCACTTTCATATACTAGTGGGAATTTTCATTATAGAACTTGGCTTGTATATCCCGATGATGGGCTTCCTCAAACGCCTGATGTCGTGGTGGGTGCACGGCAGATGCCAAGGGATGGCTAAAGAGAGGAGGATGCTCGAGGGCGCTGGTGGGCTTCGGAGGCGAGGTTGATATGCGCGGGTGCGGGACGCCGGACATACCCAGATTCGGGGCTCTCCGGAGAGATAACACCCCTAGTCCTGCCGAGTTTAGTTGGATGGTGGATAGTACAATGTTGCTCCTCGAGCTGTTTGAGGAGGAGGGAGGCTGGCCAAGGCTCCGGCTGCTCCCTCTCCTTGGTGTTGCTATGTCTCTGTTGAATATCTAGTTGTCCTCTCTATCTTGTCTACTCATCTGGCGCGGACTCCTGGGGGGTTTTATAGACCAACCCACCCAGGGTTACAATGGTAATGTGTCGAGTCGGTGGGCCCGTATAGGTGGTGTCCGGGGTGCCGGGCTGGGTCCCGCTCGGGGGCTTGTGGTTTGCCGAGTTCCCCTAGGTGCGGGCCTCGCGTGCCTAGGGGAACTGTGCGCCGTCTTGTCGATCGTTAGGGTGTGGCCGGGTCAAGTCGCACACAGTGTTCTCCGTCAGGCCTCCGCTTGCTGTCGTCAGCGGTAAGGGCGGGAACACTGTTGTCGTGCCAGCTCTGGTCAGCGGGTAGGTAAGGGGCACTGTTGCCACGCTCTGGCTGACCACGGGCATGGGCGGGGGCGCTGTAGTCTTGGTCATCAGTGACTGAGGTCTCGTCCCATCGTACGGCCTGGATGGGACGGGAGCTGACCCGTGGCTGGGTTGCCGTGGACGCCACGGGTGGGTTGGCTTACTGGGGAAGCCAAGGCTGCGCCGGGTCGAGTTGCCTTGCGCCAGCCGCTTCGGCCGGGTTGACGTACCTTGCCGAGTCGAGGGTCTTGGCCGGGCACGCGCTTTGCCGGGTCGAGCGACCCGGCCTGGTGCATGCCGGTTTGCGAGGCAATGTGGGCCCCCGTTGTTTTTGAAACAGATCCGGGTTCCGTGGCCTGCCCGGGGTTCATCCCCCCGACACCCGAGGTCTTCATGAGCAAGCAAGTTGGATGCACACCCACTTAGTTTTCAGTCTGATCTTTCATACACTTATAGCTCTTAGTGCATCCGTTGCATGGCAATCCCTACTCACTCACATTGATATCTATTGATGGGCATCTCCATAGCCCGTTGATACGCCTAGTTGATGTGAGACTATCTTCTCCTTTTTGTCTTCTCCACAACCACCATTCTATTCCACCTATAGTGCTATGTCCATGGCTCACGCTCATGTATTGCGTGCAAGTTGAAAAGGTTTGAGAACGTCAAAAGTATGAAACAATTGCTTGGCTTGTTGTCGCAGTTGTGCATGATTTGAATATTTTGTGTGGTGAATATGGAGCATAGCCAGACTCTATGATTTTGTAGGGATAACTTTCTTTGTCCTTTTTATTTTGAAAAGACATGATTGCTTTATTAGTAGGCTTGAAGTATTATTGTTTTTATGTCAAATGATAGACTATTGCTTTGAATCACTCGTGTCTTAATATTCAGGCCATGATTAGATACATGATCAAGATTATGCTAGGTAGCATTCCACATCAAAAATTATCTTTTTTTTCATTTACCTACTCGAGGACGAGCAGGAATTAAGCTTGGGGATGCTGATACATCTCTGTCGTATCTATAATTTTTTATTGTTCCATGCCAATATTATACAACTTTCATATACTTTTTGGCAACTTTTTATACTATTTTTGGGACTAACATATTGATCCAGTGCCCGGTGCCAGTTCCTGTTTGTTGCATGTTTTATGTTTCACAGAAACCCAATATCAAACGGAATCCAAATTGGATAAAAAACAGACGGATAATATTTTTTGAATATTTGGAGAATACGGGAAGAAGAATCAACGCGAGACGGTGCCCAAGGGGGGCACGAGGCAGGGGGCCTGCCCCCCCGTAAGGCGGTTGCTGCTCTTATTTGGCCGCAAGAAAGCTAATCTTCAGAAGAAAAAATTCTCCGCGAAGGTTTCAGTCCAATTGGAGTTACGGATCTCCATATATACATGAAACGGTGAAAGGGCAGAATTCCAGAACACAGAAACGGAGAGAGACAGAGGGACAGATCCAATCTCGGAGGGGCTCTCGCCCCTCCCATGCCGTGGAGACCAAGGACTAGAGGGGAAACCCTTCTCCCATCTAGGGAGGAGGTCAAGGAAGAAGAAGAAGGAGGGGGGCTCTCTCTCCCTCGCTTCCGGTGGCGCCGGAGTGCCACCGGGGGCCATCATCATCACCGCAATCTTCACCAACAATTTCACTGCCATCATCACCAACTCTTCCCCCCTCTATGCAGCGGTGTAACCCCTCTTTTACCCGTTGTACTCTCTACTTAAATATGGTGCTCAACGCTATATATTATTTCCCAATGATGTATGGCTATCCTATGATGTTTGAGTAGATCCGTTTTGTCCTATGGGTTAATTGATGATTGTGATTGGTTTGAGTTGCATGTTTTATTATTGGTGTTGTCCTATGGTGCCCTCCGTGTCGCGCAAGCGTGAGGGATTCCCGCTCTAGGGTGTTGCAATACGTTCATGATTCGCTTATAGTGGGTTGCGTGAGTGACTGAAACACAAACCCGAGTAAGGGGGTTGTTGCGTTTGGGATAAAGAGGACTTGATGCTTTAATGCTATGGTTGCGTTTTACCTTAATGATCTTTAGTAGTTGCGGATGCTTGCTAAAGTTCCAACCATAAGTGCATATGATCCAAGTATAGAAAGTATGTTAGCTTCTGCCTCTGCCTCAAATAAAATTGCAATAATGATTACCTGTCTAGTTATCGATTACCTAGGGACAAATAACTTTCTCGTGACAAAAAGCTCTCTACTAAAACTAACTTAATTGTGTCTTCTTCTAAACATCCCCTACTTTTTGTTTACGCGCTCTTTATTATCTTGGAAACCTATCCAAAAACACCTACAAAGTACTTCTAGTTTCATACTTGTTCTAGGTAAAGCGAACGTTAAGCGTGCGTAGAGTTGTATCAGTGGTCGATAGAACTTGAGGGAATATTTGTTCTACCTTTAGCTCCTCGTTGGGTTCGACACTCTTACTTATGGAAAGAGGCTACAATTGATCCCCTATACTTGTGGGTTATCAGAACACACAAACATGGATGCGAGTGCAAGGGCAAGCTTTCTCAAGAAGATGCATGAAGATACAAGGGCAATGATCGATCGACAAGTACATTGCATCACCACCAAGCTCAACATCAACAAGACACCAATGGTGTTCCAACCGGGAGATCTCATACGTCTTCATCTTCGCAAGGACCGCTTCCCCATCGAAAGCAAGTCCAAGCTACTACCATGATCTGATGGACCCTTCAAGGTGCTAGCATGCTACAACGACAACACTTACAAGATTGACATCCCACGCGACAAGTACAACGTAGGCGACATCTTCAACGTCAAAGACTTGGACAAGTACCATGGAGATGAAGATCATGATCTGTGGACGTGTAACATCCCAAAATTCTAAATTTTGGAATGTTATAAACACATAGATAGATTTGATTGATTGCTTGATTGATTGACTGAAAGTGAGTGAATTCGAAACTTTTTGAAAGTTAAATGAGAGGGAATAAAAGGACTTTCCCAAACTTTCGTTTTTGCTTTTATGATCTTCGGGAATTCAAATTCTTTTCATCACAAAAACCCTAGAGAGAAGATGACATGACTTCTTCCATTTATTTAAATGACAAGGGGTGTTGAAAATATTTGAATTTCATTTGAGAATATTTCCAATCCTGAAACTTTATGCAACTCAAGGATTTTCACGAGCGAAGATAAAATGACTTCTTCAAAACATATGAAATATGAGTTGGGAGTTTCAAAGAATTAAATTCAAAGTTCCTTTGAATTTATTTTCAATTTGGAGTTATTTGAGTTTTATTCAAATTATTTTTCTCCAAAAATAAAATATTATGGAAAATAGGGTAACATGATTCCCTACATCAGAAAATTGGAGAGAAATTAATTTGAAGTCATTTTGGTATTTTAAAAATAATTTTATTGGATTTTATTGGACCAGTAGCACTGTGTGAATTATTAAAATTTGTGTGGATTTTATTTGACATTAGAATAATGTTCATCTTGTAGGAAATATTTTTCTGCAAATTTTGATATATTATATGCCTATATAAAAGTTTTAATTATTTTGTTTTTGTTTTAGTTCTGTGAAATTTTGTTAAAAATATATATATATGCAGCGCCTTGGGCCAAAGGCCCAAGCCGCCGACCAGCCACCTGCCAAGGCCAAGGCCAAGGCCATCGCACGCACACACCTAGGGGCCAGGAGCCCAGGTTTCCTATTCTTTACAAATCCTAGTAGGATTTGATCCCGTTCGTTATTCCGTTTATTCCGATTTGTTTCTAGATCTTTTCCTCTTTGTTTCCTAATCCTAGTCTATTTCTTGTCCCCTACCCCAAGCAAAGCCCTCCCTCCCTAATATAAATACCCAAGCACCCCCTCCAACACATCAAACCAACACCTCTCCTCTCCTCTCCTCTTTGCAGCAGCAGCAGCAAAGCACCACCGCCGCCGCCAAGTGCCGCCCGCCCGCCTCGACCTCTCCTGAGGTTTATATGATCTCCTCTCCACCATCCCGTGATCTCCTTTCCTCTAGGAGCAACGCAACATCGGATCCGATCTTCTTCCCCAACTCCGACGACTACTCCGGTGAGATCCACGAAATCCCGTAATTCATTTTTTCAGAAAATAGCAATCTTAGAAAATTCATATCTTTTAGAGTTTTTAGTATTTTGAGTGATTCCAATTGCTATGTGTCACAAATTTGCTGAAGTTTCTGTTAGTTCAATTTTATTTCACATTTGAGCAGTTTAAATTTGTGTTTGTATGAATTTTCTCAAATCACTAGATTTGAGCTATTTTGAGTTAGGAATATTATTTTGACCGATTCTTTTTGCTCCTGGTCTCTAGGACCTTTGTTTATCCAGTAGTATTTAGTATTTTATTTCTAGGTTAATTTAAATTAGGTTTTTAGCAAAATAGTACTGTTTTATTATTAGTTCTGTTTTAGCTTTTTCTTTATTGTTTTTATTAGTTTTAAATTATTTCTTTTTGTCACTTTTGACAAAATTAGTTGTGTTCTGATAGAAAACAGGAGAAAAATTTATTTTTATTTTAAAAATTTATTTTCCTTAGTTTTGTATAAAACCTTCTATAGGTCATAGTTAAGAGTTTTATAAAAGCTTTTTATTTGTTTCTTTTTGCAAATAAAATTTTATGAAAAAAATACTTTTTGTTAACTTGGTTGTTTTACTTTTTATTTTCTGTTAAATTATTAGTTTAGTGTTTTAATTGATGTTATGTTTTTTTTACTTAGGGCAAAACTATGTTAGATGCTTGTAGCAAAGTCATAGATCTTCGTTAGTAGTTTTTCTTTGTAGTTTTATTTGAAGTTTCTTTTGATTTTGTTTGAGTTTTATTATCGATTTTCCTTGCTGTTTTGATTGTTATTTCGAGTGCTAAAATTGTTTGCTAGGATGTTTGCTTATGTGAATGCTATGTTTGACTATATAGATTTTCAACGGAGTGACGATTAGTTCTACCAAGTCATTTTGAGACAGCGTTGTTATCTTCATCAAGTATTACCAGGCAAGTTCACTTTGACCATGTTTTCATACCTATGTGTTTTATTGCATCTAGTGTCATCTTCGCAACAATCCCTCCAGTAGTGATATTGAATCCTTGTAGTTGAGTAGTATGCATGAGGTAGGAACCCATCACCCTGTTACCAAGCCCGGGACGTTATTTATTTTAATGCTACGCTATAGTAGACGGGTTGGTATGAGTGCTCGGAGTGGTGTGAGAATGGAGGATCTCGTCAATGACGACAACTCCATGATGGAATCTGCAAGGACTGCATCTTCAAAGCCTCAAGACTTCAAGACTCGAGACAAGAATTCAATACACACTACTGGGTGAAGGATGGTTGACGGGCACCCTGGAGAATCCAGTGGTTGGCCGGGATGCATGAGAAGCGCCATGACATCTTGCGAAAAGCTTCACCCAGACTCAAAGAGACGGAAGAATACTTCATGCCCGGAAGCTTACCTGTGCAACCGCAAGTCACTATGGGCTCTGGCTTGGTTGACCTTAGTGGTGAATCTGGCTGGGACTGTGCTAGCAGATGTAGAACTACGGTAGGATTGGATGAGCACCGGACAGTGGTCAGAGGAACTCTTCGGAAGACCATGTTTCGGTCGTCTTGTTCTCAAACACCCTGAAGTGCGAGAACGTAAAAAGAGGGATCGAATCTTGCGGGTAAAGTGTACAAACCTCTGCAGAGGGTTTAAACCTAATCGATTAGCCGTGTCCCCGGTTACGGACAATTTGAGCCTCTAGACTTGGATCTATCTCGGAACTCTCAACACCGGACTGATAACTTAATTGTGGGCAACTTATGATGAATTTGGGCTATGAGGCATCGGTTGGCGGAACCATGTCATGATAGAACACTCCATAGTACAGACTCCAGTTATTCTTTTGATGTAGGGAAAATAAAACCAGCTTTTATGCAAAACAAAACTCAGACACAGAGCCACAAAGCCATATTGCATATAGTATAGTTTTATCATCTGTTTTCTCATGTTGTGATCTTGCCGGTACATTCAATGTACTGACCTACACGGCTGCAACGTATCATGTTGCATATATTTTTCTTCCGACGAGTAAGAGTACGGTACAGGGTTACGGTCTACACTCAACCTGCCGATGGCGTTGATGGGACTCCACACCCGACTATTTGTTTCCGATGTGACTTATGAGGTATATATCAGTTTTACGTTATTTATACATGTGATTGCACTTTGATATATACATTGATGTACTGTGTGTGCCAGCATACTGATCCGAGGATGGCACGAAACACGAGGCTTGACCGTCTGAGGTCGGGTCGCTACAGATATGGTATCAGAGCACATGTTGACTGTAGAACGTGACCCTAGAAATCGGAAAGCCCCTAGGACAGGATGTCTCAAAAAACTTTATTTTCAAAAGGATCCTTTACTTCTCATCTTTTCTGATTTTATCAAATAGACACTCTCACCTCAAATAGTTAGAATATACACCTTTCCCTTTTGACCACACGGAAGATCAACTGAAGTCACTCCAAGAATTAAAGATATCGGACAACTGATGGCCATTTCAGAGTAAAGAAGATTTCACCATGTGTTGGAAGAATTGCAGCTGCAACAATTGAAGACTTTGAAGACTTGAAGAATTTGAAGTTCCTGAAGAATTATTTGACCTTTAGAGACCAAACCCCTGTTATACACCTACGTTAGATGCGATGATTTGTGAGCTGTCATTTGTTTGATGTTTTCCGACAGCCCCAAAATAAAACTCGTTTCTTCAAAACTATTGTTTGTATTGTGTGTATCTCTCCCTCCCCACCTCTCTCATATCTCATCCCAAAACTTTTGGACCCCATAGATGATGAACGAAGTTGGCCTGATATTCTCTGGACCGAAGACTCAGCCGGAGGCAGAGCTATGGATTCATAACATGGAGAACACTTCGGGAGCAATTTGGTTTCAAGGAAGAATGAAGTATCTTACGCTCTTCAGTACTTTGTAGGAAGTGCTGCAACCTGGTGGAAAATGCATCAAGCCATACAAGGATTTAATGGAGCAAGAACTTGGGAGGAATTCAAGAAGACTCTCTTGAGGTCCCGTCTTATCCGGAAGCACTACGATAACCCGAAGAAGAAACCTTGTGCTTGCAAGATTTGCGAAGAAATAGGACACACCAATGAAGAACACAAGGATGGATGCCCTTATTGTGAGGAAAATCACCCAGAGGAAGAATGCCCGACTGGGCAGGTTACTTGTTTCCTGTGTGAAGGAGTTACTCATTTCCCGGCTCAGTGCCAAATTTACCCCAAGGTACAGAAAATTACCAAGCAGCTGAAGGAAGCCATGAAAGAAGCCCTCAGGGAAAATTCAAAAGAACCTGTAATGAAGGAAGTTGTTGAAGACCCTGATGGAGAAGGCCTCAACAGATTTTACTCCAACGCTTGCTATTCATGTGGAGAAGAAGGACATTTTTCCCAGTATTGTACCAAGGAAAGAGAAGAATATTTCAGAGATTTCCCGACAGCAGAAGTGAAGTTTGACCCTCGGGAAACAGAAGCTCTGATCATTACAGAGAAATCCAGGAAGAGAAAAAGAAGGCAACCCCAGAACAATACAATTTTCGCAGAGAAGGACCTGAGTCATATCACTTGTTACAGGTGCAAGGATTTAGGTCATTACGCTAGTAAATGTCCGGAAAAGAAGCCAAGAATCCAAGGAGCCTACATAATCACAAAGAAGCCCCGAGACATGTCGGAAGTCTTTTGTTTTCGCTGCAAGGAAGCAGGACATTATGCTACTAAATGTCCCAACAAGATGAAAGTTGGAGTTGAGTAGTTGGAATTTTGATATGGATAATAAGAGTAGTAGAAAGCAATTTCATTTTTCATGAGTTCGATGAGTTGAGTTATGTAATAGATTACTCAGAGATTGTAATAGTTCATGACTCAATAAAGTTGAAATGTCATATGCTGAAAGGCTTTAAGGAGTTGTTATATTTTATCTTGGAAATTAATATTCTGGATGAACATGGAAGAAAGTGAGTTGTGATGCATAAACTGGATGTTGGAAAATTGAGTTTGAAGTTTTGTTTGGATGATATGAATGTGTATCCCAGGAGATATGTACCTTATTCTGAGCACCATTTTTGTTTTACAACTGCAGATGACGACCCTTTACGAGTCTTTCCTTAAGAGTCCGGAAACGATCATGACCCTGACAAGTGATCATGATTACCCGAAGATCCTGAAGGACATGATGAAGCATATTCACCTTGAAGGAGATGCAGTCTACAAAGGCTACCCCTTCATGCAAAAGGGAGTGGAACTTTGGTATGTGGAGGTACACCTCCACCGTTTGAAAGGAGTTTGCCCAAAGATGATGGGGCAGTACTTTTTCATCTCACGTGTGCCACAAGCAACTTTCTTCGACGCTGTTCGTGAAGCAGCCATGGAAGCCATCGCGGATCGGAGAAATACTTGAAGCAAGACTCCGTTATACTCAGGAATACCTAAGCGAAGTGCATGCAGAGATGATGGGGGTGAAGCTCAAGGCCACCACGATGAAACAGAAGATTGAAGATTTCAAGGCGCATGTCGCACAATTCCAGCGGGACTAAAGAATCCTCGAGGAGGATAAATAAATAAAGTTGGAAGTAATGTCTGACCATACCGAACCATGTGGGTGGCAGCATTTGTAATAAACTTTTTGGAATTTGGATTTACGAAAAATGGTTAAGGATGTAATAAAAGATTGATATGAAAATAATGGGATTTATGGATAAACTAGTGCATTCCTTTTGGTATCGTAGTACTCCGTAAAGCCATAGGATCAATGAAGAAAGAAAAGTGTTATTCATGACGGTCCATAGAAGGAAGCTGGACAAAATAAGTTGGAGTTTTGTATGATCGTCACAACAAGGGTATGAAGGAAGAAGTACTATTGGATTTACAGGAGATGTAATGTTGGAATATGGAATGATAATCCTAGGAAGGATGAGTTAAACTTGTACAAGAGTTGAAGTGGGCCATAACCCACAGGCCCAGGAGTTAATAAGAAGCAAGCACACTCTTGCTGTAGGAACATGATTCGGAAGAAAACTCCAAGTTTAATCATCCGACATTTTTAGGAGGATACGTAAACCCGAGGATTGTGAAGAACGATAGATGTCTTGTTCAGCTTGCAGAAACCATGGAATTATACGAACTCAGTTCGTCGACAAGAGAAATTCTGCAATGCTTGTGAGTATGCCCAAGTGTTAGAATACGTGATTCCCTGTTTACGTATGTGGTAATGATTCAAGCACGGGATGGATTGGCCCCATACCGGAGACTTCTATCATGAACTATCATATGTTGATGGAAAATCGAGAGCCTTGAAAACCTTAGAAGAGTGTCGACGCGATAAGCCATAAAACCATAGAATGGTAGGACGATGGAACCCTTTACAGCAACCGTTGCCAATCGAGGTTATCTGCTGAGATCCAACCCGACCATTTTCCTGCAGGAGAAACCATGAATTGTCGACCACCATGAGATTTTCGATAGTTGTTTAGTATTGGCGGCAGACCGTCAGAGATGAAGACCCAGTTTGAAAGAACCTTACCATGACGAAATGACACATGATATTGTGGAAAAGGTTATACCCCACCGAAAGAGCCTCAAGAAAAGAGTTATCCGAGCGACACGGTCAACCCAAAGGGATGGAGTACATGAGTTCCGTTGGAACCATAACCTGCTTTTAAGTGTGGTAGCACACTAGACCATTCGATCGATGGATTTGCTGGAAGACCTTCAAACCCTTTCTTGCTAGCCTATTCGAATCTCGAGGACGAGATTCATTTTAAGGGTGGTAGTTTGTAACATCCCAAAATTCTAAATTTTGGAATGTTATAAACACATAGATAGATTTGATTGATTGCTTGATTGATTGACTGAAAGTGAGTGAATTCGAAACTTTTTGAAAGTTAAATGAGAGGGAATAAAAGGACTTTCCCAAACTTTCATTTTTGCTTTTATGATCTTCTGGAATTCAAATTCTTTTCATCACAAAAACCCTAGAGAGAAGATGACATGACTTCTTCCATTTATTTAAATGGCAAGGGGTGTTGAAAATATTTGAATTTCATTTGAGAATATTTCCAATCCTGAAACTTTATGCAACTCAATGATTTTCACGAGCGAAGATAAAATGACTTCTTCAAAACATATGAAATATGAGTTGGGAGTTTCAAAGAATTAAATTCAAAGTTCCTTTGAATTTATTTTCAATTTGGAGTTATTTGAGTTTTATTCAAATTATTTTTCTCCAAAAATAAAATATATGGAAAATAGGGTAACATGATTCCTACATCAGAAAATTGAGAGAAATTAATTTGAAGTCATTTTGGTATTTTAAAATGATTTTATTGGATTTTATTGGACCAATAGCACTGTGTGAATTATTAAAATTTGTGTGGATTTTATTTGACATTAGAATAATGTTCATCTTGTAGGAAATATTTTTCTGCAAATTTTGATATATTACATGCCTATATAAAAGTTTTAATTATTTTGTTTTTGTTTTAGTTCTGTGAAATTTTGTTAAAAATATATATATATGCAGCGCCTTGGGCCAAAGGCCCAAGCCGCCGACCAGCCACCGGCCAAGGCCAAGGCCAAGGCCATCGCACGCACACACCTAGGGGCCCAGGAGCCAGGTTTCCTATTCTTTACAAATCCTAGTAGGATTTGATCCGTTCGTTATTCCGTTTATTCCGATTTGTTTCTAGATCTTTTCCTCTTTGTTTCCTAATCCTAGTCTATTTCTTGTCCCTACCCCAAGCAAAGCCCTCCTCCCCAATATAAATACCCAAGCACCCCCTCCAACACATCAAACCAACACCTCTCCTCTCCTCTCCTCTTTGCAGCAGCAGAAGAAGCAGCACCACCACCGCCGCCAAGTGCCGCTGGCCGCCTCGACCTCTCCTGAGGTTTATATGATCTCCTCTCCACCGCCCCGTGATCTCCTTTCCTCTAGGAGCAACTGCAACATCGGATCCGATCTTCTTCCCCAACTCCGACGACTACTCCGTGAGATCCACGAAATCCTGTAATTCATTTTTTCAGAAAATAGCAATCTTAGAAAATTCATATCTTTTAGAGTTTTTAGTATTTTTGAGTGATTCCAATTGCTATGTGTCACAAATTTGCTGAAGTTTCTGTTAGTTCAATTTTATTTCACATTTGAGCAGTTTAAATTTGTGTTTGTATGAATTTTCTCAAATCACTAGATTTGAGCTATTTTGAGTTAGGAATATTATTTTGACCGATTCTTTTTGCTCCTGGTCTCTAGGACCTTTGTTTATCCAGTAGTATTTAGTATTTTATTTCTAGGTTAATTTAAATTAGGTTTTTAGCAAAACAGTACTGTTTTATTATTAGTTCTGTTTTAGCTTTTTCTTTATTGTTTTATTAGTTTTAAATTATTTCTTTTTGTCACTTTTGACAAAATTAGTTGTGTTTCTGTTAGAAAACAGGAGAAAATTTATTTTTATTTTAAAAATTTATTTTCCTTAGTTTTGTATGAAACCTTCTATAGGTCATAGTTAGAGTTTTATAAAAGCTTTTTATTTGTTTCTTTTGCAAATAAAATTTTATGAAAAAATACTTTATGTAAACTTAGTTGTTTTACTTTTTATTTTCTGTTAAATTATTAGTTTAGTGTTTTAATTGATGTTATGTTTTTCTTACTTAGGGCAAAACTATGTTAGATGCTTGTAGCAAAGTCATAGATCTTCGTTAGTAGTTTTTCTTTGTAGTTTTATTTGAAGTTTCTTTTGATTTTGTTTGAGTTTTATTATCGATTTTCCTTGCTGTTTTGATTGTTATTTTGAGTGCTAAAATTGTTTGCTAGGATGTTTGCTTATGTGAATGCTATGTTTGACTATATAGATTTTCAACGGAGTGACGATTAGTTCTACCAAGTCATTTTGAGACAGCGTTGTTATCTTCATCAAGTATTACCAGGCAAGTTCACTTTGACCATGTTTTTCATACCTATGTGTTTTATTGCATCTAGTGTCATCTTCGCAACAATCCCTCCAGTAGTGATATTGAATCCTTGTAGTTGAGTAGTATGCATGAGGTAGGAACCCATCACCCTGTTACCAAGCCCGGGACGTTATTTATTTTAATGCTACGCTATAGTAGACGGGGTTGGTATGAGTGCTCGGAGTGGTGTGAGAATGGAGGATCTCGTCAATGACGACAACTCCATGATGGAATCTGCAAGGACTGCATCTTCAAAGCCTCAAGACTTCAAGACTCGAGACAAGAATTCAATACACACTCTTGGGTGAAGGATGGTTGACGGGCACCTGGAGAATCCAAAGGCTTGGCGGGATGCATGGAGAAGCGCCATGACATCTTGCGGAAAGCTTCACCCAGACTCAAAGAGACGGAAGAATACTTCATGCCCGGAAGCTTACATGCAACCGCAAGTCACTATGGGCTCTAGCTTGGTTGACCTTAGTGGTGAATCTGGCTGGGACGATGCTAGCAGATGTAGAACTACGGTAGGATTGGATGAGCACGGACGGTGGTCGAGGAACTCTTGGAAGACCATGTTTGATCGTCTTGTTCTCAAACACCCGAAGTGCGAGAACGTAAAAGAGGGATCGAATCTTGCGGGTAAAGTGTACAAACCTCTGCAGAGGGTTTAAACCTAATCGATTAGCCGTGTCCCGATTACGGACAATTTGAGCCTCTGGACTTGGATCTATCTCGAACTCTCAACACGGATGATAACTTAATTGTGGGCAACTTATGATGAATTTGGGCTATGAGGCATCGGTTGGTGGAACCATGTCATGATAGAACACTCCATAGTACAGACTCCAGTTATTCTTTTGATGTAGGGAAAATAAAACCAGCTTTTATGCAAAACAAAACTCAGACACAGAGCCACAAAGCCATATTGCATATAGTATAGTTTTATCATCTGTTTTCTCATGTTGTGATCTTGCCGGTACATTCAATGTACTGATCTACACGGCTGCAACGTATCATGTTGCATATATTTTTCTTCCGACGAGTAAGAGTGCAGTGCACAGGTTACGGTCTACACTCAACCTGCCGATGGCGTTGATGGGACTCCACACCCGACTATTTGTTTCCGATGTGACTTATGAGGTATATATCAGTTTTACGTTATTTATACATGTGATTGCACTTTGATATATACATTGATGTACTGTGTGTGCCAGCATACTGATCCAGGGATGGCACAGAAACACAGAGGCTTGACCGTCTGAGGTCGGGTCGCTACAGGACGGGTCTCTCCCAAGGGTGGAGATGATGCGGAGCATCCTTCCATCATCCCCATGGACTCTACACCAACACATCGAGCCCCACGTGGACCCATGACTAGAGCTAGAGCACGCGCAATGGAAACCGAGGTGAACTCTTTCCTACTCAACATGCTGAAGGAAATATGCCCTAGAGGCAATAATAAAGTTATTATTGATTTCCTTATATCATGATAAATGTTTATTATTCATGCTAGAATTGTATTAACCGGAAACATAATACATGTGTGAATACATAGACAAACAGAGTGCCACTAGTATGCCTCTACTTGACTAGCTCGCTGATCAAAGATGGTTAAGTTTCCTAGCCATTTATATGGGTTGTCATTTGATTAACGGGATGAGATCATTAGGAGAAAGTTGTGATTGACTTGACCCATTCCGTTAGCTTAGCACTCGATTGTTTAGTATTCTTCTATTGCTTTCTTCATGACTTATACATGTTCCTATGACTATGAGATTATGCAACTCCCGTTTACCGGAGGAACACTTTGTGTGCTACCAAACGTCACAACGAATCGGGTGATTATAAAGGTGCTCTCAGGTGTCTCCAAAGGTACTTGTTGGGTTGGCGATTTCGAGATTAGGATTTGTCACTCCGATTGTCGGAGAGGTATCTCTGGGCCCACTCGGTAATGCACATCACTATAAGCCTTGCAAGCATTGCAACTAATGAGTTAGTTGCGGGATGATGTATTACGGAACGAGTAAAGAGACTTGCTGGTAACGAGATTGAACTAGGTATAGAGATACCGACGATCCAATCTTTGGCAAATAACATACCGATGGACAAAGGGAATTACGTATGTGGTCATAACGGTTCGACCGATAAAGATCTTCATAGAATATGTAGGAGCCAATATGGGCATCGAAGTTCTGCTATCGATTATTGACCAGAGAGGTGTCTCGGTCATGTCTACATAGTTCTCGAACCCGTAGGGTCCGCACGCTTAACGTTCATTGATGATATAGTACTATGTGTTTTGTATGTTGGTGACCGAATGTTGTTCGGAGTTTTGGATGAGATCACGGATATGACGAGGAACTCCGGGATGGTCCGGAAGTAAAGATTGATATGTGGATAGTAGTGTTTGATCTCCGGAAAGGTTCTGGAATCCATCGGAAGGGGTTACGGATGTTTCCCGAAATGTTTGGGCACGAGAACACTTTATCTGGGCCAAAGGGGAAAGCCCACGAGGTTTTGGAAAGCGCAAAGGAAGTTTTATGAGTCGAGGGGCGACGCCGAGGTCCTGGCGTCTGGGTCCAGACGCCGGGAACCCTGGCGTCTGGCCCTGGAGTCCGAGAAGGACTCTTGCCTTTCGGGTGAAACCGACTTTGTGGAGGCTTTTACTCCAAGTTTCGACCCCAAGCCTCAACATATAAATAGAGGGGTAGGGCTAGCACCCAAGAGACATCAAGAAACACCAAGCCGTGTGCCGGCTACCCCGTCTCCTCTAGTTTATCCTCTGTCATAGTTTTCGTAGTGCTTAGGCGAAGCCCTGCAAAGATTGTTCTTCACCAACACCTTCACCACGTCGTCGTGCTGCCGGAACACATCTACTACTTCGCCCCTCTTGCTGGATCGAGAAGGCGAGGACGTCACCGAGCCGAACGTGTGCAGAACTCGGAGGTGCCATGCTTTCGATACTTGGACCGGTCAGATCGTGAATACGTATGACTACATCAACCGCGTTGATATAACGCTTCCGCTTACGGTCTACGAGGGTACGTAGACAACACTCTCCCCTCTCGTTGCTATGCATCACCATGATCTTGCGTGTGCGTAGGAATTTTTTTGAAATTACTATGTTCCCCAATAGTGGCATCCGAGCCTGGTTTTATGCGTAGATGTCATATGCACGAGTAGAACACAAGTTTGTTGTGGGCGATATAAGTCATACTGCTTACCAGCATGCCATACTTTGGTTCGGCGGTATTGTTGGATGAAGCGGCCTGGACCGACATTACGCGTACGCTTACACGAGACTGGTTCTACCGATGTGCTTTGCACACAGGTGGCTGGCGGGTTTCAGTTTCTCCAACTTTAGTTGAACCGAGTGTGGCTACGCCCGGTCCTTGCGAAGGTTAAAACAGCATCAACTTGACAAACTATCGTTGTGGTTTTGATGCGTAGGTAAGAACGGTTCTTGCTAAGCCCGTAGTAGCCACGTAAAATTTGCAACAACAAAGTAGAGGACTTCTAACTTGTTTTTGCAGGGCATGTTGTGATGTGATATGGTCAAGACATGATGCTAAATTTTATTGTATGAGATGATCATGTTTTGTAATCGATTTATCGGCAACTGGCAAGAGCCATATGGTTGTCGCTTTATTATATGCAATGCAATCGCCCTGTAATGCTTTACTTTATCACTAAGCGATAGCAATAGTCGTAGAAGCATAAGATTGGCGAGACGACAACGATGCTACGATGGAGATCAAGGTGTCGCGCCGGTGACGATGGTGATCATGGCGGTGCTTCGAAGATGGAGATCACAAGCACAAGATGATGATGACCATATCATATCACTTATATTGATTGCATGTGATGTTTATCTTTTATGCATCTTATCTTGCTTTGATTGACGGTAGCATTATAAGATGATCCCTCACTAAATTATCAAATTATAAGTGTTCTCCTTGAGTATGCACCGTTGCGAAAATTCTTCGTGCTGATACACCACGTAATGATCGGGTGTGATAGGCTCTACGTTCAAATACAACGGGTGCAAAACAGTTGCACACGCGGAATACTCAGGTTAAACTTGACGAGCCTAGCATATAACAGATATGGCCTCAGAACACGGAGACTGAAAGGTCGAGCGTGAATCATATAGTAGATATGATCAACATAGTGATGTTCACCGTTGAAACTACTCCATCTCATATGATGATCGGACATGGTTTAGTTGATATGAATCACGTGATCACTTAGAGGATTAGAGGGATGTCTATCTAAGTGGGAGTTTTTAAGTAATATGATTAACTGAACTTAAATTTATCATGAACTTAGTACATGATAGTATCTTGCTTGTCTATGTTGATTGTAGATAGATGGCCTGTGATGTTGTTCTGTTGAATTTTAATGCGTTCCTTGAGAAAGCAAAGTTGAAAGATGATGGTAGCAATTACACGGACTGGGTCTGTAACTTGAGGATTATCCTCATTGATGCACAGAAGAATTACGTCCAGGAAGCACCGCTGGGTGCCAGGCCTGCTGCTGATGCAACTGACGATGTTAAGAACGTCTGGCAGAGCAAAGCTGATGCCTACTCGATAGTTCAATGTGCCATGCTTTACGGCTTAGAACCGGGACTTCAACGACGTTTTGAACGTCATGGAGCATATGAGATGTTCCAGGAGTTGAATTTAATATTTCAAGCAAATGCCCGGATTGAGAGATATGAAGTCTCCAATAAGTTCTACAGCTGCAAGATGGAGGAGAATAGTTCTGTCAGTGAGCATATACTCAAAATTTCTGGGTATAATAATCACTTGATTCAACTAGGAGTTAATCTTTCGGATGATAGCGCCATTGACAGAATTCTCCAATCACTGCCACCAAGCTACAAGAGCTTCCTGATGAACTATAACATGCAAGGGATGGATAAGACGATTCCCGAGCTCTTCGCAATGCTAAAGGCTGCGGAGGTAGAAATCAAAAAGGATCATCAAGTGTTGATGGTCAATAAGACCACCAGTTTCAAGAAAAAGGGCAAAGGAAGAAGAAGGGGAACTTCAAGAAGAACAGCAAGCAAGTTGCTGCTCGGGAGAAGAAACCCAAGTCTGGACCTAAGCACGAGGCGAGTGCTTCTCCGCAAGCAGGCTGGTCTTTGGAAGCGGAACTGCCCCAAGTATTTGGCGGATAAGAAGGATGGCAAGGTGAACAAAGGTATATGTGATATACATGTTATTGGTGTGTACCTTACTAATGCTTGCAGTAGCACCTAGGTATTTGATACTGGTTCTGTTGCTAATATTTGCAACTTGAAACAGGGGCTACGTATTAAGCGAATATTGGCTAAGGACGAGGTGACGATGCGCGTGGGAAATGGTTCCAAAGTCGATGTGATCGCGGTCGGCACGCTACCTCTACATCTACCTTCAGGATTAGTATTAGACCTAAATAATTGTTATTTGGTGCCAGCGTTGAGCATGAACATTATATCTGGATCTTGTTTGATGCGAGATGGTTATTCATTTAAATCAGAGAATAATGGTTGTTCTATTTATATGAGTAATATCTTTTATGGTCATGCACCCTTGAAGAGTGGTCTATTTTTGTTGAATCTCGATAGTAGTGATACACATATTCATAATATTGAAGCCAAAAGATGCAGAGTTGATAATGATAGTGCAACTTATTTGTGGCACTGCAGTTTAGGTCATATCGGTGTAAAGCGCATGAAGAAACTCCATACTGATGGACTTTTGGAACCACTTGATTATGAATCACTTGGTACTTGCGAACCGTGCCTCATTGGCAAGATGACTACAACGTCGTTCTCCGGTACTATGGAGAGAGCGACAGATTTGTTGGAAATCATACATACAGATGTATGTGGTCCGCTGAATGTTGAGGCTCGTGGCGGATATCGTTATTTTCTCACCTTCACATAAGATTTAAGCAGATATGGGTATATCTACTTAATGAAACATAAGTCTGAAACGTTTGAAAAGTTCAAAGAATTTCAGAGTGAAGTTGAAAATCATCGTAACAAGAAAATAAAGTTTCTACGATCTGATCGTGGAGGAGAATATTTGAGTTATGAGTTTGGTCTTCATTTGAAACAATGCGGAATAGTTTCGCAACTCACGCCACCTGGAACACCACAGCGTAATGGTGTCTCCGAACGTCGTAATCGTACTTTACTAGATATGGTGCGATCTATGATGTCTCTTACTGATTTACCGCTATCGTTTTGGGGTTATGCTTTAGAGACGGCCGCATTCACATTAAATAGGGCACCATCGAAATCCGTTAAGACGACGCCTTATGAACTGTGGTTTGGCTAGAAACCAAAGTTGTCGTTTCTGAAAGTTTGGGGCTGTGATGCTTATATGAAAAAGCTTCAACCTGATAAGCTCAAACCCAAATCGGAGAAATGTGTCTTCATAGGATACCCAAAGGAGACTGTTGGGTACACCTTCTATCACAGATCCGAAGGCAAGACTTTTGTTGCTAAATTCGGAGTTTTTCTAGAGAAGGAGTTTCTCTCGAAAGAAGTGAGTGGGAGGAAAGTAGAACTTGATGAGGTAACTGTACCTGCTCCCTTATTTTAAAGTAGTTCATCGCAGAAACCGGTTTCTGCCACACCTACACCAATTAGTGTGGAAGTTAATGATGATGATCATGAAACTTCAGATCAAGTTGTCACTGAACCTCGTAGACCAACCAGAGTAAGATCCGCACCAGAGTGGTACGGTAATCATGTTCTGGAAGTTATGTTACTAGACCATGACGAACCTACGAACTATGAAGAAGCGATGGTGAGCCCAGATTCCGCAAATTGGCTTGAAGCCATGAAATCGGAGATGGGATCCATGTATGAGAACAAAGTGTGGACTTTGGTTGACTTTCCCGATGATCGGCAAGCAATTGAGAATAAATGGATCTTCAAGAAGAAGACTGATGCTGACGGTAATGTTACTGTCTATAAAGCTCGACTTGTTGCGAAAGGTTTTCGACAAGTTCAAGGGATTGACTACAATGAGACCTTCTCACCCGTAGCGATGCTTAAGTCTGTCCGAATCATGTTAGCAATTGCCGCATTTTATGATTATGAAACTTGGCAAATGGATGTCAAAACTGCATTCCTAAATGGATTTCTGGAAGAAGAGTTGTATATGATGCAACCGGAAGGTTTTGTCGATCCAAAGGGAGCTAACAAAGTGTGCAAGCTCCACCGATCCATTTATGGACTGGTGCAAGCCTCTCGGAGTTGGAATAAACGCTTTGATAGTGTGATCAAAGCATTTGGTTTTATACAGACTTTTGGAGAAGCCTGTATTTACAAGAAAGTGAGTGGGAGCTCTGTAGCATTTCTGATATTATATGTGGATGACATATTACTGATTGGAAATGATATAGAATTTCTGGATAGCATAAAGGGATACTTGAATAAGAGTTTTTCAATGAAATACCTTGGTGAAGCTGCCTATATATTGGGCATCAGGATCTATAGATATAGATCAAGACGCTTAATTGGACTTTCACAAAGCACATACCTTGACAAAGTTTTGAAGAAGTTCAAAATGGATCAAGCAAAGAAAGGGTTCTTGCCTGTGTTACAAGGTGTGAAGTTGAGTAAGACTCAATGCCCGACCACTGCAGAAGATAGAGAGAAAATGAAAGATGTTCCCTATGCTTCAGCCATAGGCTCTATCATGTATGCAATGTTGTGTACCTGACCTGATGTGTGCCTTGCTATAAGTCTAGCAGGGAGGTACCAAACTAATCCAGGAGTGGATCACTAGACAGCGGTAAAAAACATCCTGAAATACCTGAAAAGAACTAAGGATATGTTTCTCGTTTGTGGAGGTGACAAAGAGCTCATCGTAAACGGTTACGTTAATGCAAGCTTTGACACTGATCCGGACGATTCTAAATCGCAAAACGGATACGTGTTTACATTAAACGGTGGAGCTGTCAGTTGGTGCAGTTCTAAACAAAGCGTCATGGCGGGATCTACGTGTGAAGCGGAGTACATAGCTACTTCAGAAGCAGCAAATGAAGGAGTCTGGATGAAGGAGTTCATATCCGATCTAGGTGTCATACCTAGTGCATCGGGTCCAATGAAAATCTTTTGTGACAATACTGGTGCAATTGCCTTGGCGAAGGAATCCAGATTTCACAAGAGAACCAAGCACATCAAGAGACGCTTCAATTCCATCCGGGATTTAGTCCAGGTGGGAGACATAGAAATTTGCAAGATATATACGGATCTGAATGTCGCAGACCCGTTGACTAAGCCTCTTCCACGAGCAAAACATGATCAGCACCAAGGCTCCATGGGTGTTAGAATAATTACTGTGTAATCTAGATTATTAACTCTAGTGCAAGTGGGAGACTGAAGGAAATATGCCCTAGAGGCAATAATAAAGTTATTATTTATTTCCTTATATCATGA
Organism: Aegilops longissima; assembly: GCA_021605205.1. NCBI lineage: Eukaryota > Viridiplantae > Streptophyta > Magnoliopsida > Poales > Poaceae > Aegilops > Aegilops longissima. Next base: position 485,870,443 of record CM038679.1, on the reverse strand, counting down.
TAAATGTTTATTATTCATGCGAGAATTGTATTAACCGGAAACATAATACATGTGTGAATACATAGACAAACAGAGTGTCACTAGTATGCCTCTACTTGACTAGCTCGTTGATCAAAGATGGTTAAGTTTCCTAGCCATTGACATGGGTTGTCATTTGATTAACGGGATCACATCATTAGGAGAATGATGTGATTGACTTGACCCATTCCGTTAGCTTAGCACTCGATTGTTTAGTATTCTGCTATTGCTTTCTTCATGACTTATACATGTTCCTATGACTATGAGATTATGCAACTCCCGTTTACCGGAGGAACACTTTGTGTGCTACCAAACGTCACAACATAACTGGGTGATTATAAATGTGCTCTACAGGTGTCTCTAAAGGTACTTGTTGGGTTGGCATATTTCGAGATTAGGATTTGTCACTCCGATTGTCGGAGAGGTATCTCTAGGCCCACTCGGTAATGCACATCACTATAAGCCTTGCAAGCATTGCAACTAATGAGTTAGTTGCGGGATGACGTATTACGGAATGAGTAAAGAGACTTGCCGGTAACGATATTGAACTAGGTATTGAGATACCGACGATCGAATCTTGGGCAAGTAACATACCGATGACAAAGGGAACAACGTACGTTGTTATGCGGCCTGGCCGATAAAGATCTTCGTAGAATATGTAGGAGCCAATATGGGCATCCAGGTCCCGCTATTGGTTATTGACAAGAGAGGTGTCTCGGTCATGTCTACATAGTTCTCTAACCCGTAGGGTCCGCACGCTTAACATTCGTTGAAGATATAGTACTATGAGTTATGTATGTTGGTGACCGAATGTTGTTCGGAGTTTTGGATGAGATCATGGATATGACGAGGAACTCCGGGATGGTCCGGAAGTAAAGATTGATATGTGTATAGTAGTGTTTGATCTCCGGAAAGGTTCCAGAATCCATCAGAAGGGGTTCCGGATGTTTCCCGAAATGTTTGGGCACGAGAACACTTTATCTGGGCCAAAGGGGAAAGCCCACGAGGTTTTTGGAAGGCGCAAAAGGAAGTTTTGCGGAGTCCAGGGGCCAGACGCTAGGGTCCCTGGCGTCTGGGTCTAGACGCCGGGAACCCTGGCGTCTGGCCCTGGAGTCCGAGAAGGCCTCTTGCCTTTCGGGTGAAACCGACTTTGTGGAGGCTTTTACTCCAAGTTTCGTCCCCAACGCTCAACATATAAATAGAGGGGTAGGGCTAGCACCCAAGACACATCAAGAAACACCAAGCCGTGTGCCGGCAACCCCGTCTCCTCTAGTTTATCCTCCGCCATAGCTTTCATAGTGCTTAGGTGAAGCCCTGTGAAGATTGTTCTTCACCAACACCGTCACCACGCCGTCTTGCTGCCGGAACTCATCTAATACTTCGCCCCTCTTGCTGGATCGAGAAGGCGAGGACGTCACCGAGCCGAACGTGTGCAGAACTCGGAGGTGTCGTGCTTTCGGTACTTGGATCGGTCGGATCGTGAAGACGTACGACTACATCAACCGGGTTGATATAACGCTTCGCCACGGTCTCACGAGGGTACGTAGACAACACTCTCCCCTCTCGTTGCTATGCATCACCATGATCTTGCGTGTGCGTAGGAATTTTTTTGAAATTACTACGTTCCCCAACACATGCATATGGATACAAGTGGAACTAGTTGCTACCTCACCAAAATGCTCTATGTGTCATTAGGTACGAAGAGGAACAGTCCCAAGAAGCTAAGGAGCATCACCAAGGAGTAGGAGAACCACCCCAAGTCCACACAAAGGAAGGAGAAGTCAAACAGCGGCTGGACAGGAAGTCCCAGGCGACCCCGTGTGCATGGGCCCCCGAGACCCCGTGCCCATAGACTATCCAGGGAGTTGGGGTTGTAGCACCCCGTGCGCACAGGCGTGTACCGTGCACACGGGACCCCCGTGCGCACAGGCCCAACTTACACCGTGCGCACGGGCCCTACAGGATGGGCGGTTGAGATGGCGTTTTGGACCTCCCCTTCTTCCACTTCGACCCCAAGCCTATATATTCTATACCTAGGGTTATGTTTAGGGTTAGCAAAGATTATATGAGATATTTGTGAGCTTTGCTCCTTCTACCACTCCATTGGAGATCAAGGCCTCTTAGGAGAGGATCCACTTTTGAAGTTTAAGACCTCAAGAAGACTACCATCATCAAGACCTCATCTCTAAGGAGTGGGAAGAACTCTACCGAGTGCTTGTTTCCTTTGATTGTGCTTGTAATCTTGTGGATCTCATGTATGCTACTCTAGTAGATGTGTGATTTGGGTTTTGTTTGGGTGTTCCTCCCTTGTGTTCTTGTGTGTTCATCACTTTCCCCACCTCCAAGTGTGAAAAGATCCCCTCTAGGGTTTCACCCTATAACATGAACTGTCTTCAAGATCCCCTCTTGGTGAAAGCCTCTAGTGGTAGGCGACGCGAAATGCCCGCCACTACTCTATAAGACAACAGTGGTGGGCGGCAAAAATTGCCTGCCACACATGTTGGAAGGATATAGATGACGACTAGAGGGGGGTGAATAGGTGTTTTCAAACTATTACGGATTTGGCTTTATCCTAATGCGGAATTAAACTAAACGGATACTTTTCAAGCACAAATCCTAAATATGCTAGGCTCAACTAAGTGCACCAACAACCTATACTAAACAAGATAGGCACTTAAGGAAACTAGCAAGCAGAAACTATATCACAAGATATGGAAATGTAGGAACAACTAAGCAATTCAACTAGCACAAGATATATCAATATGAGCAAGTATGAATTGTAGGAAGTAAAGGGTGTGGGTATGAGATAACCACAAGTAAGTTGGGGACGCGGATTGATCCCGAAGTTCACACTTGTGAGAGTGCTAATCTTCGTTAGAGCGGTGCCAAATCCAAAGCTCTAGTGCATCACCAAGTGACTCACTGTATTCTCCATTTCGAGTCACCCCCAACTGATGAGCTTTGGTTCACTCAGGGTTGGTCTTGAAGGCGACCACCACACTTTTACAATCTTCTCCAGAGCACACCACAACCACGGAAGCTTCCGGAGGAACTTGACCACCTAGGCCACTTCAAACCCTTCCCCGAAGCACACCACAAAAGGAAGCTTCCGGAGGAACTTTGGCCACATAAGCCTCTTCACAAACTTCTCAAAGATATCACCAAACCGTCTAGGAGGTGAAGCCTCCAAGAGTAATAAACTCATGGTCTCTCACTCAAACAAATCGATGCGGGGAGCTCAAACCAATGCAAGGTTAAGCAACAAATGCTCAACTCACTCTCTCAATCTCAAAAGATGCAACTCAAGAAAGTGGGAGATTGAAGAGAGGGGATGCAATGGAGGAAATAAACAAATGACTCCAAGATCCATCCACAAATCCCCCTTCACATAGAGGGGAGATAGGGGTTTGGCAGAGGTGGTATGATGCACAAAATGATGTTTAGAAAGTGTATGAACAACCCCCAAACCGGTGGGGAGGAAGGGCTCTTTTATAGTCAACTTCCAAAACTAGCTGTTGGGGCTCCAACGGACACTTCCTGGGCACCCCGTGCCCACGGGGTACCCAGGACAGCCTGCAGCAGCCCACTAAAACATGCATAACTTTGGCATACGAACTCCTAATTCGATGATCTTGGGCTTGTTTTAAAGCTATGGAAAAGACCAAGGTCCTCATGTAGAGAACCACCCAAATATCAACAATTAATAATGATGAAAATTATGCAAGGGTTTGAGCTCTCTTCATGCGACATGATCAAGCTACTCGCCTGAAAGTCCCTCTTGATAGTATGACAATAAAACCTATAATCCGGTCTCCCTCCAAGAACCAAGAGACTGGAAAAACTAGGAAAACCTAGATAAGGTATACCTTTGCCTTGCACATTCAACTTGAGCTTGATGATGACTTTGATGCTTGCCTCAAGTTGGAATGTTTTTATTGTCCACAATCACTTGGTGAAGATACTCGAAATGCTTCCTCATATTGCAATGAGGGAAGCCTTAACTTAAGGCCATCTTCACATGCACATGATCATGATGTGGACCACAAGCTTCAAAGGATATAACCTCCGACTTCTCATCTTGCACTTGGACTCGTCGAACCCAATGACCATCACCACTAGATGTCATCCACACATAGGCTACTTGAAATCTCTCTTTTGATGCAAGCCCATGAGAAACACCTGAAGTAAATATGCCCTAGAGGCAATAATAAAGTTGTTATTTTATATTTCCTTATTCATGATGAAGGTTTATTATTCATGCTAGAATTTTATTGGTCAGAAACTTAAATACATGTGTGAATACATAAACAAATACCGTGTCCCTAGTAAGCCTCTACTAGACTAGCTCGTTGATCAAACATGGTTAAGGTTTCCTAAACATGGACATGCATTGTCATTTGATAATGGGATCACATCACTAGGAGAATGATGTGATGGACAAGACCCATCCGTTAGCTTAGCATACTGATCGTTCAGTTTATTGCTATTGCTTTCTTCACGTCAAATACATATTCCTTCGACTATGAGATTATGCAACTCCCGGATACTGGAGGAATAACTTGTGATCTATCAAATGTCACAACATAACTGGGTGATCATAAAGATGCTCTACAGGTATCTCCGAAGGTGTTTGTTGAGTTCGCATAGATCGAGATTAGGATTTGTCACTCCGAGTACTGGGGAGGGGTATCTCTGGGCCCTCTCGGTAATACACATCATAAGCTTGCAACCAAATGACTAAGGAGTTAGTTATGAGGTGATGTATTACATAATGAGTAAATAAACTTGCCGGTAACGAGAGTGAACTAGGTAGAGAGATACCGACGATCGAATCTCTGGCAAGTAGCATACCGATGGACAAAGGTACATATGTTGTCATAACGGTTCGACCGATAAAGATCTTCGTAGAATATGTAGGAGCCAATATGGGCATCTAGGTTCCGCTATTGGTTATTGACCGGAGAGGTATCTCGGTCATGTCTACATAGTTTTTGGACCCGTAGGGTCCGCACGCTTAACGTTCGTTGATAATATAGTGTTATATGAGTTATATGATTTGGTGACCAAATGTTGTTCGGAATACCGGATGAGATCACGGACATGATGAGGAGTCTCAAAATGGTCGAGAGGTAAAGATTGATATATAGGACAATGGTATTCAGACACCGGAAGTGTTTCGGAGAAAACCGGATAGTCATCGGAGTATCGGAGGGGGTACCGGTCACCCCCGGGAGGGTATTGGGCCTATTGGGCCATAAGAGGGGAGCACACCACCCCACAAGGGTCTGGCATGCCCCCCATGGCAGCCTCCCAAGTGGGAAAGGAAAGGGGGAGTATTCGTCCATCCCTTCCTTCTCTCTTCCCCCCTTTCCTTTCTTCTCCGGCAAATAAGGAAAAGGGGGCGCCACTTGGGGAGGACCCCAGTAGGATTCGGCCTACTTGGGCGCCCTCCTGGCTGCTCCATCATCCCCCCCCCCACCTATATATATGTGGGAGGGGGTGCCTAGAACAAGCACGACAATCCCTTAGCCGTGTGCGGCGCCCCCCTCCACCATTTACACCCCCGGTCATATTTTTCGTAGTGCTTAGGCGAAGCTCTGCGGAGATCACTTCACCATCAGCGTCACCACGCCGTCGTGCTGTCGGAACTCATCCACTACCTTGCCGTCTTGCTGGATCAAGAAGGCGCGGACATCACTGAGCTGAACATGTGCTGAACGCGGAGGTGTCGTACATTCGGTACTTGATCGGTTGGATCGCGAAGAAACTTTGACTACATCAACCGCGTTGTGAAACGCTTACGCTTATAGTCTACGAGGGTACGTAGACACACTCCTCCCCCTCGTTGCTATACATCTCCATGGATAGATCATTGCGTGTGCGTAGAATTTTCTTTGCTTTCCATGCAACGTTTCCCAACAGTGGCATCCGAGCCAGGTCTATGCATAGATTATCTGCACGAGTAGAACACAAAGAGTTGTGGGCGGTGATAGTCATACTGCTTACCACCAACGTCTTATTTTGATTCAGCGGTATTGTGGGATGAAGCGTGATGACCCACAAGTATAGGAGATCAATTGTAGCTCTTTTCGATAAGTAAGAGTGTCGAACCCAACAAGGAGCGGAAGGAAATGACAAGTAGTTTTCAGTAAGGTAGTGTCTGCAAGTGCTGAAACTGTAAGTAGCGAGTAGTTTGATAGCAAGATAATTTGTAATGAGCAAGTAACAATAGTAGCAATAAGTATGCAGCAAGGTAGCCTAATCCTTTTGAGGAGAAGGACAGGCCAAAATGGTCTCTTATGATAAGCAAAGCGTTCTTGAGGGTACACGGGAATTTCATCTAGTCACTTTCATCATGTTGGTTTGATTTGTGTTCGCTACTTTGATAATTTGATATGTGGGTGGACCAGTGCTTAGGTGCTATTCTTACTTGAACAAACCTCCTACTTATGATTAACCCTGCCGCAAGAATCCGCAACTATGAGAAAAGTATTGAGGATAAATCCTAACCATATCATTAAACTCTAGGATCCAATCGTTCCCTTATGGAATAGTGCATAAACTGGGGTTTAAGTTTCTGTCACTTTCGCAACCCACCATCTATTTACTACTCCACAATGCATTCCCTTAGGCCCAAATATGGTGAAGTTTCATGTAGTCGACGTTCACATGACACCACTAAGGGAATCACAACACACATACTATCAAAATATCGAACACATATCAAGTTCACATGATTACTTGCAACATGATTTCTCCCGTGACCTCAAGAACAAAAGTAACTACTCACAAATAATCAACATGCTCATGATCAGAGGGGTATTAATATGCATAATGGATCTGAACATATAATCTTCCACCAAATAAACCATATAGCACTAAAAAAATACACTTTCGTGATGATACGTGTTTGTCACAGTAGGTCGCGTTTTTTATCATGCATGTACATCCATGACGATTTTATGACAGAATCAAGATAGTCATACATGTGTTGTCGTAGAAGTGTTCCATGACATTACCAAAATTATCATCACGGAAGTGTCCACTTCCATGACGATAAATCGCGCGTCCGAAGTGCTTTTCGTCAAGGGTGACCGACACGTGGCATCCACCGTAGCGAACGCCGTTAAGCTATCGGGTCGGGTTTTGGATCCGATAACCGTTAACAGCCCGACCAATGGGGATTTTCCACGTGTAAAATCATCATTGTGCGGAGGAAACACGTGTCGGCTCATCGTTGGGACAGATGTCATCCACTCATTGGACGGAAGGCACCTATGATCGTCGACCGTGGCACGCCCAACAGAGGCCCATTCTCGTGAAAAGGCCAGCCCGTTTGACTTGGTCAAAAGGTGGCGGCTAGCCCATGGAAAGCCCGTTAGCGGCATGTTCGCATATAGCCCATTTACAGCCCGCTAACCCAAGGCCCGTTCGCCCTATCCGAATTAGGCCCGATGGCGTCATCCGGGCCATCAATATGATTCCAGCCCGTTTTCACTTACGGCGCATGTATGGCCCATGGCGTCTTTCAGCCCATATGAGGCCCTATGTAACTCTTGGCCTATTAACGGCCCGTGGGTGGCGGCCCGTAATGAGCGATGTATCACTTTACACCCATTAACGGCCCGTGGTGAAACTGGCCCGTAATGAACGATGTATCACTTTATACCCATTAACGGCCCGTTATTCCGTTGGGCGTTTCGGCACTATGTTATCTTCGGCCTTCTCGAGCCCATTTATTCTTGGGCTCATTTCCAACATTCGTTTACTTACGGCCCGTTACTGTCATTTTCTGCTTGTGGGCCAAATTCAGCCTGTGGTTACAGTCGGCCCGTGTGTGGTCCGTTAACACGTTGGGCCGTTTTCATAGCGTCATCAAATACGGCCTATTAACGATGTCCCATTATGTTCGGCCCATGAACGGACGATTCCAACTCTAGCCCGTTTACGGCCATAATGCGGTCTGTTTGGCCCATGTTTGGCCAATCGATCATACGACCTTTATAAGGCCCATTGATGATACGGCCCGCAGAAGGCCCATTGTTTCTACGGCCCGTAGAAGGCCCAGTGTTTCTACGGCCAATAGGAGGCCCAGTGTCACTACAGTAAATATTAGCCCATGGTTATTGTGGCCTAGTTTTAAAAAATAGGTTATTGCAGCCACTAGCTAACCGCGGAAAAAAGCGCAATGACTACAAGCAAACAAATAAACAAGACAACAAGGAAATAAATAAGCAAGCAACTAACGCTAGGCTATCACGGCTATTACACATATTACATCCACTGGGCATCAAAGTTCGCCACCAGTGCAAATATAGGGAACAAAGCATCATATCATATACTTTGGTTGTCAAAGTTGGCGACCAGCGCAAATAAACGCCAAGCAAAACAAATCCAGAACTGAAACCACTTGAAGATCTCAAGAAACAATATCACGGTACCCATAATCGGCAAGATGCTTAGCAAGCTTATTAACTTTCTCTTGCTTGGCGCTTAAATCCTCCAGTAAGCTTGTCGTTGCACCAGAAAATATGCATCTGAATTCTGCAGGACTTCCTCGATTTCAGCTTGACTTCTGTCAAAGACATCTCGATCGATGTCTTTCAACTTGAAGTTGAGACTCAAGAAGACGAACTGATTCAGGCGGTGAGTTCGAAGAGCTTGTGCCAGTAGTAGTGGCCAGTAACTCGAACACTACATCAAGACAGGACTTTTGGGTTCTCTCACTGTCGTCAAGATAGTTTTTATCAGCTTTCTTGGAGACCAACAGGGATATCTCACTATCTTGAACCATATCTGCATTACTTCCTTTACCATTGGATAACGCGGTACTGTTCTCCAATATTTTGTCCGCATTCTAAAAGAGAAACAAGCAGACACATCACCTGTTTACCATGTTGTATATGAAACTCATTTTGGTAAATGAGTTCAGTAGTAAAGTGGACAGGATAACAGCATGAAACAAACATATATCTATGTACCATGGTCACTTTATGGTCTATATCATTCTAGTTTTGTTGCCAAATCAAGATGGAGACAGTTCAAATAATATTTGTTCAAGACAAAGCAGAATAGACAGAATATAAGTGTGGGTAACTATAGAGCAATAACAACACTTGTAATGTGCATGACATGAGAACATAACTGTTTATTCAATTGAAACTGAAATCAACATAGAGCAGGTTACAACAGCAAACCAATTAAAGAAACAGGTTTAAAACATACCTGTTGCGCCATTGGAGTTCCAATTCAATCCTGCAAATTTGAAAATAGTTGGTATGAGTAAATACTGATAATGCAAGAGCAAAGGAATATGAACCACAGCTCTGTAACCTGACACGAGACCAAATCTTCTTCTCCTTTAAGCGTTGAGTTGGGATTCGAGTGGTGGTCCTCGTGCTTTGGGCTTCGCAGTTCCTTACTAACTGCTTTCGTGTTTGGGTGCTCTGTGGTGGAGACGGTCTTGTGTCAACTGGAACTGGGTTACTATCTGCCGGGGTTGGGGTTAGAAGGGGTGTAGCTAGTTCTCTGTCCAACTGGGTAGGGGTACAATCTGCAAGAGTCTGGGTTATGTGTGGTGGATCTGGTCCTTGGGAAGGTATAACCGTGGTTCTATCTGCATCAACTGGTAGCACTATCTTTTCTGAAGAGCGTGTTGTTACTCCCTTAGATACTGCCATCACGCACTCCAATTCAAATGGCTGATAAACAAGAAAAGTAATTGAAAGTATAGACATTGTATGATAGACAGGTGCAATGGGTAGTCGGGAATAAAAGAGGGCATGAAATAATTCATATTTATGTTGTCTAACCAAACAGGATAGCATGACACAATTTCACATATATGATGGCTAACTAAACAGGATAGCATGACACAATTTCACATTATGATGGCTAACTAAAAAGATGGAAAGACATAGTTCAAATATGAGACTATGTAAGCAGGATGACATGACATAACTATATAATGTGTTTATTAAATAGGTTGGCATGCCATAATTCACATACATTCACGGATAGAATGCCATAATTCAAAATATGATGATTGTAAACACTAAACAGGATGAGATGATATAACTATATGATGTCTTTATTAAATGGGTTGCCATGCCATAGTTCAGATAGATGATGTGTATGTACTATGTAAACATGATGGCATGATATAATTCAAATATATGATTTATATAGTAAGCAAGTAAGCAGATGGCAATCCATATATGATGTAAAAACTAAGCAATGCAAGACAACATGCATGACATGGGTAATATAACCCTGCCAAGTTTGAGCATAGACCTCAGGGGGGAAATAGGACTGGTCATCAGTCTATGAATCCTCCTCTGAGGAGCTCTCTGTAACCAGCAAGATGTCTGCTTCAGCGAGTAGCATTATCTGCTCTGAATACCTTGTTTTCCTCCAGATACTTCCATCACCGCTTCAAATGGCTGATGCACAGGAAGAGTAGTTGAATATACAAACGTTGTCGACAAATGGAACACGTAATACAAAAAAATGATAGCATGATATAATTCACATACATGATGATTGGCTAAACAGCATGGCATTGCATAATTCACATATATAATGCCTTTGCAACAAGATAACATTGTATAATTCACATATATAATGTCTTGCAACAAGATGGCAATGCATAATTCACATATATGGTAATTAGACATTGAACAGGTGGCATTCACACAAAGCATGTCTAAACTAATCAAATGACATAGCAATGCGAGACACCATACGCACGATATGAGCAACATAACCCTACCAAGTTAGAGCATACATCTCGGGGGAGGGAATAGGACTGGTCATCTGTCTCTGAATCCTCCTCTGAGGAGCTATCCGTAACCAGCGAGATATTCGCTTCGTCAGATAGCATAGTCTGCTCTGAAGACCTTGTTTTCACTCCAGAATTTGCCATCACCGTGTCAAATGGCTGATGCACACGAAGAGCAGTTGAATGTACTAACATTATTGACAAATGTAATATGTAACGAAATAAAAAGGATGGCCTGATATAATTTACATATAAGATGACTGGCTAAGCAGGATGACATTGCAAAATTCACATATATGCTGCCTGGCTAAACAAGATGGCGTTGCATAATTCACATAAACGATGAATAAACTAAACATATGGCATTCGCACAAAGGATGTCTAAACTAAGCAGATGACATATTTGATGTATAAAGTAAGCAATGAAAGACACCATATGCATGATATAACCAACATCAGCATGCCATTTAGAGCGAAGACCTCAGGGGGTAAATAGGAGTTGTCTTCTCCTTCTGAATCCCCCTCAGAACAGATATCTTCCTCTCGATTACAATCCAAAATGCGTGGAGGGGGGCTGCCTTTGCGCCTACCATGGAGCGACGTCTGCATGAAATTTTATGGCCATGCAAGGCTCCTCTCTTTTGCTCTACATGTTCAGTTCCATTGTTTACAATAACTGTCATGCATAGGAATAAAACATAGTGAGTTTATGTAAGGAGTGCATGCAGAAATACAGAGTGATGTAGCAACCTGTGGATAGACCCAAAACCAATAATAGCAGGCAGATAATGGCTTCAGTTAAAAAATACAGATAATGGCTTTTTCTTGTTTGTTTCCCACCCAACATGAAACTCATAGTAGACACCGGAGATTAACCAGATAGTAGATAGATACTATTGATAGCGGCCCCGATATGTACCCCACAACCATTTAAAAACTCAAGTTTGACCATTAGTTTGGAGCTGACTCAGAGTCTAATCGGTGAACAGGACGATAAAGTAGCATGTAATATTAAGCGATGCATAACGTAAGCAGACATGAAAGAGTGTGACCTCTCTTGCGGACCCGTGTAGTCCTCGAGGTCATCTGCTTGGTTGATGATGGTAATGCAGTTTTCATGGCTGCCAGCGGCGGGGAAGAAGATCTGAGGCGGCGAAAGACAGTCTGGAGGACGGATCGCTGTTGTGCTGGACCCTTCTGTCGTTGGAGCAGCTGAGCTAGGGTGGACGACGGCGCAGCAGGAGCGGGACAAACCACACAAGGTTTTCTTTGACAACTATTTGTAAGAGAAGTAATTTTGTAAGGGCTCGTTTGAATTGGAGGATTCCAACAATGCAGGGATAGGAAATAGACAGGAATAGGATAGGAATGCACGTGCAAAACAGAGAATTTAAAAACACAGGATTTCTGCCAATCTGGGTGTTTGATTCACAACAATTGGAAGATCACAGGATGCAAAGAAGCATGGTGAGATTAAGTCAAACCATAAGAAAATGTACGGTTGTAATGCTATTATGCTACTATCTCTTAGTCTTGTGCTTCATGAATAGGAATTTGAAAAGGAGGACAAGTGAAAATTAAAATTCCTATGTTTTTTCTTTCGAGGAGACACTAAGGGAACAAATCCGTGTGCTCAGTGGACAATATATATAACATGTAGAGTAAAAAAGAGATGCAACAAGTGTACAACCTCTTTGGCGAAGCCATGTCGATCTCGGCGTGATTGGGTTGGCCGCTGAGGATGCTCCGGCTGACTTTGCTGTCGGAGGAGGGAAAGAAGATCTTAGGCCTTTGGAGATGGAGCCCGAGGTACTGCTCCGCTGTGATGGAGGGTTTCGTTGTTGGAGCAGCACCGGTGAGTTGTACGACGCCGAGGCTGAAGCAGGACAAGAGAGACAACGAACAACGTTAACCTGAGTGGAATTCTAATAGCATCTCCAATACATGACGTAAAATACATAACCACAAAGTGCTAGATGTAAAATACATCAGCCGCTCATCTCTGAACTTAAGCGTTTAAACTGAACTTAACTATCGAAACTGAACTTAACCGTCAAACTGAACTTAAGCGTCGAAAGTGAATTTTCTTTGTCGAAACCGAACGCACTAGCAAGGTGAGGCTACGTCGGTCGATCGACTTTTTTCATCTCTGGTCATCGATTTTGCAGCCGTTGGATATGAAATCAAGGGCATGAGGTTCATCTTCAACCTCCACCCCCGAGCCACCAGCCACCACCGGCCAAACAGCAGCCCCCCGCCGCAGAAATGGCGGTGCGCCGCCACCGCCGCCAAAAACACTCCCCACCGCCGTCCGTCACCGCCTGCCATCCCTCTAGGCCCCCCGTGCTGAGCTTTTCTCCGCGATCCCCACGCCACCGCCCGCCAACGCCCGCCACCGCCTTGGCGACCACCGCCGCCATCCTGAACCCTAAGATAGATAGTGGGGTACCTCTCCGTGAGCCCCTCCCTGCGACTGGTTCTTCCTTCACCCCGTGAGCCCCCCCACCCTTGAAAATCGATCGACCCAAAAGTCGATTCAGTCGATCAAGTGTAGCAATCGAGCAGCATCGCAAGCAAGAGCGAGAGCAGCAGCACGAGCAAGAGCAGACCAGGCAGGGGACCGAGAGCAAGAGCAGAGCAGCAGCGCGAGTGAGAGCTAAAGCAGTAGCAGCTCCTACTGATGTGGACGTCACCGCCGAGGGAGCGATGCCGTGGAGGAAGTGGCCGGCGACGCCGCCGTGGATGAGCCGCACCGTGTCGGCTCGGGACCGAGCGCCGGCAGCACCATGAGATCGAACCAAGAATAAAATGCGGTGATTAGTGTACAACCTCTTTGGTGGCGCCGATTAGGCTGCAGCTTCATCCGAGGAAACGGTGATGATGATGCTCTTCCGGTGGTGCAGGTGAAGACGGTGGTGTGGGAATGGAGGTGGCGCGAAAGACGAGGGGAACGTCGGGGCAGCTCCTTGGAGGTGGAGGACGGGGTGGCTGAACCGGCGGGACGATGAGATCGACGATGGATCCTCATCTGGTACGGTGGATGAGGGACGTCGAGGTGTTGTTGTGGACGACGTCGTTTGGGAAGAGGCTCCGGCTAGGTGGCGGACGGAGCAGGGTGTGGGGTTTCGTCGCGGGTTTTCACGGCCTCGGTGTACGAATGGGTGGGCGGATGGGATGGCAGTGGGGAACCATGCCTTAGAGACGCGCTTGTCCGAAATGTGGGGTAAGTTACGAAAGTACCCCCACCGAGTTGAGGCAGTTCTTTCGGTTCAGGGGTACCACGGGCATTTAACGTGTCGAGATTTCACAGGAGGTGGGAGTTGTCGCGCATGTTGTAATTTCGGAATAGCAAGGCGCGGGTTGAGATGGAGGGAGTTGTCGGAGCACAACGAGACAAAGATATATCTTAAATATTTCGGGCTAACAAGGCGCGGGTTGAAATTTCCGGACAAGCCTAACGTGTATTGTACCAAATCAATGCGCACTACAAATGTCATTCAAAACTTTGAATTCATGTTATGTTCAATTAAAAATTTTGCTACGTGTATAATGCATACAACCTACTACTCAAATGAACGTTTTAGTGCATTCCAAACGTATATATTACCGCTTCAATATGATCTAAATTTGAATTCGTTTCTCTATTTGAATAAGATCTACAGTAATGATTGTTGTGAAGTCAAAGCATTTGAACTCGTTTCTCTGTTTTAATAAGATCTACAATCATCATTATTGTCAAGTTAAACTATCGTTTGTGTATTATCTTCACAGCACACCACATGATTAGTCTCGAGTTACATATGAACTATGTGTACTATATGAACTCAAACTAGATTTTTTGAATCCACTTTATTTTGATTTCAAATCACATTACATATCTAGCTCTAGCTAGATCTTCATAATCTAAACCATGTCTCATATGTATAATGTGTTTATCACATTATGTATGGTGCCCCCCCCCTACGCCTACAAGTATTTAGATGTGAGTTGCAAACACCACACATTACCAAAAATTCAAATAAAATGTGAGAATGTTCGATATATAGTATTGTTTAGATTGTTCGATATTTAGTTGTAAGCTGCAAACGCCACACATTATCACAAATTCAAATAAAATGTGAGATTGTTTGATGTATAGTATGGTTTAGATTGTTCGGCATTTAGCTGTGAGTTGCAAATGCCATGCATTATCACATTATGGTATAACATGTGCACAGCACGTGTATCAGCGCTATATTCATGCATGCAATGTTTAAAACACTATGATCTCCTATTCAAATATATGAATCTGTTTTCATATCAAATTATGATCTTTGTTAGTCTCTTACACCCACACAATCCTCTTACCTTTGTAGCTACCACTAACTTTCTCTCGTGCATGCACACGCCCTCCTCGCCCTCCCCTCCCTCGGCATTCTATCCACCGGGCACATTCATCTATTTCTTTAGGTCGTGTCGGATTTCGGGTTTCGGCAGACCCTTGAGGTTCGAACTCTGGGGTGCGCACGGAGATCTTTCCCCTACCAGCTCATGCGTTAATGGTTTGCAAGGGATCTAAGCTAGGAACGATGAACAGCACAAGAGACACAAGATTTATACTGGTTCGGGCCACCGTTGTGGTGTAATACCCTACTCCAGTGTGTGGTGTGGTGGATTGCCTCCGGGGCTGATGAAGAACAGTACAAAGGAAGAACAGCCTCGCGAGGGGCTGTTCTTGAGCTAGTGCGATGGACTGCTTGGGTGAGTCCAGCCGCTTCTCTCTCTCTCTCTTTCTCTCTGGTAGGTTCGACCTGTCCCTCTCTCTGTGGTGGCTAGTCCTATTTATAGAGGGAGGCCCTGGGCCTCTTCCGAAATAATGAGCAGGAAGGGCGCCAACAATTGGCCATTTTGAAGGGGAACATCTAGTACACTTACCCCGACTAAAGTTGGTCTTCGGCTGCCAAAGGCTCTGACGGTGACGCCATCCTGGGCTCCACGATGACCTCCGTCCTGCCGCTCTGCCGGTCTTGGTCTTGTTGCACTGAAGCGGTAACCTTTGCCTGATGCCTTGTCCGGTGCTTGCCTCCTTTGCACCAAAGGGGAAACGAGGACACTGCGCAGGCTGGCGCCCGCCTGGTCTCGTTCATCATGGCTTGCGTCACGGGACACCCTCGTGAGGTACCCTGCCTTGATCTCTCCGCCTCCACGTGAGCCTGCCTGACGAGGCTGCTCCCGAGGAAGGTTCCTGTCGTCCGCCCCATGAGGCTTGGCCCCTCGCGAGGGTCTTGGGCTTGAGCTGATGAAGCGGGGCCGTGCTGGGCCCCCACTTGAGCCACGCCCGCGGCCGCAGTGAGGCAAGTCTGGGGACCCCCGTTCCCAGAACGCCGACAGTAGCCCCCGGGCTCAAGGCGCGCCCGGACTTGGCTTAGCAGAGAAGCGAAGGGGCAAGTGCAAAGCACCGCAGGCCCCAACAGCCTGCGGCCTTGGGCGCCGCGTGGCGATTGATTAGTCGTGGGTGTCTCTGCTTCCCCATGATGCCTCATTACAAGCCCGGCTAAGCAGACCCGGGGTTGCACACAGCCATTCCCCTTTCGCCGTCCGTGCACTCCCGGCACTTCCTCCTTCCTCTGGCTCCAACTTCCGCCCTTAATCCAACTTGGACTCTCACCCTTCCTATCGCCATGGCATCAACGAAGAAGGAAAAAGTGAAGAAGCCCGCACCTTCGTCCCGCTCGCCTCTGGCGGTGGCCCCCGTCGTTGATCAATCTATCATACTCAACCCCGAGGCCTTGGGCAAGGTCCGCTCTGCTCTTGCCACCATCTTCAACGAGTGCGGCAGGACCATGGCATGGCCTGCGTCCCATGCCTCCTTCGACAGGGTTGTCACGGAGGTCCGGTTATTCATCGATGCCCGTGGTGGTCTGGTTCCCCTTTTCCGCTTTCTTCAATGCGGTGCTCTCCACTATCAGATCCACATGATGCATCTCGGGCTGAGTCCATTACCCTTACGGCTGTCTTCGCCTTTATGCGTGAGGCAATGGTGGGCATCCCTCCTTCCGTTGCCTGCTGCGTCACTTCTTCTCTTTCTTTGAGTGATCCTACTCAATGCTCGGGTGTGTGAGCTTGCTTGCCGTGCGAGAGGCGGCTGCTTGAGGATCGATTTGGACTCCCTCCCCGAGGCCAAGTTCAGAGAGCGGTGGTTGTATGTGGGCGTTGGGTGCCCAGCCCGCTCTCGCACCCTACCTTGCTGTTGTTCCCAACTCAGTGAGGTCCTGAGATGCTTTCACACACCCGGCTTGCATTAAATGGGCGCCGCTTTGAGAGCTTGAGGCGCTCAACGTGATGGCGCCCAAGGTGGTGAAGGAGTTCCTCCAGTGTCGCATTGCTCCTCTCCAGCGCTACTCTCATCGGATGTGGGATTTTGCGGGGTGCAAAGACCTCATGCGACTTCAGGAGGGGGACCTGGCGCCTGAAGTGCTGAGGACGGTGCTCAGGCTCCTGGTTGGCGATCCTTCCCCAGGCAGCCTTCGACATCGTGGTGCCCTCTTGTATCTCTGTTCGGGCAGGGCCGATTTCGTGAAGCAGATGCCCAGCTTTGACGAGTGGGGGCTGTGCCAGGCTGGCCTCAGGGGGCCTCGCGAGAACCCAGTTGATGTGGTCGCTCTTTCGGTCTCCCAAAGTGGCTCTGTCTCAGGTGATGGAGCAGGGAGACGAGAACCGTCAGGAGTTGAAGGGGCGAGCGTTGAGGTGGTGGCGCCCAGCGGAGCCACGAGGGCTGACATCTCCGGGCTCGTTCGGAATAGTGACAGGTGAGTCGCGCCTCCGGCTCCCGAGTTGGGACTCCGAGGCCTCAGTCGTCCCTGATGAGGCGGCGCCTGGTGGCGTCCACCAGGCTGGTCCCATTGGTGCTGATCACCTTACCGCCTCCTCCATGCCACAAACCGACCCCTGTGTCGAGCGCTTAGGCCGGTTCCGTGTAGACTTCATGGCCCTCCGCAAGAGGAAGGAGGCCTCGGGCGTGACGGTCGCCCTTGCCGCTTGCTGAAGTGCAGGAGGTACTTCACCACGGACGAGTAAGTCCTCTTCTCTCTCTGCTCCTCTACTTCTCGGTTCTTGCAGCTGACCGTGGCCTTTCAGGGCCCTTCCTGCCGAATTCGCGGAGACGGCCAAGGAGCCATCTCCCCAAGCTCCGTCCTCTTTGTTGATCCTTGGTGCGTCGGGTTCAAGCGGCGCCCTTATCACTCAGCCGGTCAGAGAGGTGGCCCGTTCAGCTGGGCGTCCCGAGCCTGCGCGCCTGCTGTCCTTCCTTCATGAGTTCTCCTGGGGCATAGCCAGCTTGCCCCGCGCCCCTTCCTTGATCGCGGACGGTGGCTGGCTAAAGTTAATCTTGAGATCTTCTTCTGGGGACGGACCGGCGCCAGGCCCTGCTCCTGGAAAGGCCCGTCCGGCGATTGTTGGGGCGCCAGCCCCTGCTCAAGACCGAGAGGAGGCGCCGCCTCAGGCTCTTCGTGATACACCCGAAGCGAGAGGGTGGCGGAAGACGTGCTCAGGCGTGCTTGCGAACGCCGCGCCCTTCGTCAAGAATTTCTCCATGGAGCGACTGTCTGATTTCGGGTTCCGGCAGACCCTTGAGGTTCGAACATTGGGGTGCGCACGGAGATCCAACCTTCTACCGTCTCGCACTTCGCCGAATCGCAGGGACCTAAACTACTAACGGAGCAGCACAAGAGACACGGGATTTATACTAGTTCGGGCCACCGTTGTGGTGTAATACCCTACTCTAGTTTGTGGTGTGGTGGATTGCCTCTTGGGCTGATGAGGAATAATACAAGGAAGAACAGCCTCGCGAGGGTCTGTTCTTGGCGGGTGAGATGAACTGCTAGGTGGTGTTCAGTCGCTAAAGCTTGAGGATCGGGTCTCTATCTTTCTCTGGATTCCAGATGCCGCATCCCCCTACTATGGTGGCTAGCTCTACTTATATAGGCTAAGGCCACAGGCATCTTCCCAAATATTGGCGGGAAGGGCGCCAACAATTAGCCATTTGAAGGGAACAGCGGGTACACTTATCTGACTAAAGTTGGTCCTCGCTTTGCCAAAGGCTCGGTGGTGATGGCCTTTGCTTGGGCTCTCGATGACTCCCTTCCAGCCGTTGGGGCTGGTCTTGGTCTTGTTGCACGGAGCGGATGCCTTTGCTTGATGCTCTCGCTGCGCTTGCTCCCTTTGCACCAAAGAGGAAAGGAGGACACTGCTTGTGGGCTGGCGCCTGCTGGCACCCTTGGTCGTCATGGCTTGCGTCATGGGCACTGGCAGGTACCTGCCTTGAACTCTCCGCCTCCTCATGAGCCAGCCTGACGAGGCCGTGCACGAGAAGCTCCTTGTCGTCCGCCCGCAAGGCTTGGCCCCTCGCGAGGTCTCGAGCTGCGTTGATGAAGATGAGCCGTCTGGGCCTCCTTTGAGCCACGCCCGCAGGGCGCAGGCGAGCAAGTCTGGGGACCCCGTTCCCGTAGCGCCGACAGTAGCCCGGGCCTGGCGCGCCCGAACTTGGCGGCGGAGGCGAAAGGGCAAGTGCAAAGCGTCGCGGGCCCTAACAGCTCTGCGGCCTTAGGCGCCGCGTGGCGGTTGATTGGACACGTGCGCACTACTTCCCTGTGACGCCTCGGTAACCACCCGGATTCGACAAGTCCTCGCATGCGAGTCGGTCATGATTACGGTGATCGTGGAGGCCGACGGTTGGCCTTCGCCCGGCTATAAATGCAGGCAGCGCGCGCCCTTCCGGTCTATCATACCTTCTCCTCCTCCTTGCTTCGTCTGGTTGTCATAGCTCCGATCCGCGGTTCTCCACGGAAGAAGGGAAAGCTCCTCAAGAGGATCTGACCTGCTCCCCCCAAAGCGGCTTGCTCTCAGTGTCGAGGCGGCAGGAGCGTGCCGAGGCGCCCATGCCTGGTGCGTGCGGCCGCCACCGGGTTTCCTCTTCCATTATGCTGCGCCGTTGGCGGCCACGAGGAGGCGGCGCCGGGCGCCACGAAGCGGCGCCGCCGGCAGCGCCGGCCGGAGTCACGCGAGGTGTCGTCTTCCCCTTGGAGTCCATGCCGAGGGCTCACAGCCGGGAGTTCGTGCCAGCGTCGCCACGCCTCCTAAGTCTGGATTCGTCTTCCTTCTTTCTTCGCCTCCGTCGTCCGTGAGAGGAGCCCACAGGACTCTGGCTGCGGCACACGGCTGCGGCACCCTCGTGACCGAGGCGAGAGGTCATGATAGTTGCCCAGGCGAGGTCTTCATGCTGGAGGCTGGGCGAGGTCGCCCGGTCTGCAGGACGAGGGCGCCCTCACGATCCACACAGAGTATGATGGTGCCGGTGGTGTCCTTCAAGGTCTTCGGCGGATGGGCCTTGGCTTAGAGTGCTGCCCGGAGAGGTAGTCGGGGTCTGCTGCGGTGAGGCGAGGCCGACCGGCAGCTCCTTAAGCGGCTCAAAAGCGGCAGCGGCGCGGAGGATCCTGCGACTCCGCCGAGCTCTTAGCGGCGCCGGAGGCGGCGATGACAGCCTCTGAGCCCCGAGCCTGCGCCGCTCCGGGCGAGGCGGGCTCGTCGAGTCGTCGCCGCCCTGATCTGGATGGGGTTGGCGCCCGGACGGGTGGCCCTGTTGATGATGGCGTCCGCGCGGTGGTCCCAGTAGGTAGGACTCCTTAGGATTCGCGTCTTTTGTTCGGCGAGAGCAAGAATGTACCCTTGGGGTTTGTAAGATGTTTGTAACCGTTTGTCAATATGATCCTTATTGTGAGGCAGTGCGAGATGCTCATTCCGTTCTAGCTCAGTTTCTTCCTTCCGGACCTTGTGAGGCTTGATGCTCTGCGCCGGCAGTCTCGGTCCCAAAGCGGCTTCGGCCGTCGCTGGTATCCAGTCGCGATGCGTGGTCAAGGCGGGAGGTGGCGGCCGAGGTCGGTGAAGAGCCTCGAGTCGCGATGCTCGGGGTCCCCTTAGCGCTCAAGCAGCCATCATTGGCTAGAAAGGAGAGCGGCGTTGCTAACGGGGTTGCATTGAGTGTGGGGATGGTGTTGCGATAACTAGTGTGTGGGAGGTGACTTATATCGAGGTCGGGACATGCTTCCTGGTGCGGCGCTAGGTCCGTGCCTTGGCGGCGAGATTGCGTGGCGAGGTCGTTTCGTGCTCCCTAGAGGACCTGCATGTTCACCACAAAGGAACAAGAGCTCGCCGTGGCGTCGTTGAATCCTGCCATTAGTTGCTTTGGAGGCGCGAGAGGCCTCGCGAGGTGTGTAGGGACACCCGTGAGCCAGCCTTGAGGACTCACGGGACCCTACCTCAAGGCGGGTTGCGCTGGCTCCGGCCTTATCTTGAGTGTGTTCCTGCAAATTTGGCGGATGTCGGTGCTCTCGTCTTGGTCTCGGCTCTCGGGCTGGTCTCGGCCGTCGCTGGCAAGCCAGGTCGCGATGCCATGGACAAGACCAGAGGTGAGGGCGGAGGCGGTAGGAGCCGAGTCGCGATGCTCGGGCACCCCCTTTAAGCGCAAAGCTGGGTTAGATGGCGCAACTCTCGTCCTCGGGTCCGGCTCTCGGGCTGGTCTCATCCGTCGTGGCAAGCCAGGTCGCGATGCCATGGACAAGACCGGTGAGGGCGGAGAGCAGTAGGAGCCACGAGTCGCGATGCTCGAGGCACCCCTTTAGCGTGCAAGATTCCGCCCAGCCGGGAAAAGGCACGAATAACAAGCATGGTGGAGTGAGAGCATAATCCTAAGGAAAAAGTAGGAAGGATACATGCGCTGGGGTGGCCCGGCGGCTTGGGGATGATGCAGCCCGAGGCGCCCCAAAGGATAGGCTAATGACATGAAATAAAGGGATACATACATGAGGGACGGACCCACGTGGCACAGGAATAATCGTACTGAAGGCACTCCCAGCCAGAAATGAAACTTAAAGATGTCACCTGGTGATGTTGGGGACGAGGTGGAGTTGGTGTAGCAGACTCGGTGGGCTGCGGGAGCCGATCCTCACGAGCCCCCAGGCCCAGGGGCCTCGGGAGGCTCCGGAGGCGCTGGCGGCTCCTCGCGGGCCATCTCCATCTCCGCCCGAGGGCTGTGGCGTGCGACATCTTGAGCCTCGGGATGGTCCTCATGAGGCAGTGCGCAGCAGCCGCATTTGGCGAGCCATAAGGCATGCGCGTGGCTGTGGGGCGGACCCTCGCAACATCCCACTTGCAAGGGCGAGGCGCTCTTGAGATGCGGCTCGGTTGAGCCTGGTATGTCGATCAGAGGCGCAGCCCACCATCCTCGCTGGATGGGGGCCCAGTGGCAAGGCGGCGGCTGCCCCTCATGACCCTTGACTCATGTAGCTCTGAATGGCCTTGGCGACAAACTCCCGAGGTTGGCCCTCCTTGCCTTGCTCTCGCTTGCAGAAGCGTGCTTGAAACACGCCTCCCGTGGTGCCCAAGTGCCTCCCTCGAGACCTTGGCGAGGTCGGCGGCCCTCGAGGGAGAGCCCCGAGCCTTGCAGGCGAGGCGCCGGGCGCGCTTTCCTATGCGATGGAAGGAGGCTCCCCATGGCGTGCGCGGGCCCTAAAGGGGCCTGCCTCTTGTGGAGCCGGGCGGTCGATGTCTTCTTCTTCTTGGGTGCGGCCTCGGGAGGCCTCCTGCTTCTTGTAGTGCAGGTCTTCTAGCGATCGCGGCTGAAAGGCTCGCTCCGAGGGAGCCTGCTGCGTCTCTCTCTTCACAGGGCACCGTGGCGACCCCGCCGCTTCTCGCATCTTGAGGGCGTTGTAGCCGTGGTGGAGTTCGGCCATGAATTTGTGCCGCCGGGTACCCGAGGATGGCGTTATCTGGCGGCGAATGTGGGCGACGTCGAAGTCGATGAGCTCGGTGTAGTAGTTGTCGCGAGCCCGAAGGTGACAGGAAGGTGGACCTGCCTGATCGGGACCGTGGAGCCGTCGGTGACTCGAAGAAAGGCTTGGTTGGTGAAAGTGGTATAAGGCACTTGAAGATTGTTGAATGTCTCCACGGACAGGGCGTTGAGCCCTGCTCCGCCGTCGATGAGGGTCTTGGTGATTAGCACATTGCGATGATTGGGGAACAAAGCATCGGAGAACTCCGGCTGTGGCTGCGCGCTTGAGGCTGGTCTCGCTGAGCTGAGCGTGATGGCGCACGCCGACCACTGAGAGGGCGTGGCCTCGAGCTTGGGAGGACTGCATTCACTTGGCGAACTGCTTGAAGATGCATTGAGAGGCTGGGGCTTGAGCTCTGCCCAGGATGCAGGCGATCGCGCGCGCTTCCTGGAAGCCCCCAGCCCCCTTGTCATGATGACGGTCTTCAATTCTCATTGGCGGCGGCGACAGCGGAGGGAGGCCTGCGTTCCCCTGCGGGCGATCTTGTGAGGCTGATCCTCCGGCCTCCCTCGCGAGGTGGGTCTTGCCAGTGGTCCTCGCGAGGTTGGTCGCGCCACCCTTGGCGCGGGCCATGGTCTTCCAGCGTCCTGCATTCCTTCCTCCTCCTCGGGCGTAGCCCGGTCGCTGCGCTCAGGCGTCTGCTGACCCTTCCTTCGCGCACGGCCCGGAGCTCTTGGCACTCATTGGTGTTGTGGGTGTGGAGGTCGTGGTACACATGATACCAGTTGCCCTTGGAGGACTCGGGCTGATCTCTGCCTCGCTTGGTATGCAGTTCGGCGCCGATGCAGCAGCCCCCTTGCACTTCACGTCCTTGGCCTTGGACTTCTTTTCTTGGGATCGCGGCGAGCAGCTCGAGGAGGGGCGCCCTCCTCACCTGGCGCGCTTGGTCGCCAAGTTGAACAGCTCGTGGAGGTGCACAAATCTTCATGCATCGCCAGCTCCTCCTTCATCTTGGCGTCGCGCCGCGCCGTCGGAGACAGCGGAGATGATGGCCTCCTCCGTTACCACAGGGATCTTGAGGCGCGTTGTTGAAGCGTTGGATGTACTTTTGTAGGGTTTCCCGCTGCTGCTTGATTGGCGCATGTCGCTCCACGGCGGTGGCGGTCGCGATACCTTGGAAGTTGGCGATGAAGCGGTGCGCATCTCGGCCCGAGAAGAGATCGTGGCTGGGGGCGATTCAGAGAGCAGTGCGGGCTCCGTCCTTGAAACCATGGGAAACCAGTTCGCCATGACCTTTTCATCCTGTTGGCAGCCTCGATGCCCAGCTCGTGAGCTGGAGGAACTCCGTAGGGTCAGTTGTGCCGTCGTGGCGAGGAGGGTCGGCTTGAACTTGGCGAGCCCGCGATGCTGCGCCTTCCGGAGGTGAAGGCGGCAGCCCACCGTGGTTGAGGGGGGCCTCGGACGGCGAAGGCTTGGTCTTGTGGGCCTCCTGCGCCCGGCTGGGGGCAGCGCAGGAGTCTTGACGTCTGGGGCGGGGCGCTCGGGCAGCTTCTTGTGGGCAAGGAACTTCTTGACAGCTCTGCTCTTGCAGCGCCGGCGCTGGCGGGCGGGTTCCGCCAGGGCGCAAGCGCCTTGGGGCCAGGCGCCTTCTTGAGGAGGCGGCTGAGGTGCCCGGAGCTTCATCGCCAGCAGTGCGGGTGCGGTGCAGCGAGACAGACGGTGCGGAGGCGCCTCTGCAGTCGAGACGAGCTCGGCGACTCGGTCGAGCCATTCTTCATAAACGTCGTCGGCAGGCGGTAGCGCGGAGCTCGTTTGCGCGATGAGTGCAGCTTCGGGCCTCCATGGGCAGCGAAGCGCGTGGCGAAGAACCAGCGAGGGTGGCGAAGGCGTGGCGGTGCAGCCGTCCGCCTCATGGACGAATCTTTGGGGCGATGTTTGCTGCTCATTCCCGCCGGGCGGTGGCAGCGTCGGCGGCGGTGATGAACGACGAGGCGCGCCAGCGGGAGCTGTCGGGCGACATGGGAGGCGGCGGCTCGGCGCTCGGCCTTGAGCCCGATGGGCGTCGGACATGATTGCGGTGGTCGGGGAAGAACGAGGCTGCGAAAGGCAGATTCAGCGCACCTACAGCGCGACAAATGTCGGTTCGGGTTCAGCAGACCCTTGAGGTTCGAACATTGGGGTGTGCGGAGATCAACCTTCTACCGTCTGCGCGCCCAATCGCGGGGACCTAAACTACTAACGGAGCAGCACAAGAGACACGGGATTTATACTAGTTCGGGCTACCGTTGTGGTGTAATACCCTACTCTAGTTTGTGGTGTGGTGGATTGCCTCTTGGGCTGATGAGGAATAATACAAGGAAGAACAGCCTCGCGAGGGTCTATTCTTGGCGGGTGTGATGAACTGCTAGGTGGTGTTCAGTCGCTCCAGCTTGAGGATCGGGTCTCTATCTTTCTCTGGATTCGGATGCGTATCCCCCTACTATGGTGGCTAGCTCTACTTATATAGGCTAAAAAGCCTGGGCCTCTTCCCAAATATTGGCGGGAAGGCGCCAACAATTAGCCATTTGAAGGGAACAGCGGGTACACTTATCTGACTAAAGTTGGTCCTCGCTTTGCCAAAGGCTCTGGTGATGGCCTTTGCTTGGGCTCTGATGACTCCCTTCCAGCCGTTGGGGCTGGTCTTGGTCTTGTTGCACGGAGCGGATGCCTTTGCTTGATGCTCTCGCTGCGCTTGCTCCTTTGCACCAAAGAGGAAAGGAGGACACTGCGTGGGCTGGCGCCGGCTGGCACCCTTGGTGCGTCATGGCTTGCGTCATGGGCACTGGCGAGTACCCTGCCTTGAACTCTCTGCCTCCTCATGAGCCAACTGGCGAGGCCGTGCACTGAGAAGCTCCTTGTCGTCCGCCCGCAAGGCTTGGCCCCTCGCGAGGTCTCGAGCTTGCGTTGATGAAGATGAGCCGTCCTGGGCCTCCTTTGAGCCACGCCGCGAGCCGAGCGAGCAAGTCTGGGACCCCATTCCCGAAGCCGACAGTAGCCCGGGCCTGGCGGCGCCCGAACAGCGGCGAGCAGAGGCGAAAGGGCAAGTGCAAAGCGTCGCGGGCCCTAACAACCTGCGACCTTGGGCTCCAGCGTGGCGGTTGATTGAACCGTCGCACTACTTCCTGTGGCGCCTCGGTAACCACCGGATTCGACAAGTCCTGCATGCGAGTCGGTCATGATTACGGTGATCGTGGAGGCCGACGGTTGGCCTTCGCCCGGCTATAAGTACAGAGCAGCGCGCGCCCTTCAGTCTATCCTACGCTTCTCCTCCTCCTTGCTTCGTCTGGTTGTCATGGCTCCGATCCGCGGTTCTCCACGGAAGAAGAAGGAAAGGCTCCTCAAGAGGATCTGACCTGCTCCCCCAAAAAGCGGCTTGCTCTCCAGTGTCGAGGCAGAAGCGCGTGCCGAGGCGCCCATGCCTGAGTGCGTGCGGCCGCCACCGAGGTTTCCTCTTCCGTTATCTGCGCCGTTGGCGGCCACGAGGGAAGGCGGCGCCGGGCGCCACAGCGCAGCGCCCGGCAGCGCCAGGCCGGGTCACGAAGGTGTCGTCTTCCCCTTGGAGTCCATGCCGAGGGCTCTGTCGGGAGATTCGTGCTTCGCGTCGCCACGCCTCCTAAGTCCTGGATTCGTCTTCCTTCTTTCTTCGCCTCCGTCGTCCGCAGAGGAGCCCACAGGACTCGGCTGCAGCACACGGCTGCGGCACCCTCGTGACCGGGCAGGTCATGATGGTGCCGGCGAGTCTTCATGACTGGAGGCTGGGCGAGTCGCCGGTCTGCGGGGCCGAGGCGCCCTCATGATCCACCTGGAGTATGATGGTGCTTCGGTGGTGTCCTTCAAGGTCTTTGACGCGGATGGACGCCGGCTTAGAGTGCTGCCCCGGGAGAGGTAGTCGGGGTCCTGCTGCGGTGAGACAGAGGCCGACCGACAGCTCCCTTGGCGGCTCCAAAGGCGACGACGGCGCTGGAGGATCCTGCGACTCCGCCGAGCTCTTCGCGACGCCGGAGACGAGCGACGACAGCTACGAGCCCCCGAGCCTGCGCCGCTCCCGGAGTAGGGCGGGCTCGTCAGGTCGTCGCCGCCCCTGATCTGGATGGGGTTGGCGCCGGACCGGGTGGCCACTGTTGATGATGGCGTCCGCCGCGGTGGTCCCTGTAGGTAGGACTCCTTAGGATTCGCGTCTTTTGTTCCAGCGAGGAGCCAAGAATGTACCCCGCGGGGTTTGTAAGATGTTTGTAGCTTCGTTTGTCAATATGATCCTTATTGTGAGGCAGTGCGAGATGCTCATTCCGTTCTAGCTCAGTTTCTTCCTTTCGGACCTTGTGAGGGCTTGATGCTCTGCGCCGACAGGTCTCAGTCCCAAGGCGGCTTCAGCCGTCGCTGGTATGCCAGGTCACGATGCCGTGGTCAAGGCCAGGAGGTGGCGGCCGAGGTCGATAAGAGCCTCTGAGTCGCGATGCTCAGGGGTCCCCTTAGCGCTCAAGCAGCCATCATTCGGCTAGAAAGGAGGCGGCGTTGCTAACACGGGGTTGCATTGAGTGTGGGGATGGTGTTGCGATAACTAGTGTGTGGGAGGGTGACTTATATCGAGGTCGGGACATGCTTCAGTGCGGCGCTAGGTCCGTGCCTTGGCGGCGAGATTGCGTGGCGAGTCGTTTCGTGCTCCTGGAGGGACCTGCATGTTCACCACAAAAGGAACAAGAGCTTCGCCGTGGCGTCGTTAATCCTGCCATTAGTTGCTTTGGAGAGCGCGAGAGGCCTCGCGAGGTGTGTAAGGACACCCGTGAGCCAGTAGCAGGACTCACGGGACCCTACCTCAAAGCGGGTTGCGCTGGCTCCGACCTTATCTTGAGTGTGTTCCTGCAAATTTGGCGGATGTCGGTGCTCTCGTCTTGGTCTCGGCTCTCGGGCTGGTCTCGGCCGTCGGCGGCAAGCCAGGTCGCGATGCCATGGACAAGACCCGGAGGGTGAGGGCGGGAGGCGGTAGGAGCCTGAGTCGCGATGCTCAGGCACCCCCTTTAGCAGCATAAGCTGGGTTAGATGGCGCAACTCTCTCGTCCTCGGGTCGGCTCTCGGGCTGGTCTCATCCGTCATTGGCAAGCCGGTCGCGATGCCATGGACAAGACCGGAGGGTGAGGGCGGAGGCGGTAGGAGCCTGAGTCGCGATGCTCGGGCACCCCCTTTAGCGTGCAAGATTCCGCCAGCCGGAAAAGGCACCGAATAACAAGCATGGTGGAGTGAGAGCATAATCCTAAGGAAAAAGTAGGAAGGATACATGCGCTGGGGGTGGCCCGGCTTGGGGATGATGCAGCCAGGCGCCCCCAGCAGGATAGGCTAATGACATGAAATAAAAGGGATACATACGCAGGGGCGGACCCACGTGGCACAGGGAATAATGCGGCCTGAAGGCACTCCCAGCAAGAAGAAACTTAAAGATGTCACTGGTGATGTTGGGGGCGAGGTGGAGTTGGTGTAGCAGACTCGGTGGGCTGCGGGGCCGATCCTCCACGAGCCCCAGGCCCGGGGCCTCGGGAGGCTCGGGAGGCTGGCGGCTCCTCGCGGGCCATCTCCATCTCCGCCCGAGGCTGTGGCGTGCGACATCTTGAGCCTCCGGATGGTCCTCATGAGGCAGTGCGCGCGGCAGCCGCATTTGGCAGCCATAAGGCATGCGCGCGTGGCTGTGGGCGGACCCTCGCAACATCCCACTTGCGAGGGCAGGCGCTCTTGAGATCTTGGCTCGGTTGAGCCCTGGTATGTCGATCAGACGCGCAGCCCACCATCCTCGCTGGATGGGGGGCCACGTGGCGGCGGCTGCCCTCATGACCCTTGACTCATGTAGCTCTGAATGGCCTTGGCGACAAACTCCACGAGGTTCGTCCCTCCTTGGCTTGCTCACCTTGCGGAAGCGTGCTTGAAACACGCCTCACGTGGTGCCCAAGTGCCTCCTCGAGACCTTGGCGAGGTCGGGCCCTCCGGGGAGAGCCCCGAGCCTTGCTGAGCGAGGCGCGGGCGCTTTCCTATCTGCGATGGAAGGAGGCTCCCCATGGCCCGGCGGGCCCTAAGAACCTGCCTCTTGTGGAGTCGGGCGGTCGATGTCTTCTTCTTCTTGGGTGCGGCCTCGGGAGGCCTCCTGCTGCTTGTGGTGCAGGTCTTCTAGCGATGCGGCTGAAAGGCTCGCTCCGGAGCACTGCTGCGTCTCTCTCTTCACAGGGGCACCGTGTGACCCGCCGCTTCTGGCATCTTGAGGGCGTTGTAGCCGTGGTGGGTTCTGACCATGAATTTGGTGGCCGGGTACCCAGGATGGCATTGTCTGGTGGCGAATGTGGGCGACGTCGAAGTCGATGAGCTCGGTGTGGTAGTTGTCCACGAGCCCGAAGGTGACGGGAAGGTGGACCTGCCTGATCGGGTCCGTGGAGCCGTCGGTGACTCGAAGAAAGGCTTGGTTGGCTGAAGCTGGTGTAAGGCACTTGAAGATTGTTGAATGTCTCCACGGACGGGGCGTTGAGCCTGCTCCGCCCGTCGATGAGGGTCTTGGTGATTAGCACATTGCGATGATTGGGGAACAAAGCATCGGAGAACTCCGGCTGTGGCTGCGCACTTGGCTGGTCTCTGAGCTGAGCGTGATGGCGCACGCCGACCACTGAGGCGCGTGGCCTCGAGCTTGGGAGGACTGCATTCACGGCAGGCGAACTGCTTGAAGATGCTTGAGAGGCTGGGGCTTGAGCTCTGCCCGGGATCTGAGGCGATCGCTCTCGGAAGCCCCAGCCCCCTTGTCATGATGGCGGTCTTCAATTCTCATTGGCGGCGGCGGCGGAGGGAGCCTGCGTTCCCTGGGCGATCTTCGAGGCTGATCCTCGGCCTCCCTCGCGAGTGGGTCTTGCCAGCGGTCCTCGCGAGGTTGGTCGCGCCACCCTTGGCGCGGGCGCTGATCTTCCAGCGTCCTGCATTCCTTCCTCCTCCTCGGGCGTAGCCCGGTCGCTGCGCTGGGCGTCTGCTGACCCTTCCTTGGCGCAGACGGCCGGAGCTCTTGGCACTCATTGGTGTTGTGGGTGTGGAGGTCGTGGTACCGCAGTACCGATTGCCCTTGGAGGACTCGGGCTGATCTCGCCTCGCTTGGTATGCAGTTCGCCGCGGTCACGGCAGCCCCTTGCACTTCCGTCCTTGGCCTTGGACTTCTTTTCTTGGGATCCATGGCGGGCAGCTCGAGGAGGCGCCCTCCTCACCTGGCGCGCAGTCGCCAAGTTGAACAGCTCGGGAGGTGCACAAATCTTCATGCATCGCCAGCTCCTCCTTCATCTTGGCGTCGCGCGCCCGTCGGAGCAGCGAGATGATGGCCTCCTCCGTTACCACAGGGATCTTGGTAGCGTTGTTGAAGCGTTGGATGTACTTTGTAGGGTTTCCTGGCTGCTGCTTGATTGGCGCATGTCGCTCACGGCGGGTGGCGGTCGCGAGTACCTTGGAAGTTGGCGATGAAGCGGGTGCGCATCTCGGCCCGAGGAAGAGATCGTGGCTGGGGCGGTCAGAGAGCAGTGCGGGCTCCGTCCTTGAAGCCATGGGAAACCAGTTCGCCATGACCTTTTCATCCTGTTGGCAGCCTCGATGCCCAGCTCGTGAAAGCTGGAGGAACTCCGTGGGGTCGGTTGTGCCGTCGTGCGCGAGGCAGGTCAGCTTGAACTTGGCGAGCCACGCGACGCTGCGCCTTCCGGAGGTGGCGCGGCAGCCCACCGTGGCAGGGGGCCTCGGGCGGCAGAGGCTTGGTCTTGTGGGCCTCCTGCGCCACGGCTGGGGCAGCGCAGGGTCTTGTCGTCTTGGGCGGGGCGCTCGGGCAGCTTCTTGTGGGCAAGAACTTCTTGGCAGCTCTGCTCTTGCAGCGCCGGCGCTGGCGGGCGGGTTCCGCCAGGGCAGCGCGCCTTAGGGCCAGGCGCCTTCTTGAGGAGGCGGCTGAGGTGCCCGGGAGCTTCATCGCCAGCGAGGTGGGGTGCGGTGCAGCGAGGCAGACTTGTGTGGGCGCCTCCTGCAGTCGCGGGCCAGCTCGGCGACTTCGGTCGAGCCATTCTTCATAAACGTCGTCGGCCAGGCGTAGCGCAGAGCTCGTTTGCGCGATGAGTGCAGCTCGGGCCTCCATGGCCTTGAAGCGTAGCGTGGCGAAGAACCAGCGGGGGGTGGCGGCGTGGCGGTGCAGCCGTCCGCCTCATGGGCCGAGTCTTTGGGGCGATGTTTGCTGCTCGTTCCCCGCCGGGCGGTGGCAGCGTTGACGGCGAGTGATGGGGAGCAGCGAGGCGCCCGGCAGCCAGGGCTGTCTGAGGGGCGACATGGGGCGAAGCGGCTCGGCGCTCGGCTGAGCCCGGCAGGCGTCGAACATGATTCGGTGGTCGGGGAAGAACGAAGCGACGAAAGGCAGATTCGGCGCACCTACAGCGCGACAAATGTCGGTTCGGGTTCCAGCAGACCCTTGAGTTCGAACATTGGGGTGCGGCGGAGATCCAACCTTCTACCGTCTCGCACCGCCAAATCGCGAGGACCTAAACTACTAAGCGAGCAGCACAAGAGACCACAGGATTTATACTAGTTGGGCTACCGTTGTGGTGTAATACCCTACTCTAGTTTGTGGTGTGGTGGATTGCCTCTTGGGCTGATGAGGAATAATACAAGGAAGAACAGCCTCGCGAGGGTCTATTCTTGGCGGGTGTGATGAACTGCTAGGTGGTGTTCAGTCGCTCCAGCTTGAGGATCGGGTCTCTATCTTTCTCTGGATTCCAGATGCCGTATCCCCCTACTATGGTGGCTAGCTCTACTTATATAGGCTAAAGCCCTGGGCCTCTTCCCAAATATTGAGCGGGAAGGGCGCCAACAATTGGCCATTTTGAAGGGGAACAGCGGGTACACTTATCCTGACTAAAGTTGGTCAACGCCTTCCAAAGGCTCTGGTGATGATGCCTGCTTGGGCTCCACGATGACTTCCTTCCAGCCGTTGGGGCTGGTCTTGGTATTGTTGCACCGAAACGGATGCCTTTGCTTGATGCTCTCACCTGCGCTTGCTCCCTTTGCACCAAAGAGGAAAGGAGGATCTGCTTGGCAGTGGCGCCGGTGGCACCCTTGGTCGTCATGGCTATGCGTCATGGGCACCTCGCGAGGTACCCTGCCTTGAACTCTCCGCCTCCTCATGAGCCAACCTGGCGAGGCCGTGCACGAGAAGCTCCTTGTCGTCGCCTCATGAGGCCAGCCCCTCGTGAGGGTCTCGAGCTTCGTTGATGAAGATGGGTCGCCCTGGGCCTCCTTTGAGCCACGCCGCAGTCCATGAGCGCAAGGCAAGTCTGGGACCCCTGTTCCCGAAACGCCGACAGCGATGGGCGCGGGAACCGGCTCGGGCGGAGCTTCGCCCGGCGAGATGCGCGTCTCGAGGCGAAGGTTTGCGCCTTGCTGAGGAGAGGCGCAAACTGAAGGTAGCCGTTGCCCTGGCGTGTCACCAGCGTGACCTTGACAATGCGAAGGCTGAGGCGTCACTGGCGGCCTCGCGAGAGGCTTGCTCTCGAGCCCTCGAGGAGGCCGTGGAAGCAGACCGACGGCGTAGGGACGCGTAGGAGCGTGCGTGGGAGCTCCAAGCCTGGAGCAACTCTCTGGAGCAACAGGCGAAGCTGCGCCAGGCTGCACTGGTGTCACTGAAGGAGGCTTCCATCGACCAGGCGGAGCTCCAGAAGCGCGAGGAAGCGCTGATGCTGGAGGCCGCCGAGCACAACCTCGACCTTGAGCGGTTGGAGACGAGGGAGCGCCTAGTGGCTCAGGCGGAGGATTTTGTCGCCGCGCGCGAAGCCCGAGCCCAAGAAGAGGCCGACCGCTGCATAGCGGAAGCTCACTCAGGCCTCGAGCGCCAGTATGAGTTGAGGTTGGAGTTGGTCAGGGCCGAAGCTGAGGGCAGGACCGCGGCCCTCAAGGCCAAACTAGACGAAGTGACGCGGGGTGCGGACTCATCCGCAGCCGCCCTTTCTTGCAGCTGCGCAGGTGACCTCCTCCAGCGCCCGGTGCTTCTTCTCCGACAGAGGATTGATGGCGCCGAGGCCACCGCACGAAAGAACGAGGACGAGATTCGTCGGCAGCATTTTCTGGAGCACGAGCACGCCCCCATGCTCCGTACGCTCAGGGAACGGGCTAACGCGGCCCTGGGCAACATTTGCGAGGCCGCGCTGAGGAGACGCATGAGACCAACTATGCTGGCAACCTCCAGTATTTTGTTGACGTGGTGACGCTCCTTAGAGAACCGCTCTGAGAGGTCTCGTTGGCTCGTCGAGGAGAGGAGCCGAGCCTTGCTCGGGCGTGCTTTCTCCCGTGTCTTCAGTTATCTGCGGGACAGGGATCCCCACTTCGACTTCGATGCCGCCATCGCACCAGTGCCCATAGCCGTCCGGGGCGACCTGGCGCAATGGGTGGAGGATCACGTGGACGACCTTGTCAGGGCCTTCGCGTATGATGATGACGGCGTGATCGTGGCCGCCGATGAAGGCGGCGTGGTGGACGGTCCTAGTGCTGGCAGAGGTGTTGGTGGCGGAGATGATGTCAGCGACGCCTCTGGAGGTGACCCAGAAGGCGCGGCAAGCGATATGTCCGACTGATTGTTTGTCACCGCTGTTTACCCTGCACGAAAGAGGTTCGGGCTTGGCCCTGAAGACTGTGAGAGAATTTTGGGAGGGGAAGCCCCTCATGTAAAGGTTTGCGATAAATGCCCTGGTAATCTTAACTCAGCGTGTGAGCTTAACGGCCGTCCTAGTGGTGGGTCAACTGGCTCGTTAACTTTTTGACCCTGGTGAGCCCCGAGCGGGGCTGTGGGGGCCATAGCGCCATATGTGTCTTCTGGGTGAACCCATTGATCCTGCGATGAGAACCTCCGGAGAGGTGTGGCGACGGTCGTCCGAGCTGTGGGCGTTGGCCCGGCCGGCTCGCGAGGGGCTCATGAGGGAGGCGGCGACGGTAGCTTTGGGACGCAAAGTCGAAACCGTAACACGAGAGATTGCTCGAATGAGACTAAACACCCCTTCCCCAAACGCACGCAAGGCTCGATTGAAATCAACTTAAATTCAAATCGAAGAAACTTGTCAACAGAGGAAAAGGCAAAAAAAAGAAAAAGGCGCGTCCGGCACCTAGTCCGATCTTGACGTCTTCTCACCAGTAGCGGAGCTAAGTGCTGCCACTAGGCGTGGTATGGAGCCCCGAGGCCCGAGGGCGGCTCGCCGGAGACTCGGGCGTGTACAGCCCCACTCATTATTACGTGAGAGTGTCACGGGGCGGCGAGCTTCACAGGCACTGGGCCTTCTTCACAGGTACCGGCCTTGCTTCATATCGCCAGATGAGGGCCCCGCCTTGCGCCACACTCTACCGCCACTGACGGCGGCCGGAGACCAAGGACGACGCCAATGGGGTAGAGCGGTCGCCAGCGGTTCTCCCGACGACCACGGGTCCTCTGCCGGGGGCAAGCCCTGAGGCACCTCCCCGGCAGAGGGCCTACCTCCTGAGAACGTCTTGCGCCAAGCGCCGTGGGGACGAACCCGGATCTCGGCCCCTCTCCTGCAGCCCCCGGTGCCCTCCTCCTGAGGGGTAAGAGGCTGCAGTGTTGGGGCAGCCACCTGTCGCGGCGACCTGTACCTCCTGCGGCACACGGTTAGCATAAGCTTGCTCCTGAGGAATTAATGGTACCAGATAGTTGTTGCCGCTGGCGCGGTCGTCGAGGCCCTCTTGGGGTTCCTGAAAGAGCTCAACTTGTGGTGTCTCCTCGCCCCAGCCTGGCCTAAGGAACGAGCCATGGTCTTCTTCCCGTGCGCACTCTTGATCCATCATGCGGGGCACATAAGCTTCTGGGGACGCTACCCCGTTGGTCTCGCTATAGTGCCCCACATGCCACGCAGTCCGGCCCGGAGCATTGTCTTGAGAGTGGTGGCGCGGTGGTCCACCGATGCCAAAGGTCACGGCATGCGCTCCTTCGCCGGTCGGAGATGGGGTCTGCGCGGCTTGCCGCCTGGTGCTGCTGGCCAGGTTTGCGTCGAGTAGGCCCTGGAGCCCGCTTGAGGTTGCATGGGTGCGTATGGGGCCGCCATACGGCACGCTCTGGACGTGGGGCGGCAGCCAGACGTAGAAATGAGGTGCTCCCGAGGCGGCGGCATCCAGGAGCTCGGCCACTCGCTCTAACAGCACGTCGCGACCGCCCTCTAGAAGCCGGCACCGTAACAGCTCTCGGGTCACCGTGAGCGCGGCCCTGTAGTTTGCCTGCTCCCGTCGGGTGTGCGGTGTCATGGCCGCGGCGTGGCTTGAGGCTCTAGCCGCTGACCGCACCTGCGCGGCGTGAGGGCAGGCGGCGTCTGGCCACGTCGCCCGCGCCCCGCAGCGCCTTGCGGAGCATGAGCTGCCTGAGGTGCAAGGTTGAGGTCACCCTGGGCTGGAGGCACGGCGTGGGCGGGCCACGCCGCCCAGCGGTCTGCGTTGGCTGCCGGGTTGCTTGACATCGAACGGCGAGGCGACGAAACGCGAGGCGGCGGAGGAAGGATTCCGGCGCACTCCTACCTGGCGCACCAAATGTCGAATTTCGGGTTTTGGCAGACCCTTGAGGTTCGAACTCTGGGGTGCGCACGGAGATCTTTCCCCTACCAGCTCACGCGTTAATGGTTTGCAAAGGATCTAAGCTAGGAACAATGAACAGCACAAGAGACACAAGATTTATACTGGTTTGGGCCACCGTTGTGGTGTAATACCCTACTCCAGTGTGTGGTGTGGTGGATTGCCTCCGGGGCTGATGAAGAACAGTACAAAGGAAGAACAGCCTCGCGAGGGGCTGTTCTTGAGCTGGTGCGATGGACTGCTTGGGTGAGTCCAGCCGCTTCTCTCTCTCTCTGGTAGGTTTGACCCGTCCCTCTATCTGTGGTGGCTAGTCCTATTTATAGAGGGAGGCCCTGGGCCTCTTCCCAAATAATGAGCGGGAAGGGCGCCAACAATTGGTCATTTTGAGGGGGAACATCTAGTACACTTATCCTAACTAAAGTTGGTCTTCGGCTGCCAAAGGCTCTGACGGTGACACCGTCCTGGGCTCCACGATGACCTCCGTCCTGCCGCTCTGCTGGTCTTGGTCTTGTTGCACTGAAGCGGTAACCTTTGACTGATGCCTTGGCCGGTGCTTGCCTCCTTTGCACCAAAGGGAAGCGAGGACTTCTGAGTGGTGGCGCCTCACTGGTCTCGTTCGTCATGGCTTGCGTCACGGGGCACCCTCGTGAGGTACCCTGCCTTGATCTCTCCGCCTCCTCGTGAGCCTGCCTGACGAGGTTGCTCCTAAGGAAGGTTCCTGTCGTCCACCCCGTGAGGCTTGGCCCCTCGCGAGGGTCTTGGGCTTGAGCTGATGAAGCGGGGCCGCGCTGGGCCCCCACTTGAGCCATGCCGCAGGCCGCAGGCAGGCAAGTCTGGGGACCCCCGTTCCCAGAACGCCGACAGGTCGTTCTCCCAGAGTCTCCACAACTCCTTTCCAACACACACCGATCGATAAACCTCTGCAACGATGCCTGCCTACAACATACACACACACCTTCAATCTCCTCCTTTATGTGTCCTTGCCTCATGTCTCTCATACGGTCAAACACACGTGTAAACTCTCGCCCCTCTTTTCATCGATCTCACAACCGCACACTCCTCCCCCTATATAGCTAGTAGTTGGGCCTCTCACACCACCTCCTAGCTCCATTATCTCTGTCTATCCATCTCGCTGGGCCTTATTTGCCTCTAACAAATGGACGTACACCGACCGATCTCTCGCTACACATATAGCTAGCTAGGTCCTTATAACTCGCTTTTACCCACACGCCAATCGATCTACCTCATTAGTTGTGTCTCTCCTTCCTCCAGAGCAAACAACAATTGATCTACCGATCTAGTTAGGTTTGCTTACCAAACACATGGTTCCCCTTCATCATCCATGGATGCGTCCCCAGCAGATCTATCACGCATGAGCACACACGTAAACACATCCCCACTCTTATCAATAACATTGCGGTTCCACCCTCAGTTTGTCTAGTAGGCCTCTCCCACCATCTCCGAGAAGCAATTCCATCACCCATCCAGCACTCTACCCCTCTCCCTCCCTCTCCCTCCCTCTCTCTCTCTCCTCTCTCTCTCTGTCCCATCATATTTCCCGTCCTTCAGTTATGTATGGATGTCGACCGATCTTCCGCAAGACATAGCTGGGTCTCTCCTTCTCAACACATATACGAGTCGTTCTACCTCTAGAGTTAGGCCTCTGCCTACCCCTCCCCCACCCCCCTCCCCCCACACACACTGATACATCGAGTTCTCTAGTCATGTCTCCCTGCCACACACAAACTTGACATGTGCCCTCTAACATTCCGGTAGGCCAGTCGCCCTATATCTTTGACTTACACACACACACAATTTCGATGGCTCTCTTCATCGATCTCGCACCCACCCACTTGATCCTCTCTTCAACTCTATCGATAGCTATGACCCCTCCCTCTCTTCTTGTGGATTGCCCGACCCTCTATGTATGATATGGATAGGCCTCCATTTCACACACATTGCAGGCAAAATTTTGTTTGAGATGTCATCGACACATATTCCCACAAATAATTCACAAAATCAACCCCCCAACCCACCCCCACCCCAAAACAAAAAACACTCACGAACGCGGTTTGTATCTCTCACACACACCCACGTAGGTGGGGCACATGCACGAAGAGAAGAGGTGCATGCACGGCGCATGTCGTGGAATTGTCACGGTAGATGTCCACTTGCAAGGACTTAGTTGTGGAGCCATCACAACTAGGAAGCTTAAAGGGGTTAATCGGGAGAAAGGACACGAGAGAGTTATACTAGTTCGGCCCCTTACGGTGAAGGTAAGGCCTACGTCTAGTTGGGTTGGTATTGCTAGGGTTTCGATGACCAGGGAGCGAGATACGCTTGCCCGGTTCTCGAGGAGTTGTTTCTTGCCCTAAGCCGCCAGCGGGTCGTCCCCTTATATACACGGGGATACGCCCTACGGCCTATAGAGTCCCGGCTGGCTCATAAACAGTGTCCGGCTCGGTGACTAGTTAATTATACCTTATGATACAAGTCATGCCATTACGGCGGTTTACTACTACGGGCCTTAAGTCACCTGTGGGCTTTTAGACCCTTTATTGAACTGCCATCTTCATGCTTGGTCTTGGGCTTCTTCTGATGAATCCTTCTTTGCATAACCCGGCCCCTCGCGGGCGGCTTATGCAAATAGTTATATCCCCAACATTAGGCCCCAGATTGATTTGAACCGGTTCATGTCAATCTTAAAATATCTTAAGAAACAAGCCTTTCTGTCTCCTGTCTGTGCAAAGGTTATAACCCGCCGTGACATCATCTTCTGGATCCGTGATAACCCGTCGTGACGTCATCTTCATTAAATTCTTATTTTATTTTGTCATATCTTGAATAGATCTCTTTCTTTACTGACCATCCCAAAAACCGAGGCGTCGGAGCCGTTGGATAATGATACCTTGCCTCCTCGTTTCTCGCACCTTCCCAGCCAACCTCTCCTTATAAATAGGCATTACCTAGGTCTTTCCATTCTCCCCCCTTCGGTCGTCTTCCTCCTTTCACTGTTTCGCTGCCGCATGAGCTCCGCAGCCGCCGCCCTCGCCGAGCTCCTCGTCTTCTCCAACTCAGACCGCTGCATCAACCTGTCTTGACCAGAGAAACGCGATGAACCTCTGCCGCAGTCCTGCATCTGTAAGTCCCTTTCCTTTCCTGCCTTAGATCTGCATTACAGCTTCTCGAGTTCGTCAGTGTTCGTCACCGCCCGTTGCAAACCCTTGATAGATTTCACCTCCGACGCCTTTTTCTGACCGTCAAATAGTGTGGAACTGTAGCAGCGACTATTTCGCACCCATTTCGAATGCAAATAGGTCCCTTTTCCTTTGTTCCAAGGCTTCCTTCGAGCGTATGAGCTTCTCTGCACCAATATTTAGGTCTAGAAATTTTTCTTTTCAGAGCGACCATTTGATCCAAAACAATAACAGCAGTTTGTGAAACCTGTTTGTTCCATACTTAGCCAAAAAACTGCATCTGTTAGATCTGTTTTAATCACGGCAGTCTGTATAACCGGTTTAAAAAGACAACACTGATTGTCAGCCTTGCTTGCTTCCGGCGACTTAAGATAATTTAACTGTTTCTGATACCTGTAGCGATTTAAGCATCACTGCACAATTAGCCATATGTCATTAGGCCCCATCTTAAGCCGCCATCTTGAATAGACTTAAGAATATTTTCTTCCGGGTTAAAGTTGAACCGGAAATTCTTATTTTGTCATAGGCTTCCACTTGCATAATGGCACCTAAGGCTCCCAAAGCTCCTGTGACCTGTAACTGGGTTAAGTCCACTGTTACGGAAAGCACTTTGTCTGAGTTCGTTAAGACCGGCCATCTACCCGAGAAGGAGGTCATGTCTTATCGTGCTCCTGACCCGTCAGAGGAGAAACCTCAACCCAAGGAGGGGGAAGTGATCATTTTTACTGATCATATGAGCCGGGGATTTGCTCCACCCGGTTCGAAATTCTTCAGGGATGTTTTGCAATTTTTTGACCTCAGACCTCAAGACATCGGGCCCAATTCCGTGTCAAATATTTGCAACTTCAAAGTCTTCTGCGAGGTGTACCTTGGAGAAGAGCCCAACTTACTTTTGTTTAGAGAATTGTTTTACTTAAACCGGCAGAATGAACGTGCCAACGGGCCCAGTCTGGAACTTGGCGGCATCTCAATTCAGCGGCGGAGAGACGCCTTTTCCTTATCTTCGCCAAGCCACCCAAAGGATTGGAACCATACGTGGTTCTACTGCCAGGACACTTCTCCGGCTGATGAAAACCCGCTGCCTGGCTTTCGTGCTCTGCGCCTTGAATCCAATCATCTGCTGCCAGACAAGCTAACTGCTGTTGAACGTCTACCACTTGCTCCCACTATCAAGAAAATCAAAGCTCTCTTGGGGAACGGCTTAGATGGCATCGACTTGGTCCGAGTCTGGATTTCTTGGCGGGTGATTCCGTTAAGCCGCCGCCCCAGCTTAATGTGCACTTACTCAGGCGAGAAGGATGACCCACTGCGTCATAGTCTTGACGACTTACCAGATGATATGGTTGAATCCACGACTCAATCTTTATTGAAAGAGGGCTCGGTGGTTAGTAATGCCTTCGGATTACTTCCTTTCTGCAAGAAGAACCCGGCCCCTGCAGTAAGTCATTATACTCAATAATTACCTTTATTGTATTATATCCTGTTTTTTACTCATAACCCTGTGTCAATATTTACAGGAAGATGACAACTTCTGGAAGGTCAAATATGACCATGAGGCTGCCAAACAAGCCAGAGCGGCCAAGAGAGCCGAGAGAAAAGCTGCCAAGACAGGAAATTCAAGGAAGAAGAAGCCAAGCGCTTCAGATATGTTAAAACTTGATGATACTGATGACGATGAAGAAGAGGTAACTCTTAACTCCCCTGACTCTTTTATCATCACCTTATTGACATTAATTCCTTTAAGGAGGACACGGGAAACAGCCAAGCAGTTGAGGAAGAGGTAACTATAATCTCCTCCGACTCCACGCCTTTGCCACGGCAGAAAATCCGAAGAGTGACCTGGAAAGTAAGATTTTCACATCCTTTAGCTTACCAAGATCCTCAATTTCTTTTGAAGCGACAGATTTATGAGAGCCGGAGGCAGACCCGGACAAGCACAGACGTGGAACTCTCCTCCGGCTTACCTGATGTGACCAGGAAATGCAGGCCTGAGGTTACCTCCGACTTACGTCCTCTTTTTCCTTTGGCGGGTTTCATTCGTCAACCTCTCAATTCATCTGACTCCAACTATCAGGATACTTCACCTTCCTCTGGCGAGTCTATGCAATCAAATATGCCGGCTTTCAAAACCGCACCAGGGTAATAAACACTTACTTACCTTATGTTTACCTTACTCATACTCTTGTATTAATTCCTCTGACTTGTCCACAGTGTACAAGTAAAGCCCAGTAAGAGGGCAAAGAAGACTAAACCGTCCAAAGAAACGGTTGTAATTGAACCTGAGCTTGGAACGGCCGCTCCCGATGTCTCTGCCCACGAGCCGCCGTCTGAACCATCTCATGACGTTCCAGCGCCTACCTCTGACCCGCCTGCTGAACAAGCCCTCGACGGCTCTGTCAACCCAGAGATTCCTGGCCCGGCCAAGGCAGATGACCCGGAAGTTGAGATCACCAAGACTCAGTTTATTGAACCGGGACAGCCCACTGTTCTTGCCAAGTGCTCTGCCAAAGAGGAACTTTTGGAGCGCCGAAATGCCAAGCTAGACATTACCGATTACACTCATCTGAGCATTGGAGAGATTGTCTCTGGCTACATACGCCAAGTGCACAGCAGTCATGACCTGGAGATTGACATGGTGAAACAAATCCATCAAAAATCTGAGGTATCACTTTTGTTACTTTTCCTTATTCATACTTACTGTACCAACCCCCAAGTCTACTGCTTATAAGAAAATATGTTGTAGACTTAGAATCTGCTTATCATTATCAAACATCCGGCTTGTCTCAAAGGCCGGCTATAGAACAAGATATTTAACCCGGTGTAATATAATACTTTTGAACTTGCAATACGCATTAGCCCCTGTAACACCCCGGAAGTAACTTTCCATATTTGTAACTCCAACTCTTGCCATTTTCGGCATTGTGATATGATATTCCCTCCGTGGTTGGGTTTTTCTTCATTTTTGCATTTTGTCCATGTCATGCATTTTATATCATGTCATCATGTGCATCGCATTTGCATACGTGTTCGTCTCATGATTCGAGCATTTTTCCCGTTGTCCGCTTTTGCAATCCGCACTCCTATCTCCCCGGCGCCCTTTTACGCTTTTTCCGTGTGCGGGTACTAAACCTTCTCGGAATGGACCGAGGTTTGTCTAGTGGCCTTGGTATACCACCGTAGACCACCGGTCAAGTTTGGTCATTTGGAGCTCGTTTGGTACTCCAACGATTAACCGCACTCTCGCAAAGGCCTCTTTTGAGTTGCAGCCCAACACCCTCCAAAATAGTCCAATAACCCATCTAAGTCACTTCCATGCTCTCCGTCGTTCGATCACGATCGTGGGCGAAAACTACACCTCATTTGGACTCTCCTAGCTCCTCTATGCCTTTTAAGCAAACCCCATTCCAATCCGGTCTTCTTCCCCGAAACCCTAAAACTCCTCCCGCACTCGACCGGACCGTCGCCCCGCCGCCGACGAAACCGCCGCCGCGTCCGCACCAACCAGCGCGTGCCACGTGGGCACCCGCCGCCTCCGCCGCTGCTGCCTGCATGGGCCCACGGCCGCCCGCCGGCCCGGTCGCTGCGCGCGCCGCCCTCCATGGGCGCCGAGGCTCCGCCGCCGCCTCGTCTCCTCCGCCCGCCGGCCCGGGCTCCGCCGCTGCCGCCAGCCCGCCGTCGCTGGACCTTGCGGACCGGCCCGTCACCGGCGCCTCTGCCGCGCCGCACTCGGTGCGCCGGGCGCGCCGCGACCCGCGCCCGGCCACCTCCCCGCCGGCCACCTCCCGCCGGCCGCCTTCTGCCCGCAGCTCCGGCCACCGGAGGAGCAGCTCACCGCCGCCGCCGTCCTCGATCCGTTCGGATCCGGATCGACCTAGCTCCGTTGACTTCTCCCCCCTCTAAATTCTCCTAAGTTTTTGATCCTATGATATTTCGTGGCATTTTCTACATAGTATAACTTTGCATCTGTAGCTCCATTTTGCGCGTATAATATATCAAAATGTTCGTCTTGAAGAGTAGATAATTTCATATCATTGCATCATTTTCATTTGAGCTTATCTTGATGCCCGAAATGCTGTTGGAAGAGGGCTATGTGATGTTAGTTTCTGTTTCTTAACAGAACTTGCACTTTTGTTATTTTTGCTATGATTGATGTGTGCACCCTATGAATTTGAGTCCTACATGTGTTTTGTAATATGCCATGCCATCTTTCCAGGGGTGTATGCCATGTATTTTTGTCATCTATGTGGTGACTAGCACAAGCATGCAAAGTAGGTGTCCTGATGTTGCTGTTTTCAGCTCTGTTTTGCTGATATTTTGATGCCATGTTAACTTGATGCTACCGAGAGATCCATGCATATTTTGAGATACTTCATTAAGGATGTTTTGTTGAACATGTCTTGCTCTATCTATCCATGCCCTTTTTTGCAATTATGGAGTGCCATAGCTTGAGTCAATCAAGCTCTACTTTTGCTA
Source organism: Aegilops longissima (assembly GCA_021605205.1). Taxonomy (NCBI): domain Eukaryota; kingdom Viridiplantae; phylum Streptophyta; class Magnoliopsida; order Poales; family Poaceae; genus Aegilops; species Aegilops longissima. Next base: position 485,827,535 of record CM038679.1, on the reverse strand, counting down.
CCAAATGTTTCCTGGCAGATTGTTTACATGTTATTCAATTTTGCCAAGGTTGTTGTGGTTGATCCATGTAGGCTATGTTATTGTTCTTGCCATGTATGTCTTCTATGCCATGTCTTCTTGTTGTATGTATGCTTAGTTTATCATATAAGGCTCTGTAGTGAGTGCATTGAGCTTGTAAACATGCCTACTTGTTATCAGTTTTGACATGCCATGTTGCTGAATCTGTTAACTAAACTTGCGATATTGACATGGGTGTTACTATATTTTCTGATCCTTTTGGCTTATGGTCAGTAAGGGACTTTTGTTCTATGCTTTGAGTAGATTCATGCCATGCCTTGTTTTGCTATTATAAGTTCCTGTAGCATGTAGTTTTGTTGCTCTGAACATTGCTACCGATGCTGTTTTTGCCATGTCGACTGATATTTTGTGCACTTTTGCCATGCTTGTTTGAACCTGTTATGATGTGATTTAGCCGTAGCTCAGTGCTCATCTTTTGTCAAGCATCTTGAGTAGATCACTGCCATGTACTTTGTTGGTACGTTTGGGTGCAGTAGCTTAATTTATTGTTGCTTGCTAAGTGGCATCATCTGTTAATGGCAGATTTGTGCCATTCTTGTTTTGCTTGTCATTTGCAAACCGTGCATCCGATTCCGTGATCTTTATATCGATTTCAACGAAATCATCTCATCTTTCAGTGGCATACTTGGTTTGCCAAGTTGATGCCTGGTTCATCATTTACCTTCCGGAGCGCGGATCGCATTGCATATCACATCCGCATATCATGTCATGTTTTGCATCATGTTGCTTGTGCATTGCACCGTGATTTATTGTGGTTCCTTTGTTTGTGTTCTTGCTTTGGGTAGAGCCGGAGGCGAGTGCGTGAGCGAGGAACCTGTTGAGAACGCTTACGAGGATCAAGCTTTCGACAACTCGAGAACATTGCGCAAGATGACCATACCCTCGAAATCACTTCTATCTTTGCTATGCTAGTTGCTCGCTCTTTTGCTATGCCTATGCTACGATGCCTACCACTTGCTATATCATGCCACCCATATTGCCATGTCAGCCCTAACCATCCTTTCCTAGCAAACCGTTGATTGGCTATGTTACCGCTTTGCTCAGCCCTCTTATAGCGTTGCTAGTTGCGGTGAAGTTGAAGTTTGTTCCTTGTTGGAACATGGAGATGTTGTTCCTTGTTGGAACATGTTTACTTGTTGGGGATATCACAATATATATCTGCTATAATTAATGCATCTATATACTTGGTAAAGGGTGGAAGGCTCGGCCTTATGCCAGTGTTTTGTTCCTCTTGCCACCCTAGTTTCCGTCATACCGGTGTTATGTTCCTTGATTTCGCGTTCCTTACGGTTGGGTGATTTATGGGACCCCTTGACAGTTCGCTTTGAATAAGACTCGCCCAAGAAGGCCCAACTTTGGTTTTACCATTTGCCACCTAAGCCTTTTTCCCGGTTTTCGCGAGCCGAGGGTCATCTTTATTTTAACCCCGGACCAGTGCTCCTTGAGTGCTGGCCCGAACTGAGCTACTGTGGGCCACCACGGGAAACTTCGAGGCTTGGTTTTACTCGTAGCTAGTCTCATCCGGATGTGCCACGAGAACGAGATATGTGCAGCTCCTATCGGGATTTGTCGGCACTGTCGGGCGGCTTTGCTGGTCTTGTTTTATTGCTGTCGAAATGTCTTGTAGTCCGGGATTCGAGATTGATCGGGTCTTCCGGTAGAAGGAATATCCTTCGTTGACCGTGAGAGCTTATAATGGGCTAAGTTGGGACACCCCGCAGGGTATTATCTTTCAAAGCCGTGCCCATGGTTATGGCAGATGGGAATTTGTTAATGTCGGTTGTAGAAAACCCGAAGTTGACCTCAAATAAAATACACATCAACCGCGTGTGTAACCGTGATGGTCTCTTCTCGGCGGAGTCCGGGAAGTGAACACGGTGTTGGAGTTATGTCTGACGTAAGTAGTTCAGGATCACTTCTTGATCGCTACTAGCTTCACGACCGTGCTTTGCTCCTCTTCTCGCTCTCTTTTGCGAAATAGCCACCATATATGCTAGTCGCTTGCTGCAGCTCCACCTTACTACTCTGTCCTTCCTATAAGCTTAAATAGTCTTGATCTCGCGGGTGTGAGATTGCTGAGTCCCCGTGACTCACAGATTCTACCAAAACAGTTGCAGGTGCCGACGATGCGGTCAGGTGGCGAACCGAGCTCAAGTGGGAGTTCGACGAGGGCGTGGTCGTTACTATGTGTCTTTTCCTGATGATCCGTAGTGGAGCCAGTTGGGACGATCGGGGATCTGTGTAGCATTTGGGGTATCTTCTTTTATTTTGGTTCCGTAGTCGGACCTTGAGTGTACTCTGAATGATGGATGTTTATTTATGTCTTGTGTGAAGTGGCATTGTAAGCCAACTATGTATCTCTTTCCTTATTTATTACATGGGTTGTGTGAAGATTACCTCACTTGCGACATTGCTTTCAATGCGGTTATGCCTCTAAGTCGTGCCTCGACATGTGGGAGATATAGCCGCATCGAGGCGATACAAGTTGGTAATCGAGCCTTCCCGACTTAGGAGCCCCTACTTGATTGTTTCTCTGGCGTTGTTGAGTCTAGAATGGAAAATGTTTTGAGTCTTAGGATTATATATATCGAGAGTAGGATTCTTTTTACTCCCCGGTCCTTAAATCGCTCTGTGAGGTCTTCGACGAGAGTTTTGACTCTTCTCTTCTCAAATTTCACTAAAAAATTTAGGATCACGCGGGTATCTTGGGATCGTTCCGATGGTTTTGTGACGAGAACATTGTTCTTGGTGCCTCGACATTTAGGGGTTGTGGCGGTGTCCCGGGAGTTGAGCTCCGAGGTGTTGTCGTCACAATTTTATCGTTGCAGATTCTGGAATACCTGAGTTTTGCCGACATCGAAATCTCTTTTGTGCAGTTGTTGGTGAGATAACCCGATAACCCGATCTTGAGGCGAGCTCGGAGTATTGCCATGACTTGTATAACGGATGTTTTTGAAGGTCGAGGTACACGATTTCCGAGGATTTCTTGGTTATGTGTTGACGGATGGATACAGCTGGATCTAGGTATTGTTAGTTTTGGTGATATATTTTGTGTCCCCTGTATCCCCAACACCAGATTGCATAACCAGAAAGTTTCGGGAGTTTATAGGTGGGATTCAAGTAGCTCTTAGCAATTCTTCCCGCAGATATTTGGTTCGTGATTAGTTAATCCTTACCACTTATTTGTTCCAGTCTTACCTTGTTATTTTTCATCAACCCTTAATCAAGTGGCTTCTCACCTTAATGGACGTGTGATGGTTAACTTTGGAATTCATTCGTTCATTCTTGTTCGAATGTTTATTGTGAAGACTATATGTTGCAATTTCTATCCGTTGATTCTACTTGACTATTTGTCTATCAAAGGACTAACGGATGTCACCCTCTTCAGATGGCTCCATGTAGCCGAATCCGGAGCGGAATGATGGGAATCAGTCGAACCTCCACCTCCACCTCCGCCTCCGGAGGCTGGAAAGCTATCATGGCAGCCACCAATGCCAATGCTCAGATGATTTTGCAGCTCTCGCAAGAACGTACTCATGGGCAAGGCAATCAAGGGAATCAAGGTCAAGGCAACAATCAGCTGCACTTTGCTACTCTCAGTCAGTTCCCCGCTAATCAGCCGAAGTCTTTCAGTTTCTGGGTCGAGGCCACAGACGCTGACGATTGGCTTGTGGACATCTGCAAGCATTTTGAATGTAGCAATGTCGGACACGAGGACTTTGTCAAGTTTGCATCGTTTCAACTCAAGGACCAAGCTCTTGAGTGGTACCAGAATACAAAGATTCCAGAGGAGGTCGTGTCATTACAGGATGAGTTCCGCCGTGATTTGAGCTCACCACATTCGAAAAGTGTTGTTGAGAGCAAGCGTGAGGAGTTCCGCAATCTCAAGCAAGGCAACATGTCTGTCTATCAATACAATATCCAGTTCGAAACTCGCTTCGTTTTGCTAAGCAAGGCGTCCACGATGAAAAGAGTATGATCTATCAATTCAGAGGTGGTGCGAGAGAAGATCTGCAATTAGCTCTTGTGCTTTTGAGCCGAAAAGTATGATGAATTCTACAACATGGCTTTGAAGCAAGAAGCTGCCCAGCTCAAATGTGAGGCTTCTAAGAAGAGAATCAGGATGCAGTTCAGTCTTCTTCTTCCTCTCAAGTGGCAGCTAAGCAGCAAGTTCTACCTTCCTCCTCCTCCGTTCATCGGCCTTATCGCAGAAGAACTCGGTGGCGTGGATCTTCCCACCCACCCAACCCAAGCTATCGAACAAGTCTAATTCTCAAGCTCCAAGGTCAAGTGCTCCTTACCACCGTCCGCTCTCGAGGTGACTTGCAACAAATGTCGCAGAAGGTCACTATGCGAACAAGTGCTTCAACGAGGCGCCTTCCGCCTCCTCCTCTGTGAAATCTTCCAGCAATGCGGTGGTCAAGCATAATCCCAAGTTTGCAAAGGTGAACATGATGAATGCAGCTCAAGCGGAGGAATCTTCGATGTGATAATGGGTAATCTTCGATTAATGATATTCCTGCAAAAGTCTTATTTGATCTTTGGTGCATCGCATTCTTTCATGTCATATCCTTTTGCATGAAGCACAATTTTGATACTGAGGAATTACCTAAAGCATTGCAAGTTATTTCTCCGGCTAAGCGTTTGAGCTCTAGCATGATGGTTCGAATGTCGGTATCAAGATGGGCGATTATAGATTTCTGGCTAAACCAATTGTCCTTGGTGACTCGGATATTGATCTTATTCTCGGGATGGATGGCTTTATCAGCACAAAGCTCAGCTTGATTGTGCTGCTGTGAAATTCAATTGACTCACTCTTCTAATGATGTGATCATCTATGCGCTCGTGATGAAACCATTGGTTGTTTTCTCTCAATGAGAAGGGCGAATTGGATGCTATCTCTCGATTCCGATCATTTGTGAGTACCAAGATGTCTTTCGGAAGAGCTTCGGGTATGCCTCCTCATCGGCCGCTTGAGTTCGTTATCGATCTTGAGCACCGCTTGAACCCGTTTGCAAGCGTCCATACAAGCTTGGACCTGATGAGCTGAAGGAATTGAAGAAGCAGCTCGATGAACAAGAGCGTCTGGTTTGATCAGACCGAGTTCATCTCCTTGGGGTTGTGGTGTTCTTTTTGTCCAGAAGAAGGATGGCACGGACCGACTTTGCGTCGATTACCGTCCATTGAATAAGAAGACAATCAAGAACAAGTATCCACTTCCCAACATCAATGAGCTTTTCGAGCAACTCAAAGGTGCTAAAGTGTTCTCCAAGCTTGACCTTCGTATGGGGTATCATCAGATTCGCATTCGTGAACAAGATATTCCCAAGACAGCATTCGAACAAGCTTTGGTTCTTATGAATATCTTGTCATGTCTTTCGGCCTTGTCAATGCTCCTCCAACATTCTCTCGGATGATGAACTTCATCTTCAACCCCTACACCAATGAATTCGTCTTGGTCTATCTTGATGATATTTTGGTCTTCTCCAAGAATAAGAAGGATCATGCCAAACATTTGCGATTGGTGCTAGACAAGCTCGAGAGTATCAATTCTATGCTAAGTTCTCCAAATGTGAATTTTGGCTTGATGAAGTGCTTTATCTTGGTCATATCATCTCCGCCAAGGGCATCGCTGTTAATCCCGAGAAGGTGTCCGCAATTGTGAATTGGGAACCTCCTCGAATGTCAAGCAGCTCGCATGATTTTCTTGGTCTTGCAAGCTATTGCCGAAGATTCGTTGAGAATTTCTCCAAGATTGCAAAGCCTCTTTCCAACCTCCTCCAGAAGCATGTGAAGTATGTCTGGTCTCCTGAGTGTGATGTTGCTTTCAATACTCTCAAAGAGAAACTCGTCACAGCTCTGTCTTGACTCCTCTGATGAATCCAAGCCATTTGAAGTTTTTGTGATGCTTCTCTTCAAGGTCTCGGGCTGTGTTAATGCAAGAGAAGAGAGTTGTGGCTTATACCTCTCGCCTTGATTGAAGCCCAACGAAAAGAACTACCCCACTCACGATCTTGAGTTGGCGGCAGTTGTCCATGCATTGATAACGTGGAGACATCTCTTGTTGGGAAGGAAAGTGGACATTTTCACCGATCACAAGAGTCTCAAGTATATCTTCACTCAACCCAACCTCAACCTCGAGGCAGACTCGATGGGTGAAATGATTCAAGAGTACAACCCAAGTATTGAATATACTCGGGCAAGGCCAATGTCATTGCAGATGCTTTGAGCAGGAAGGCTTATCGCAACAGTTTAATCCTCAAGCCCTTCCAACCGGATCTCTGTGAAGCTTTCCAAGCTGAATCTTCAAGTTGTTCCTCAAGGCTTTCTTGCCAACCTCATAGTCTCTCCTACTTTGGAAGATCAGATTCGTGAGGCTCAACTTCGGATACCATGGTGAAAAAGGTGAAGCGTGGTATCGACAAGGGCATTTCAAGTACAAGTGCTTCCACGTTGATGACAAAGATACTCTTTTCTTCGAGGACGGATTGTGGTTCCTAAGGGTGATCTCAGAAAAGTCATTATGAGCGAGGCTCACAATTCGCTTCTATCCATTCATCCGGAAATGCGAAGATGTACCATGACCTCAAGCAGTCATATTGGTGGACTCGAATGAAGCGAGAAATTGCTCAATTCGTGAATGAATGTGATGTCTGCAGAAGAGTGAAAGAGAACACCAACGACCAGCTGGTCTCCTTCAACCTCTTGCTATTCCGAATGGAAGTTTGATCATATCGAAATGGACTTCGTGACTGGTTTTCCAAAGTCCAAGCGTGGAAATGATGCTATCTTCGTTGTCATTGACAAGCTTACTAAAGTGGCTCATTTTCTTCCTATCAAAGAATCTATCACAGCAGCTCGGTTGGCGAGCTATACACCTCGAGATTGTCTCCTTGCACGGCATTCCACAAGTGATCTCTTGAGACCGTGGCAGCATCTTTACCTCCAAGTTTTGGGATTCTTTTGAGAAGGCCATGGGCACCAACATTCGTTTCAAAGACAGCTTTCCATCCTCAAACAAGTGGCCAAGTTGAGCGAGTTAATCAAATCCTTGAAGATATGCTCGGGGCTTGTGTCATTTCCTTGGTATGAAGTGGGAAGATTGTCTTCCATATGCCGAGTTCTCCTACAACAACAGCTTCCAAGCGAGTTCGGGCAAGGCCCCATTCGAAATTCTCTATGGCAGAAAGTGCCGTACTCCTCTCAATTGGTCCGAGACAGGTGAACGCCAACTTCTTGGCAATGACTTGATCACGAAGCGAAGAAATGTGCAAAGTCATTCGTGAGAATCTCAAAGCAGCATAATCGCGCGTAAGAGCTATTATGATGATAAGCACCGTGATGTGGCTTTTGAAATCGGAGACCATGTCTACCTCGCGTCTCTCAATGAAAGGCACTCGTCGCCCGGTATCAAAGGAAGCTTGCCCCTAGATCGTGGGTCCTTTCAAGATCATTGGCAAAAGAGGCGATCTCGCCTATCAACGAGCTTCCATCCAACTTCGCGACGTGCATGATGTGTTTCACGTGTCACAACCTTCGCAAGTGCTTCAAGACTCTGAACGCACTATCAACGAAGAAATTGACCTTCAAGAAGATCTCTCTTATCATGAGCACCCGTTGCTATTCTTGAAGAAACCGAGCGCAAGACTCGCAACAAGTCAATCAAATTCCTGAAAGTGAAGTGGTCACACCATTCCGACCGGAAGCCACACGGGGCGCGAGGATCACCTCCGTTCGAATATCCGGAGTTCTTTCAGTCCTAGATCTCGGGACGAGATCCTCTTGTAGTGGTGGAGTGTTGTAACACCCCGGAAGTAACTTTCCATATTTGTAACTCCAACTCTTGCCATTTTCGGCATTGTGATATGATATTCCCTCCGTGGTTGGGTTTTCTTCATTTTGCATTTTGTCCATGTCATGCATTTTATATCATGTCATCATGTGCATCGCATTTGCATACGTGTTCGTCTCATGATTCCGAGCATTTTTCCCGTTGTCCGTTTTGCAATCCGGCACTCCTATCTCCCCCGGCGGCCCCTTTTACGTTTTTCCGTGTGCGGGTACTAAACCTTCTCGGAATGGACCGAGGTTTGTCTAGTGGCCTTGGTATACCACCCGTAGACCACCGGTCAAGTTTCGGGTCATTTGGAGCTCGTTTGGTACTCCAACGGTTAACCGCACTCTCGCAAAGGCCTCTTTTGAGTTGCAGCCCAACACCCCTCCAAAATAGTCCAATAACCCATCTAAGTCACTTCCATGCTCTCCGTCGTTCGATCACGATCGTGTGGTAAAACTACACCTCATTTGGACTCTCCTAGCTCCCTCTATGCCTATTTAAGCAAACCCCATTCCAATCCGGTCTTCTTCCCGAAACCCTAAAACTCCTCCCTCACGCCAGACGGACCGTCCCGCCGCCCGGACGAAACCGCCGCCCGCGTCCGCACCAACCAGCGCGTGCCACGTGGGCACCCGCCGCCTCGCCGCGCAGCCCTGCGGGCCCACGGCACCGCCCGCCCGGCCGGAGTCGCTTCGCCGCGGCGCCCCTCCATGGCGCCCGAGGCTCCGCCACTTGCCTCGTCTCCCGCCGCCCGCCGGGCTCCCCGCCCGCCGCCGACTGCCCGCCCGTCGCCGAACCTTGCGGACGGCCCGTCACACTGGCGCCTCCTGCCGCGCGCGCTCGGTCGCCTGGCCGCCCGCGACTCGCCCGGCCACCTCCCTCGCGGCCACCTCCTCCGCCGGCGCCTGCCCGGCCCGCAGCTCCGGCCACGGAGGAGCAGCTCACCGCCGCCTTCCTCGATCCGTTCGGATCCGGATCGGACCTAGCTCCCGTTGACTTCTCCCCCCCTCTAAATTCTCTAAGTTTTGATCCTATGATATTTTGTGGCAATTTCTACATAGTATAACTTTGCATCTGTAGCTCCATTTTGCGCGTATAATATATCAAAATGTTCGTCTCAAGAGTAGATCATTTCATCTCATTGCATCATTTTCATTTGAGCTCATCTTGATGCCCGAAATGCTGTTGAAGAGGGCTATGTGATGTTAGTTTCATTTCTTAACAGAACTTGCACTTTTGTTATTTTTGCTATGATTGATGTGTGCACCCTATGAATTTGAGTCCTACATGTGTTTTGTAATATGCCATGCCATCTTTCCAGGGGTGTATGCCATGTATTTTGTGATCTATGTGGTGACTAGCACAAGCATGCAAAGTAGGTGTCTGATGTTTGCTGTTTCATTTCTGCTTTTCTTGATATTTTGATGCCATGTTAACTTGATGCTACCGAGAGATCCATGCATATTTTGAGATACTTCAGTAAGGATGTTTTGTTAAACATGTCTTGCTCTATCCATCCATGCCCTTGTTTGCAATTATGGAGTGCCATAGCTTGAGTCAATCGAGCTCTACTTTTGCTATCAAATGTTTCTGGCAGATTGTTTACATGTTATTCAATTTTGCCAAGGTTGTTGTGGTTGATCCATGTAGGCTATGTTATTGTTCTTGCCATGTATGTCTTCTATGCCATGTCTTCTTGTTGTATGTATGCTTAGTTTATCATATAAGGCTCTGTAGTGAGTGCATTGAGCTTGTAAACATGCCTACTTGTTATCAGTTTTTGACATGCCATGTTGCTGAATCTGTTAACGAAACTTGCGATATTGACATGGGTGTTACTATATTTTCTGATCCTTTTAGGCTTATGGTCAGTAAGGGATTTTTGTTCTATGCTTTGAGTAGATTCATGCCATGCCTTGTTTTGCTATTATAAGTTCCTGTAGCATGTAGTTTTGTTGCTCTGAACATTGCTACCTGATGCTGTTTTTGCCATGTCCAGCCTGATATTTTGTGCACTTTTGCCATGCTTGTTTGAACCTGTTATGTTGTGATCGAGCCGTAGCTCAGTGCTCATCTTTTGTCAAGCATCTTGAGTAGATCACTGCCATGTACTTTGTTGGTACGTTTGGGTGCAGTAGCTTAATTTATTGTTGCTTGCTAAGTGGCATCATGCTGTTAATGGCAGATTTGTGCCATTCTTGTTTTGCTTGTCATTTGCAAACCGTGCATCCGATTCCGATGATCTTTATATCGATTTCAACGAAATCATCTCATCTTTCAGTGGCATACTTGGTTTGCCAAGTTGATGCCTGGTTCATCATTTACCTTCCGGAGCGCGCATACGCATTGCATATCACATCCGCATATCATGTCATGTTTTGCATCATGTTGCTTGTGCATTGCACCGTGATTTATTGTGGTTCCTTTGTTTGTGTTCTTGCTTTGGGTAGAGCCGGAGGCGAGTGCGTGAGCGAGGAACCTGTTGAGAACACTTACGAGGATCAAGCTTTCGACAACTCGAGAACATTGCGAGCAAGATGACCATACCCTCGAAATCACTTCTATCTTTGCTATGCTAGTTGCTCGCTCTTTTGCTATGCCTATGCTACGATGCCTACCACTTGCTATATCATGCCACCCATATTGCCATGTCAGCCCCTAACCATCCTTTCCTAGCAAACCGTTGATTGGCTATGTTACCGCTTTGCTCAGCCCTCTTATAGCGTTGCTAGTTGCGAGTGAAGTTGAAGTTTGTTCCTTGTTGGAACATGGAGATGTTGTTCCTTGTTGGAACATGTTTACTTGTTGGGGATATCACAATATATATCTGCTATAATTAATGCATCTATATACTTGGTAAAGGGTGGAAGGCTCGGCCTTATGCCCAGTGTTTTGTTCCACTTGCCACCTAGTTTCCGTCATACCGGTGTTATGTTCCTTGATTTCGCGTTCCTTACGGTTGGGTGATTTATGGGACCCCTTGACAGTTCGCTTTGAATAAGACTCGTCCAAAGAAGGCCCAACTTTGGTTTTACCATTTGCCACCTAAGCCTTTTCCCCGGGTTTCGCGAGCCGAGGGTCATCTTTATTTAACCCCGGACGGTGCTCCTTCAAGTGCTGGCCCGAACTGAAGCTACTGGGGCCACCACGGGAAACTCGAGGCTTGGTTTTACTCGTAGCTAGTCTCATCCGGATGTGCCCGAGAGCGAGATATGTGCAGCTCCTATCGGGATTTGTCGGCACAATCGGCGGCTTTGCTGGTCTTGTTTTATTGCTGTCGAAATGTCTTGTAGTCCGGGATTCCGAGATTGATCGGGTCTTCCGGTAGAAGGAATATCCTTCGTTGACCGTGAGAGCTTATAATGGGCTAAGTTGGGACACCCTGCAGGTATTATCTTTCAAAGCCGTGCCCGCGGTTATGAGGCAGATGGGAATTTGTTAATGTCCGGTTGTAGAAAACCGAAGTTGACCTCAAATAAAATACACATCAACGCGTGTGTAACGTGATGGTCTCTTCTCGGCGGAGTCCGGGAAGTGAACACGGTGTTGGAGTTATGTCGGCGTAAGTAGTTCAGATCACTTCTTGATCGCTACTAGCTTCACGACCGTGCTTTGCTCCTCTTCTCGCTCTCTTTGCGAAATAGCCACCATATATGCTAGTCGCTTGCTGCAGCTCCACCTTACTACTCTGTCCTTCCTATAAGCTTAAATAGTCTTGATCTCGCGGGTGTGAGATTGCTGAGTCCCGTGACTCACAGATTCTACCAAAACAGTTGCAGGTGCCGACGATGCGGGCAGGTGGCGCAACCAAGCTCAAGTGGGAGTTCGACGAGGGCGTGGTCGTTACTATGTGTCTTTTCCTGATGATCAGTAGTGGAGCCCAGTTGGGACGATCGGGGATCTGTGTAGCTTTTGGGGTATCTTCTTTTATTTTGGTTCCGTAGTCGGACCTTGAGTGTACTCTGAATGATGGATGTTTATTTATGTCTTGTGTGAAGTGGCATTGTAAGCCAACTATGTATCTCTTTCCCTTATTTATTACATGGGTTGTGTGAAGATTACCTCACTTGCGACATTGCTTTCAATGCGGTTATGCCTCTAAGTCGTGCCTCGACACGTGGGAGATATAGCCGCATCGAGGGCGTTACAGCCCCCAAGTGCCAAGTATCTTTGCTTGCAAAGTGCTTGGGACTTAATGTCATCTGATAATAATTCTGATTATAACCCGGTATTGACACAGGCCACCATAAGACAATTTGAGTCGGAGATTGCTGACCTGAAGAACCGCCTGGCAGCTCAAGAAATTGAAATCCAAAAGGCCAACTCCAAGTTTGAGTTCAGTGTGTCTGAACAAGAAAAGCTGAAGAAAAGCTTTGAAGCAGACAAGAAAACCTGGGGTGATGAAAAGGCCTCTTTGGTCACCCGGGCCGAGAAAGCAAAGGCATCGCTTGCAGAAGCAACAGCCGAGCTATCCGGCTTAAAGCGCCAAATATCCCAAATGGTCTCAGCAATCTTTGGTAAGCTACTTGTGCAAACACTGAATACTACAAACCTTCTTTCGATGACTATTGCAATTGTTACCTCCGGCTCACCTGATACTTGTTAACGCAGACCCCAGGAGCTCAAATCTGAATCAGAGCATGTTGATCAAGTTAAAGGCGGTTTATACTCTAGTGGAGCAACTCTATGCCGGGTCACAACGTGCTTTGGCCGTTGTGGCTTTGTCAAATGACGTTCCCCATCTCCTGGCTGACATGTTAAAGCGGCTTGCTGTGCTACCTCAACGGATCCAAGAGCTAAGGCGGGCGTCTGCAATAGCCGGAGCCATAGCTGCATTGAACCGTGCCAAAGCATTTATGCCTGAACTAGACCCGGCTGACATCGCTCTTGGATACCCAAGTTTAAAGGAGGATGGTATCGTGTTTGATGAGAAGGATTTCACCGCCTGCGTGAAGGAGATACGCCCCGTGGCCACGCTTATTGGGAATGACACTGACCTTACCAAGTATCAGCCGGGTTATGACAGCGAGAACCGGAGACTCCCAACGCCTCACTGCGATGAAGTCAGCCTGATCCCTCCAATTCGTAAGCATACTTTTGCACCTGAAGTCGACCCAGCCGGGTTAATAGATGATGAAGCTGAGTTTGAAGCTTTGAGTGGCATTGACTGGGCATCATCAACCTTCCAGGACAGGGCAGCCGACGGAGGAGCGAAGAAGGATAACCCGGACACGTTAGGTAACCAATGGTGGAAACCATCAGGCGTCGTATGGTTATGTCTTGTGGAAAAACAATGTTTCATTATTCAGACTCAGAGAGTCTTTTAACAGGGTAGAAAAACACTTGATTTTCGCCATGCCTTCGCGCATTTTGCGGTACTCAACACTTTCTTAAGCTGCCGTCATTATATGCTTCCTATATGTTTAAAAGAAATTGCTTGCATCGCCCTGGGTACAGAACAAACACAAGTCCCTTGGCGACTTACAGCATAGGGGGTCACATAATGTGTTGATAACCCGTACTATAAATCAAAAAATCATAAAAGCTGGCTCTCAATTATATCCTTGAGATACAATCGTAACAACATACATGTGATCCTTTGATTACCTTGCCGGCTTATGTGACCCGGACAATGAGGGTAAACCTTATTAATCCTGAAACCTGGCACATATAATGATTGTTTATGCGCTAACAGTTTTACTTGATCAAATATTAAACCGGTGGAATAAAGACCATCCCAAAAGAGCTTTCAAAATGATCTTACAATAATCAAATACTTGTGATTGCAAAGGGTGATGAACAATAGACAAAATTTAAAGGCTTCTGATTCGAATACGATCAGAAAACCGTTCCAAAGGGGTTAAGCTAAGATTCGGATACGATCATATAGCCCCCAGTGGCTTTGGCGATGCCGATCAAGTGGGTATCGATAGCTATGTTCTCTTTGGTTCGAATACGACCTATGTTTGAACAGGAAGCCCCCAAGTGACCATAAGAGTTGTCTAATGACGCTGATTCGAATACGATCCACGTCAGACCCAAAGGGGTTAAGCTATGATTCAGATATGATCAAGAATCCCCCTAGTGGGTTTGGCAGTATGTCGATCAAGTGGGTATCGACAGCTATGTTCTCTTTGGTTCGAATACGACCTATGTTTGAAAAGGAAGCCCCCAAGCGACCATGGCTACATTCAGATATGATCATGAGCCGGACCAAAGGGAAAGCCGGATTCAGATATGATCCGCTCCCTGTTGGTTGTTTCAACAACATGATAAGAAAGACATGTAAACTTTTGTGGGTAGAAAAAAGGACAGAGGTCCTGCTTTATTGCTTTTCATAATATATACATCGTTGAAATACGTACATCCCAAGAGTCGGTCTCTCAAGTATAGTAAGGCCGAAGATGAGCGATATTCCACGGCCGGCGGGTCTCCTCCTCCGACTTACGTGAGTCTTTGTGCTCTCGAACATCGATAAGGTAGTATGACCCGTTGTTCAAATTCTTGCTGACCACATAGGGTCCTTCCCAAGGGGGGATAGCTTGTGCATATCAGACTGATCCTGGATGAGCCGGAGCACTAAGTCACCTTCCTGAAAGGTTCTGGATCTAACCGGCGGCTGTGGTAGCGGCGCGCAGTCTTGTTGTAAATCGCCGAGCGGGCTATTGCCAAGTCTCGCTCTTCATCCAACAAGTCAAGTGCATCCTGACGAGCTTGTTCATTGTCAGTCTCAACATAAGTTGCCACTCGGGGGCGAGTCATGACGGATGTCACTTGGCAGGATCGCCTCTGCTCCATACACCATGAGGAAAGGTGTATAACCCGTAGATCTGTTAGGTGTAGTGTTGATGCTCCAAATCACAGAAGGTAACTCCTCCACCCAACAACCCGGCGTCCGCTGTAAGGGGACCAAGAGCCGCGGTTTTATACCTTTCAAGATCTCCTGATTAGCTCTTTACCTTGACCATTGGATTGAGGGTGAGCAAGCTGCTTTGAAACATCAAGCGGATATGTTCTCGTTGATGAGAACTCTTCCATGGCACCTTTGGAGAGATTAGTGCCATTATCGTTATGATGCTATGTGGAAAATCAAAGCGAAAGATCACCTTTTCATGAACTGAACGCCGTGGCTGCATCACACTTCTTGGAGCTCGCCTCAACCCACTTTGTAAATTTATCCACTGCCACCAGGAGATGTGTCTTTTTATCCTTAGACCTTTTGAAGGGCCCGACCATATCAAGCCCCCAGACTGCAAACGGCCAAGTAATTGGAATCATCCTCAATTCTTGAGCCGGCACATGAGCTCGTCGTGAGAATTTCTGACAACTGTCACATTTACTAACCAGATCCTCTGCGTCAGCGTGAGCCGTCAGCCAATAGAAACCATGACGGAAAGCCTTGGCCACGAGAGATTTTGACCCATCATGATGACCGCAATCCCCTTCATGGATCTCACGAAGTATTTCCTGACCCTCCGCAGGTGACACACAATGTTGAAACGCCCCAGTGACACTCCGATGATGCAACTCACCATGAACAATTGTCATGGATTTAGATCGCCGGATGATTTGTCTCGCCGAGGTCTCATCCTCAGGCAACTCCCCCCGGGTCATGTAAGCCAAATATGGCACTGTCCAATCTGGGATGACGTGAAGAGCCGCCACCAACTGTGCTTCTGGGTCTGGAACAGCTAAATCTTCCTCTATGGGTAACTTAACCGAAGGATTATGCAAAACATCCAAAAAGGTGTTAGGTGGCACCGGCTTACGCTGAGATCCCAGCCGGCTTAAAGCATCAGCCGCCTCATTCTTCCTTCGATCAATGTGCTCCACTTGATAACCCTTGAAGTGCCCAGCCACAGCATCAACTTCACGACGGTAAGCCGCCATGAGGGGATCCTTGGAGTCCCACTTGCCTGACACCTGTTGAGCCACGAGATCTGAGTCGCCCAAGCACCTTACCCGGCTCAGATTCATCTCCTTGGCCATCCGAAGACCATGGAGCAAGGCCTCATATTCAGCTGCATTATTAGTACAATGAAACATGAGGCGGAGCACATAAAAAAATTTGTCACCTCGAGGGGAAGTTAAAACGACTCCAGCCCCTGAGCCTTCCAATTGCCTGGACCCATCAAAGTGAATAGTCCAATATGTGTTATCCGGCTTCTCCTCAGGTGTCTGCAGCTCTGTCCAGTCATTGATAAAGTCCACCAGGGCTTGAGACTTAATAGCAGTGCGGCATGTACTTCAAGCCATGAGGCCCAAGCTCAATGGCCCACTTGGCGACTCGTCCTGTGGCCTCTCTATTCTGGATGATGTATCCCAAGGGGGCAGAGCTTACCACGGTGATAAGGTGACCTTGGAAGTATTGCTTCATCTTCCGGCTTGCCATGAACACCCCATAAACAAGCTTCTGCCAATGTGGATACCTTTGTTTAGACTCAATGAGCACCTCACTGATGTAGTAAACCGGTCGTTGAACCGGATGCTCCTTGCCGGCCTCCTTGCACTCCACCACGATTGCAACAGTGACAGCACGTGAGTTAGCAGCCACATATAACAGCAAGGGCTCTCTATCAATGGGAGCCGCAAGGACCGGCGGCTCGATAAGCGTCTCTTTAAATCTTCAAAGGCAGCATTAGCAGCCTCACTCTGCACAAAAGTGTCATTTTCTTCATCATCGTCGATGGCAAGGCCTTCTCCCTAACCGGCTTATGAACGGCAAGGCAGCAACACGACCCGCCAATCGCTGAACATCATTGATGCCGCCGGCTTAGCCAAAGAGGTAATCGCCTTGATCTTCTCCGGATTAGCTTCAATACCTTTGTTGGAAACCAGAAAACCCAAAAGCTTGCCCGGCACATCAAACACACACTTGGCGGGTTAAGCATCATCTTGTAAACCCGGAGATTGTCAAAGGTCTCCTTTAGATCAGCTATCAAGGTTTCCTTCTCTCTGGATTTGACCACTATATCATCCACATAAGCATGAACATTGCGTCCAATCTGATCGTGGGGACAGTTCTGTACACACCGCTGATAAGTCGCATGGGCACTCTTGAGCCCAAATGGCATAGATACATAGCAGAAGGCTCCAAATGGAGTGATGAAGGCCGTCTTCTCCTGGTCCTTAACTGCCATCTTGATCTGATGATAGCCAGAGTAAGCATCCAAAAAGCTCAAACGCTCACAACCCGCCATAGCATCAATGATTTGATCAATACGGGGGAGAGCAAAGGGATCAGCCGGACAAGCCTTACTTAAGTCCGTATAATCCACACACATCAGCCAGGTGCCGTTCTTCTTAAGCACAAGTTACGGGTTAGCCAACCACTCAGGGTGAAAAACTTCAACAATAAACCCGGCCGCCAAGAGCCGGGCCACCTCCTCACCAATAGCTTTTCGTCTCTCTTCGTTGAACCGTCGAAGAAACTGCCTGACCGTCCTATATTTTGGACCAATATTAAGAGTGTGCTCAGCGAGTTCTCGGTACACCCGGCATGTCAGAAGATTTCCATGCAAATATGTCCCGGTTCTCACGGATGAACTCAATGAGCGCGCTTTCCTATTTAGGATCCAAATTGGCACTGATACTGAACTGCTTAGACGAATCGCCTGGATTGAAGTCAACAAGCTTGGTTTTAGCAGCCGACTTAAACTTCATCGCTGGGTCATGCTCTATGGTTGGCTTCTTCAGGGAGGTCATATCCGCCGGGTCAACATTATCTTGATAAAACTTCAGCTCCTCTGCTGCACAAACAGACTCAGCATAAGCCGCATCACCTTCTTCACATTCCAGGGCTATCTTTCGGCTCCCGTGCACAGTGATGGTGCCCTTGTGACCCAGCATCTTAAGCTGCAAATAAACATAACACGGCCGAGCCATGAACTTGGCATAAGCCGGCCGCCCAAATAGAGCACGATATGGACTCTTAATTTTGACCACCTCAAAAGTTAGTTTATCAGCCCTAGAATCGTACTCATCTCCAAAGGCCACCTCCAACTCAATCTTACCGACTGGGTACGCCGACTTACCAGGCACCACTCCATGGAAAACGGTGTTGGATGTCTTTAAATTTTTGTCAGTCAAACCCATGCGTCGAAAGGTCTCGTAATAGAGGATGTTGATGCTGCTACCTCCGTCCATGAGTACCTTTGTGAATTTATATCCACCGACCAGAGGTGCCACCACCAAAGCTAACTGACCCGGATTGTCAACCCGGGGAGGGTGATCCTCCCTACTCCAGACTATTGGCTGCTCTGACCACCTCAAATAACGGGGGACTGCCGGTTCAACAGAATTCACCGCCCTCTTATGAATCTTCTGGTCACGTTTGCATAAGCTAGTGGTGAACACATGATACTGTCCACTATTCAGTTGCTTTGGGTTACTTTGATAACCCGACTGCTGTTGCCCTCCTAGACCAGATTGCTGCTGATTATAGCCGCCTTGATTCCCCTGAAAGCCGGAATTTGAACCACCACTCGAGCCATGAAAGCCACCGGCACCTGAGCCGCCACCTGACCCGTGATTACCGTCGAACATGTTGGAATTCTTGAAAGCCTTCATATCACGCAATCCTTCCATAAGTGAGTGGCTGGCCTCTCCCGGGTGCCGTGTCTTGGGCAGGGCTCATTGAGTAACTGCTCAAGAGATGGACCTGACCCGCCCGGATCGGGCGGTTTTCCCTTGCGTCTCTGATTGTTACCCTGTGCATTGGCGTTGGCCAAAAACTCCGGGTTACCCTCGGCCTTACGCTTATTGCCTCCTTGATTCATCGAGTTATGCTGTTGACCCTTTCCATTGATGTTCTTCTTTCCCTTCCCTGTCTTTTCCTCATCAGACGCGGGATCCTTGGTACTATCAGAATCGGCGTATTTGACTAAAGCCGCCATAAGTGTACCCATATCATTACAATCACGCTTGAGACGCCCCAGCTTCTGCCTCAGCGGTTCAAATCGGCAATTCTTCTCCAACATGAGGACTGCAGAGCCGGCATCCATCTTGTCAGACAAATGTATTATCTCCTTGACCCGGCGCACCCAATGAGTGGTGGATTCACCCTCTTCTTGTTTACAATTGGATAAGTCCACAATCGACATGGACTGCTTCCAGGTGTCCTTAAAGTTCTGAATCAACCGGGCCTTTAACTCCGCCCAAGAGCCGATGTGTCGGATTTCGGGTTCCGGCAGACCCTTGAGGTTCGAACACTGGGGTGCGCGCGGAGATCCAACCCTCCACCGTCTACGCACCTCGCCCGAATCGCTGGGACCTAAACTACTAAGCAGAACAGCACAAGAGACACGAGATTTATCTTTGGTTCAGGCCACCATTGTGGTGTAATACCCTACTCCGGTGTGTGGTGTGGTGGATTGCCTCTTGGGCTGATGAGGAACAATACAAGGAAGAACAGCCTTGCAGTGCATTCTTGGTGGGTGTGATGAACTGCTAGGTGGTGTTCAGTCGCTCTAGCTACTGGTTCCTTGATGAGGATTCGGCTCTCGGCCCTTTTTGGATCCCCGCCCTCTACCCTATGGGTGGCTACTCCTATTTATAGGCGAAGGCCCTGGGCCTCCTCCCAAATATTGAGCGGGAAGGCGCCAACAATTGGCCATTTGAAGGGAACAGCGGGTACACTTATCTGACTAAAGTTGGTCCTCGCCTGCCAAAGGCTCTGGTGATGGCCTTTGCTTGGGCTCCACGATGACTCCCTTCCAGCCGTTGGGCTGGTCTTGGTCTTGTTGCACGAAGCGGATGCCTTTGCTTGATGCTCTCGCATGCGCTTGCTCCCTTTGCACCAAAGAGGAAAGGAGGGGCGCTGCTTGCGGGCTGGCGCCCGTGGCGCCCTTGGTCGTCATGGCTTGCGTCATGGGCACCTCGCGAGTACCCTGCCTTGAACTCTCCGCCTCCTCATGAGCCAGCTGGCGAGGCCGTGCACGAGAAGCTCCTTGTCGTCCACCCGCGAGGCTTGGCCCCTCGCGAGGTCTTGAGCTGCGTTGATGAAGATGGGCGTGCTGGGCCTCCTTGAGCCACGCCATGAGCGAGCAAGTCTGGGGACCCCGTTCCCGAGCGCCGACAGTAGCCCGGGCCCATGGCGCGCCCGAACTTGGCGGCAGAGGCGAAAGGGCAAGTCTGGCGTTCGCGATGGCCCTAACAGCCTGCGGTCTTAGGCGTCGCGTGGCGGTTGATTGGGCAGCGTGCACTGCTTCCCACGATGCCTCGGTAACCACCGGATTCGACAAGTCCTCGCATGCGAGTCGGTCATGATTACGGTGATCGTGGAGGCCGATGGTTGGCCTTCGCCCGGCTATAAATGCACGGAACGGCGCGCCCTTCCGGTCTATCATACCTTCTCCTCCTCCTCGTTTCGTCTGGTTGCCATAGCTCCGATCCGCGGTTCTCCACGGAAGAAGGGAAAGGCTCCTCAAGAGGATCTGACCTGCTCCCCAAAAAGCGGCTTGCTCTCAGTGTCGAGGCGGGCGCCGCCGAGGCGCCCATGCCTGGTGCGGCGGCCGCCACCAGGGTTCCCTCTTCCTTATGCGCAAATTGGTGGTTACGAAGGAGGCGGCGCGGGCGCCACGCAGCGGCGCTGCCGGCAGCGCCCGGTGGAGTCACGAAGATGTCGTCTTCCCCTTGGAGTCCACGTCGAGGCTCCTGCCGGGAGATTCGTGCTTGGCGTTGCCACGCCTCCTAAGTCTTGGATTCGTCTTCCTTCTTTCTTCGCCTCCGTCGTCCGGCGAGAAACCACAGGACTCTGGCTGCAGCACGCCCGGCTGCGGCACCCTCGCGACCGGGCAGAGGTCGCGGTAGTTGCCGGCGAGGTCTTCATGACTCGAGGCTGGGGCGAGTCGCCAGGTCTGCAGGGCGAGGCGCCCTCACGATCCACAGAGTATGATGGTGCTTGGTGGTGTCCTTCAAGGTCTTGACGGAGGTCGTCGGTGGAGTGCTGCCGGGAGAGGTGGTGGGGGTCTGCTGCGGCGAGGCAGAGGCTGACCGACCACTCCTTGGCAGCTCCTCGAGGCGGAAGGCGCGGAGGATCAGCGACTCCGCCGAGCTCTTGGCGGCGCGGAGGCGGCGGCGACAGCTCTGAGCCTCCGAGCTGCGCCGCTCCGGGCAAGGCGGGCTCGCCAGTCGTCGCCGCCCTGATCTGGATGGGGTTGGCGCGGATCGGGTGGCCCCTTGTTGATGATGGCGTCTGCGCGGTGGTCCTGTGGGTAGGAATCCTTAGGATTCGCGTCTTTTGTTCTGCGAGAGCCAATAATGTACCCCTTGGGGCTTGTAAGATGTTTGTAACCGTTTGTCAATATGATCCTTATTGTGAGGCAAATGCGAGATGCTCATTCCGTCTTAGCTTAGTTTCTTCCTTCGGACCTTGTGAGGGCTTGATGCTCTGCGCTGATAGGTCATGATCCCAAAGCGGCTTCGGCCGTCGCTGGTATCTGGTCGCGATGCCATGGTCAAGGCGGGAGGTGGCGGGCGAGGTCGATGAAAGCCTCGAGTCGCGATGCTCGGGGGTCCCCTTGGCGCTCAAGCAGCCATCATTTGGCGAGAAAGGAGGCGGCGTTGCTAACGGGGTTGCATTGAGTGTGGGGATGGTGTTGCGATAACTAGTGTGTCCGGAGGGTGACTTATCTCGAGGGTCAGGACAATGCCTCCTGGTGCGGCACTAGGTCCGTGCCTTGGCCGACGAGAGATTGCGTGGCGAGGTCGTTTCGTGCTCCTTGGATGGATCCTGCAGGTTCACCATAAAAGGAACAAGAGCTCGCCGTGGCGATCGTTAGTCCTACCATTAGTTGCTTTGGAGAGGCGTGAGAGGCCTCGCGAGGTGTGTTGGGGCACCCGTGAGCCAGCGCAGGGCTCACGGGGCCCTACCTCAAGGCGGGTTGCGCCTGGCTCTTGGACTTGCCTTCGAGTGTGTTCCTGCAAATTTGGCCAGATGCCGGTGCTCTACGTCTTCGGGTCCCGACTCTCGGGCTGGTCTCAGCCGTCATTTGGCAAGCCAGTCGTGATGCCATGGACAAGACCCGGAGGTGAGGCGGAGGCGGTAGGAGCCACGAGTCGCGATGCTCAGGCACCCCCCTTTAGCAGCGCAAGCTGGGTTAGATGTGAAACTCTCGTCCTCGGGTCCCGTCTCTCGGGCTGGTCTCAGCCATATTTGGCAAGCCAGGTCGCGATGCCATGGACAAGACCAGAGGGTGAGGGCGGAGAGCGGTAGGAGCCCTCGAGTCGCGATGCTCGGGCACCCCCCTTTAACGTGCAAGATTCCGTCACCCAGAAAAGGCGCAAATAACAAGCATGGTGGGCGAGAGCATAATCCTAGGGAAAGCGGGGAAGGATACATGCATTGGGACAGGCCGAGCCGATTGGGGATGATGTAGCCCGAGGGCGCTCCCAGCAGGATAGGCTAATGACATGAAATAAAGGGATACATGCGCGAGGGACGGACCCACGCGGCACAGGAATATCTGACCTGAAGGCGCTCCCGGCTGAAAGCGAAACTTAAAGATGTCACTGGTGATGTTGGGGACGAAGGGGTGTTGGTGTAGCAGACTCGGTGGGCTGCGGAGCCGACCTCCACGAGCCCAGGCCCAGGGCCTCGGGAGGATCCGAAGGCTGGCGGCTCCTCGCGGGCCATCTCCATCTCCCCGAGGCTGCGGCATGCGACCTCTTGAGCCTCCGGGATGGCCCTCATGAAAGCAGCTGGTGCGCTGCTGCCGCGTTTGGCAGGCCATAAGGCATGCGCCTGCGTAGATGTGGGGCGGACCCTGCATAGCGTCCCACTCGCGAGGGGCAGAGGCACTCTTGAGGCAGCGGCTCGGTTGAGCCCTGGTATGTCGATGCAGACGCTGCAGCCCACCATCCTCGCTGGATGGGGGGCCACGGGCGGCGGCGGCTGCCCCTCATGACCCTTGACTCCTGTAGCTCTGAATGGCCTTGCTTGTGAACTCCACGAGAGTTCGGCCCTCCTGCCTTGCTCACCTTGTGGGAAACGTGCATCGAAGTAGCCTCCACGTGGTGCCCAAGCGCCTCCCTCGTGACCTTGGCGAGGTCGGTGGCCCTCTAGGGGAGAGCCCCCGAGCCCGCCTTAGGAGGGCACCGGGCGCGCTTTCCTATGCGATGGAAGGAGGCTCCCCCTGGCCCAGTGCGGGCCCTGAGGGGCCTGCCTCTTGAGGAGCCGGGCCGGTCGATGTCTTCTTCTTCTTGGGTGCGGCCTCGGGAGGCCTCCTGCTGCTGTGGTCTGGGTCTTCTAGCGATGCGGCCTGAAAGGCTCGCTCCAGGGAGCACATGTCACAGCCCTAGAATTGCTTGACATTAGTTGCATTAGGGCATTCATGTCATCATGTTAATTTCCATGAAAATTGAAATGGGGATTTGTGAAACCCTCAGAATCATCTTGGAAATGACCTAAATAAAAATCGCTCCAAAAAGATCCAAGAAAATGCTCATGTGGCCCTCTGAAAATATTGGACAGAGTTAACAATCTAACCAATATTTTAGGATCTCATAAAGTATTTATTTTGGGCATTTGGAATTAATCTGATAAATATTTGCCTTGGATATATATTACTATATATATAAAATGTTGTCCAAAATTGTGCCCTTTTGTTGGGGAGCTCTGGAATAATATAGTAAGCTCCTGCAAAAATTGGCATAATTAATTAAATTGGTTTAGTATTTTAAATAAATCAAAACAAATGTCGAGAAAATAGAAAAGGAAACAAAATAGATAAAAGCCTTTACAGGCTTACCTCCCCACCTTGGCCCAAGATCATGCGGCTTGGGCCCAGTGGCCAGCCCAGCCCACCACCGCCTCCTCCTGTCGCCTTCCTCCTCTGCCCGGGAGGGCAGGCGCGCGCCCGGCAGCGCCGCGCTGCGCAGCGCCACGCAGCAGCTCCCTGCCTGCTTCACTCCGACGCCCTGGACGCCTCCACGCGTACCACGCCGCCCCCTCGACCCTCTCTCACTCTCTCCCGAACCCTCCCCCTTCCTCTGCTCTCTCTCCCTCACGCAGCAGAGCCCCACGTCGCCGCCGCCGCTGCTGCTGCCCGCAGCCACCGCCCTCCCTCGCCTCGCCGACATGTCCGTGGCCTCCGCCTAGCCCTCTCCTCCCTCCTCACCAAGCCCCGACGCCGGAGCACCCGAGGCGCCGCCCCACCATTCCCCCTTCTCGGACCCTTGGTGCCGTCGCCAAATTAGCGGCTCGGTGCCGCCGAGCTCACCGGCGGCCTCCTCGCAACCACGGTGAGCTCCCGAGTCGATCCCCTCTTCTCGGCTCATTCTCCCCTCTAGCTACCACTTCCCCGTGGACGAAACTTCGCCGCCGCCCTTGCGCGTCGCCCGGCGTGGCCACAGCCACGATGGCTCGGTTCGAGCACGTGATCGTCTTCACCGTACCCGTAGGAGCCCGTAGCACCCACCCTTTCGGCCTGCGGTGCCCCTAAGCGCCAACCCGGCGTGCCGAGCTCCGGCCGCCCGCGCGGCTCGTCGCGGCGTCGATCCCGCCGCCCGAGCTCCAACTACCCCACCAAGAACTTCAGCGCTCCCAGCTCTCTGTAGGTACCCTCCCGCCTCTTTTGGTGGCGGAATAGCCATCTGCACTTGCGCCGCCAGCGTCGGTTCGGCCGGCTAAGCGCCGCGCCCGACCTGACCCGACCTTTTGACCGGGGTTTGACCACCGGGTCAGCGACATCTGAGCCCGCCTGCTAACTAAGTCGAGTTAGCGATAATTAGTTTAGGTTAATTAGTTAGGCGCTGACCGGTGGGTCCCAGCGTCAGGTTTGACCTGGACAGCGACCAGTTGACCGCTGACGTCACTGCGACGTCGGTGATATGATAATTCCTTTATGGATTTAATTTAATTCAGTAAATTTCAGAAAATACTCTAAACTTCTAAAAATCATATAAATTCAACCGTAACTTCGGATGGAAATAATTTATATATGAAAATGATCAGAAAAATATGAAGAATCTGTTTATGCCATGATCATGCATGTTTGAACAAGTTAACATCACTGAATAGGATGAATCATGATTAGGGTAACTTATGAAATAGCAATTTGAGTTGGAATTCAACCTTGTTTGAATTCCACTCCAACTAACTTGGATTATTATTGCATTAGGTAAATTCAGTACCTTAACATGATCATGCATCATATATGGGCATTGCATTGATTGTGCTCTCTCTTGTTTGCGGTAATTGCCCCCTTAGGTGAGCGATGTACAAGCGATGATTATTCGATGACACCAATGAAGAACTATTATCTTGAAGTGCCGGGCAAGCAAAACCCCTTGTTCATTCGATACAATCCCACTCTCTCGCTCCTGCTCTATTTTATTGCATTAGGACAACAACGATTCAAGCTGTTACTTGCTGCGGTAGCTGAACCCCTTGATCCTTTGCATGACTGTCATTCCACGATAATTAGATGAAACCCACTAGCATGAGTAGGAGTTGTTTGAGCCCATGTTGTGCCTACTCATTTATGCTTGTTTGTCATGCCTGCTCTTGCTTAGAGTTGAGTCGGTCGATTCATCGGGAATGAATTGGAATTGTTATGAACATGTCCTATTGTGTGTGAGCTAAGTGTGTGAACACGATTTGGTAAAAGGTAGCGGTGAGAGGCCATGTAGGAGTACATGGTGGGTTGTCTCATTGCAGCCGTCCTCGAGGAACTGAGTTACTGTGTTTGTGATCCATGAAACAGTTACTACCACGCATTGGGATCCTTAATTGACCCTCTCGGCTTCTTAACCACCCTTGTCCTCGGTCAAGGGAGTTGCAAGTAGTTTCGGTGTTTGTAGCTTCTTTGGGGCGCGCATAGCGTGACCTTAGGGGTGGGTTGTGTTGCGGTAGGCACCGTGGCCCGGTGTACCAGTGCCCGTTTGGTATCTCGGGAACCCTGCACACATCGTTCGGGGCTGTATGGGAAACCTCGGCGGACTCCTGCGGATGGAACCGAATAGGCGATAAACCTGGACTAGGGACTTGAGTGTTTAGGTAGGCGTGGCCGACACCACGTTGGGCTTCCGCTTGAAGGTTGCGAGTACATGTCGTGTAAGCGGCGGTAAGTGGTGAGCGTGTGTGAAGAAGTACACCCTGCGGGGTTTAATATGATCTATTGAATAGCCGTGTCCACGGAGAAGGACTTTCGGGTTGCCTATATCAGTTCATAGACAAGTGAAAGTGGATACTCTAAAATCGCAAGATAAGCGTGAGTGCTATGGATGGCGTTCTCGTAGGGAGGCGGGGCGGGTCCATAGTGGTGTATTGCCATGGTGAATATGTGGACTCGTGTGCGCCACCTCAAAAGAGTTACTTGCGATCGTAGTTCGGGATAGCCACGAGTCAAAGCTGGCTTGCTGCGGTCAAACTCCACCACCCCTTTTGATAATGATGCATATGTAGTTAGTTCGATGTAAGTCTTGCTGAGTACAATTGTACTCACGTTTGCCTATTCTATGTTTTTGCGAGAGGCGTCGGTCTCGCTAGTAGTTCGCTTGGACTTGACGTTTAGCTTGTTACCTCAGCTACGATCTTGTGCCTCGGCGGGATCTGGTAGATAGTCGGGCTTCTCGGCCTTTTTCATTTATAGTTATGCGTACTCGGACATGATTAGCTTCGCTTGTGTTTTGACTTGTATGCTCGAGTGTTGGGTCATGAGACCCATGTTTGTAATATCTCGCTCCTCGGAGCCTAATGAATAATATTTGAGTCGTAGAGTTATGTTGTGATGCCATGTTGTATCTCGCATATTGAGCATAATGTGTGTATGTTTGAAATGCTTGATATGTGTGGGATCCGACAAACTAGTTGTTTATCCTTGGCAGCCTCTCATATGGGGAAATGTAGTCTCGTGCTTACGGCGATAGTAGTCCGCTACAGCCGGTTCACGAGTCACGCTAGCCCAACACTACTGCTTGGACACTTGGTGGCGGCATGTGATTCATTTCGTTCCTATATACATCCCGGGAAATGTCAGCGGTGATACTTTGAGTCTGCCTAGCCTGCTACAGCCGGGATACGAGTCCTGTTAGCCAGTGCTACAGCCCAAGTTCATCGTTGATGACCGACATGCTCGAAGTGTTTCATGTATGCTGTCCCCATAGGTTAGTGCCGCTTTGGGTTCACGACTAGCCATGTCGGCCGGGTTCTTTGTCATATGGATGCTAGCGACACTATCATATCGTGAGCCAAAAGGCATAAGCGGTCCGGGCCATGGTAAGGCGACACCGTGGGAATACCGTGCGTGAGGCCGCAAAGTGATATGATGTGTTACATGCTAGATCGGTGTGACCTAGGATCGGGGTCTGACAGCGTTGGTATCGAGCTTTGTTGCTGTGAGGATTACCAAGCCAAACTGGTGAAGTTGAGTCTAGAAATGCTTTAGTTATGTAAGGGAATTGATTGTGGAAGGAGCGTAAGGCTCTTTTTACTCCTTATACCTCATGGCCTTCGATCTGAGTCATCCTCTTCTCTTCTCTACGGGTTTAAGAACTAGGCTTCTCATCTATCTATCAGGATGACGTGTTACTAATCCATAGACTTGTAAGATTGTTGGTTTTAATCCCCAGTTCAGTTCCTACTACTCCTGTATGATAACTGTTGATCCCAGAATCTTGTTATGATGTTGTTGAGTGGTTATGCCACCATTTTCTGCAGGATGTCTCAAATCATTTTGAGCATTTACAGCCGTTATGCTGTCCGAGTCATCCCAGGTCTCTAAATAGTCTGATGCATTTGCAAATCCTTTCTTTCTGTTCCGATGTCCTCTTTGGTCAGAATAAGCACACTAACCGGTGCGTTGGGGTAATTTATTGCCTTGACATATATGTTGGAACTACTATTATGACCTTAGGTGTTTAGGAAGTCACCTAGCAATTTAGCCATGCTTTTGTATCCCAAGTGTGATGATTCTGGCCATCACTTTCGAAAGCATCCCGCGATGCCATTTAGTAGTAGGTATCCTACTCCTGGGTTGTTGAACCCGAGATTCACCCTACTTCATGTTGTTAGTATTTGCTAGTGCCTTTAGGATATTAGTAACCTTGTGATAGTCCTCGAAGTCCGTGGTATTTCCTTCTTCCAAATACTACGAACGCTTATGGCGAAGTTCTTTTGAACCAACACATCACAATAAGAGTGCTCTTGAGGAGTTCTCCATTCATAATTGTGAATCTGCCAACTCTACCTTCCGCATGGATTACCGGAAGAAATGTTGAGCTTGCTCGACATACTAATCTGTGCATCCACAACTCAGAAAATTATATGTTCCTTTGAGTTGTTCTCTTAGATGCCTTCGACCTTCATCTATCAATTGATAGCCAAGGGTATGTGTGCATTTGTGTTCATCGATGCATTTTATCCTTGTGGTCCGACAAGCCATTCTATTCGGAATGACTAGGAGAAACAAACTCGATACCTCATCCATTTCTAGGATTGGGTCAAAGTAGTTGTATCCCTTGAGATCAAAGCGCCAATTCAGCTTTTGATTCTGTTCTACCTTGGAGTGTTACCATCTTTATGTCAAGAGTGTCATGGGAATTGCACAACCTCCTAGGAATTCTTGATGCGGTGATACTTCTCACCATCATCATTCATTCCTCGGTCTTCGTGTTGTTGTAACGGAATGCCGACAAGTGAATTGTGATGTGTGAAATCAATACCCGAGCAACTTGTTGCTTGGTAGTGAATGGACAATATTC
Source organism: Aegilops longissima (assembly GCA_021605205.1). Classification (NCBI taxonomy): domain Eukaryota; kingdom Viridiplantae; phylum Streptophyta; class Magnoliopsida; order Poales; family Poaceae; genus Aegilops; species Aegilops longissima. Next base: position 485,798,917 of record CM038679.1, on the reverse strand, counting down.
TCATTCTTAGTGTGTTGGTTATTAAACCATCATCCTAAGATTGATCGTGCTACCTAGTCCTTATTTACGGTGCACACTTCGATTGATGAGTTAGGATCTTGTCAAGTCCTCACTCATTTGATCATATCGTCTTGCCCGAAAAGCAAGATTGTTCTCGAGCTTAGTAACATACCGGTGGTTCGTGACTTTCCAAATATCTTCTTGGAAGTGTTGCGGGTTGTTTCTGACTGTTATGTGGGCTCGTGATCAAGTTGGTTTCTTGTGAACCACCCTTCTCCAGAATCTGTGTTGGATACCCTGAGCTAGTTGGTTAAGCTAGACAACAACTTGGAGAGTTGGAAGATAAAAGCTTGTCCAACAGATTCGATCCAAAGGATATTCTTGTGTAGTGTGTGTTGAAGAAAGATGATACCTTCATCGATTGGTCCTGTGATCGAGTTCTTGGAGCTATTGTCCTACCAACTCTTTGACTTGAGTATGGGCCATTGTCAAGTCAAATCAGAACCAACGATATTCGTAATGTTGTCTTACTCGTGGTTGATCCGAGCATACACCATTACATCTTTGGTCGACCAATACTATCACGTGTTCACATGATGGTGGAAGTCGGTGATATGGAAATTCCGATGAGCTATTGTTGAGCCCATCGCAGTAATTTGTCTCCCCATGAGTCATGTTGGACATCAACCTAGTATTGGAAACTTGTGTAAGCATTTCTTCATGTTTCGTTCATGAAGCATATGTTTGGATAAGTAGTGACTTCCTCTATTTCATGTGCATCTGGTGTAAGTTGCCGCCATGAACTTGAGGAAGGTTTGTCTTGTTTCCTCTGGAATCATCCCAAGTCAGTCATGCACGCGAAGTATTCTATGGTTTGATAGACTGATCATCTTCATTCCGTATGTATCCCTAGCACACCAAGCCACTTGATTGATTTGTTCAAGGAGAAGAAGTTCCTTCCTAAGAGCTACCGGACTTATGTAAGGACTTCGTTATCCGCAATGATGGTTCCCAACCTGAACTTCGGTAGCATTCTATTATAAGACTACTACGTGGCCATGTTTATGCGGGACAACGTGTTCACAAGTTTGTAGCAGAACCAGCTCATGTTTTGGAGCTTGCTACCTTAGTTCACTTCCCGAGAATCTCGCCACGTTATCCGTCAATTTGTGTTGCAACCTTTCCTTTTTCGACATGCTGAGTCTGAAATATCCTAACACCAACCAGATCTGAATCTCGGCAGATATGATGGTTGGAACATTCCAACAATTGCATTCCGTTCCCAGCTTACACCGTCCTTGTGCTATTTCGCTATAGACTGTTTTCTTAGCAATTCTTGCCAGGTTAATCTTCAACAGTGGATTTACCATGGGTTCTCCCCCACCTTCGATGATAAGCAAAATCATCCATTGCGTTGTCTTCAACAAGGTAGTTCACATCATCCATTCTAGTCCAGGTATACTATTCCTTTGCACTCCGTCAAACGATCGTTGTGATTGCCTTTGGCTGGTATAAAAGGTTCCAATGATCTATGGATCAAAAGTAATTCTTTTTGCCACTTAAGGGAATAGTTCTTGCGTCACCATCCACCATCTTCCTAAAGCGTGGGATTTTTGCCACTAATCAAACCTCGTTGTTGTTCTCCCATCCCTCTCGATGCATTTTGTGTCTCAACTCGAGATGTGTCACCGTCTCGATCCGTAATGTTGATCATGTTTACTGATCTTCATTAAGATCGAATCATGTAGGGTTTCCCCTTCTTTACATTGTCGAGTCGGGTGAAGATCTAGAAGGCGTCAAGATCAAGAAGATGGAGTGAACCAACATCTTGAGAAGGCAATTGGATCATGGGAATTGTAATAGTTTGTGACCCCCTTTTCCTCTTACCTCCGTCTTGAATCTCGGGCGAGATTCTTGTTTAGTGGGGTGAGTTATCACAGCCCTAGAATTGCTTGACATTAGTTGCATTAGGGCATTCATGTCATCATGTTAATTTCCATGAAAATTGAAATGGGGATTTGTGAAACCCTCAGAATCATCTTGGAAATGACCTAAATAAAAATCGCTCCAAAAAGATCCAAGAAAATGCTCATGTGGCCCTCTGAAAATATTGGACAGAGTTAACAATCTAACCAATATTTTAGGATCTCATAAGTATTTATTTTGGGCATTTGGAATTATCTGATAAATATTTGCCTTGGATATATATTACTATATATATAAAATGTTGTCCAAAATTGTGCCCTTTTGTTGGGGAGCTCTGGAATAATATAGTAAGCTCCTGCAAAAATTGGCATAATTAATTAAATTGGTTTAGTATTTTAAATAAATCAAAACAAATGTCAGAAAAATAGAAAAGGAAACAAAATAGATAAAAGCCTTTACCTGGGCTTACCTCCCCACCTTGGCCCAGACCTTTGTGCGGCTTGGCTGGCCCGGTGGCCAGCCCAGCCCACCACCGCCTCCTCCTGTCGCCTTCCTCCTCTGCCGGGGGGGCAGGCGCGCGCGCTGGGCAAGACGCTGCAACGCCACGCAGCAGCCAGCGCTCTCACTGCGTCCCGGCGCCTGGGCGCCTCCACGCGTGCCACGCCGCCCCTCGACCTCTCTCACTCTCTCCCAACCCTCCCCTTCCTCTGCTCTCTCTCCCTCACATGGCAGGCCCCACGTGCCGCCGCTGCTGCTGCCGCAGCCACCGGCCCTCCCTCGCCTCGCCGACATGTCCGTGGCCTCCGCCTAGCCCTCTCCTCCTCCTCCTCACCAAGCCCCCGACGCGGAGCACCCAGGCGCCGCCCCACCATTCCCCTTCTCGGACCCTTGGTGCCGTCGCCAAATTAGCCGGCTCGGTGCCCGCTTGAGCTCACCGACAGCCTCCTCGCAACCACGGTGAGCTCCGAGTCGATCCCCCTCTTCTCGGCTCATTCTCCCCTCTAGCTACCACTTCCCCGTGATCAAACTTCGCGCCGCCGCCTTGCACGTCGCCGGCGTGGCCCTACACAGCCACGATGGCTCGGTTCCGAGCACGTGATCGTCTTCACCGTGCCGTGGGAGCCGTAGCACCCACCCTTCGGCCTGCGGTGCCCCTAAGCGCCAACCCAGCGTGCCGAGCTCCGGCCGCCCGCGCAGCTCGTCGCCCGGCGTCGATCCCGCCGCCCGAGCTCCAACTACCCCACCAAGAACTTGGCGCGCTCGGGCTCTGAGGTACCCTCCCGCCTCTTTTGGTGGCGGAATAGCCATCTGCACTTGCGCCGCCGCGGCGGGTTCGCCCGGCTAAACGCCGCGCCGCTGACCTCGACCTTTTGACCGGGGTTTGACCACCGGGTCAGCGACATCTGGGCCCCGCCCGCTAACTAAGTCGAGTTAGCGATAATTAGTTTAGGTTAATTAGTTAAGCGCTGACGGTGGGTCCCAGCGTCGAGTTTGACCTGGACAGCGACCCAGTTGACGCTGACGTCCACATCGACGTCGGTGACGTGATAATTCCCTTTATGGATTTAATTTAATTCAGTAAATTTCAGAAAATACTCTAAACTTCTAAAAATCATATAAATTCAACCGTAACTCGGATGGAAATAATTTATATATGAAAAATGATCAGAAAAATATGAAGAATCTGTTTATGCCATGATCATGCATGTTTGAACAAGTTAACATCACTGAATAGGATGAATCATGATTAGGGTAACTTATGAAATAGCAATTTGAGTTGGAATTCAACCTTGTTTGAATTCCACTCCAACTAACTTGGATTATTATTGCATTAGGTAAATTCAGTACCTTAACATGATCATGCATCATATACGTGCATTGCATTGATTGTGCTCTCTCTTGTTTGCGGTAATTGCCCCCTCGGTGAGCGATGTACCAAGCGATGATTATTCGATGACACCAATGAAGAACTATTATCTTGAAGTGCCTGCAAGCAAAACCCCTTGTTCATTCGATACAATCCCACTCTCTCGCTCCTGCTCTATTTTATTGCATTAGGACAACAACGATTCATGTGTTACTTGCTGCGGTAGCTGAACCCCTTGATCCTTTGCATGACTGTCATTCCACGAAGAATTAGATGAAACCCACTAGCATGAGTAGGAGTTGTTTGAGCCCATGTTGTGCCTACTCATTTATGCTTGTTTGTCATGCCTGCTCTTGCTTAGAGTTGAGTCGGTCGATTCATCGGGAATGAATTGGAATTGTTATGAACATGTCCTATTGTGTGTGAGCTAAGTGTGTGAACACGATTTGGTAAAGGTAGCGGTGAGAGGCCATGTAGGAGTACATGGTGGGTTGTCTCATTGCAGCCGTCCTCGAGAACTGAGTTCTGTGTTTGTGATCCATGAAACAGTTACTACCACGCATTGGGATCCTTAATTGACCCTCTCGGCTTCTTAACCACCCTTGTCCTCGGTCCGGGAGTTGCAAGTAGTTTCGGTGTTTGTAGCTTCTTTGGGGCCGCATAGCGCTGACCTTAGGGGTGGGTTGTGTTGCGGTAGGCACCGTGGCCCGGTGTACCGAGTGCCCGTTTGGTATCTCGGGAACCTGCACACATCGTTCGGGGCTGTATGGGAAACCTCGGCGGACTCCTGCGGATGGAACCGAATAGGCGATAAACCTGGACTAGGGACTTGAGTGTTTAGGTAGGCGTGGCCGACACCCACATTGGGCTTCCGCTTGAAGGTTGCGAGTACATGTCGTAAACGGCGGTAAGTGGTGAGCGTGTGTGAAGAAGTACACCCTGCGGGGTTTAATATGATCTATTGAATAGCCGTGTCCACGGAGAAGGACTTCTTGGGTTGCCTATATCGGTTCATAGACAAGTGAAAGTGGATACTCTAAAATGCGCAAGATAGCGTGAGTGCTATGGATGGCGTTCTCGTGAGGGAGGCGGGGCGGGTCCATAGTGGTGTATTGCCATGGTGAATATGTGGACTCGTGTGCGCCACCTCAAAAGAGTTACTTGCGATCGTAGTTCAGGATAGCCACCGAGTCAAAGCTGGCTTGCTGCGGTCAAACTCCACCACCCCTTTTGATAATGATGCATATGTAGTTAGTTACGATGTAAGTCTTGCTGAGTACAATTGTACTCACGTTTGCCTATTCTATGTTTTTGCGAGAGGCGTCGGTCTCGCTAGTAGTTCGCTTGGACTTGACGTTTAGCTTGTTACCTCAGCTACGATCTTGTGCCTCGGCAGATCTGGTAGATAGTCGGGCTTCTCAGCCTTTTTCATTTATAGTTATGCGTACTCGGACATGATTAGCTTCGCTTGTGTTTTGACTTGTATGCTCACGAGTGTTGGGTCATGAGACCCATGTTTGTAATATCTCGCTCCTCGGGCCTAATGAATAATATTCTGAGTCGTAGAGTTATGTTGTGATGCCATGTTGTATCTCGCATATTGAGCATAATGTGTGTATGTTTGAAATGCTTGATATGTGTGGGATCCGACAAACTAGTTGTTTATCCTTGGCAGCCTCTCATATGGGGAAATGTAGTCTCGTGCTTACGGCGATAGTAGTCCGCTACAGCCGGTTCACGGAGTCCTGCTAGCCCAAGACTACTGCTTGGACACTTGGTGGCGGCATGTGATTCATTTCGTTCCTATATCATCCCTTCGGGAAATGTCACGCGGTGATACTTGGAGTCCTGCCTAGCCTGCTACAGCCGGGATACCGAGTCCTGTTAGCCAGTGCTACAGCCCAAGTTCATCGTTGATGACCGACATGCTCGAAGTGTTTCATGTATGCTGTCCCCATAGGTTAGTGCCGCTTTGGGTTCACGACTAGCCATGTCGGCCGGGTTCTTCGTCATATGGATGCTAGCGACACTATCATATCGTGAGCCAAAAGACGCAAGCGGTCCGGGCCATGGTAAGGCGACACCGTGGGAATACCGTGCGTGAGGCGCAAAGTGATATGATGTGTTACATGCTAGATCGGTGTGACCTAGGATCGGGTCTGACAGCACTGCTGCGTCTCTCTCTTCACGAGGGCACCGTGATGACCCCGCCGCTTCACGGCATCTTGAGGGCGTTGTAGCCGTGGTGGGTTACGGCCATGAATTTGGCCAGCGCGGGTACCGAGGATGGCGTTATCTGGGCGGCGAATGTGGGCGGCGTCAAAGTCGATGAGCTCGGTGTGGTAGTTGTCGCGAGCCCGAAGGTGGCGGGAAGGCGGACCTGCCCGATCAGGACCGTAGAGCCGTCGGTGACTCCGGAGAAAGGCTTGGTTGGCTGAAGCTGGCTGTAAGGCGCTTGAAGATTGTTGAATGTCTCCACGGACGGGGCGTTGAGCCCTGCTCCGCCCGTCGATGAGGTCTTGGTGACCAGCACGTTCTGTTGATGATTGGGGAACAAAGCGGGAGAACTCCGGCTGTGGCGCGCACTTGAGCTGATCCGTTGAGCTGAGCGTGATGGCGCACACCGACCACGAGAGAGCGCGTGGCCTCGAGCTTGGGAGGACTGCATTCGCCAGCAGGCGAACTGCTTGAAGATCGCTGAGAGGTGGGGCTTGAGCTCCACCCGGGATGAGCGATCGACGCGCTTCTGAAGCCCCCAACCCCTCGTCGATGGCGGTCTTCATTTCTCCTTGGCAGCGGTAGTGGAGGGAGGCCTGCGTTCCCTGCAGGCGATCCTCGCGAGGCTGATCCTCCGGCCTCCCTTGCGAGGCGGGTCTTGCCAGCGGTCCTCGCGAGGTTGGTCGCGCCACCCTTGGCGCGGGCGCGTCTTCCAGCGTCTGCATTCCTTCCTCCTCCTCGGTCGTAGCCCGTCGCTGCGCTCGGGGCATCTGCCGACCCTTCCTTCAGCGCCTGGCCGGAGCTCTTGGCATTCATTGGTGTTGTGGGTGTGGAGGTCGTGGTACGCAGATGTCGACTGCCCTTGGAGGACTCGGGCTGATCTACGCCTCGCTTGGGTCTGGTTGACGCTTGGTCGGCAGCCCCTTGCGCTTCACGTCTTTGGCCTTGGACTTCTTTTCTTGGGATCCGCGACGAGCAGCTCGAGAAGGGAGGCGCCCTCCTCAGCCTGGCGCACTGGTCGCCAAGTTGAACAGCTCAAGGAGGTGCACAGATCTTCATCGTCGCCAGCTCCTCCTTCATCTTGGCGTCGCGCGCGCCGTCGGAGAAGGCGAGATGATGGCCTCCTCCGTTACCACAGGGATCTTGGGCGTAGCGTTGTTGAAGCGCTGGATGTACTTTGCAGGGTTTCCCCTGGCTGCTGCTTGATTCGGCGCATGTCGCTCATGGCGGGTGGCCGGTCACGAGTACCCTGGAAGTTGGCGATGAAGCGGGTATGCATCTCGGCCTAGGAAGAGATCGTGCCTGGGGCCAGATTCAGGAGCCAGGTGCGGGCTCCGTCCTTGAGCGCCATGGGAAACCAGTTCGCCATGACCTTTTCATCCCCGTTGGCAGCCTCGATGCCCAGCTCGTCTGTTGGAGGAACTCCGGAGGGTCAGCTGTGCCGTCATAGCGAGGCGGGTGCGGCTTGAACTTGGCGGGCCACGCGACGCGCTGCAGCTTCCGGAGGTGAAAGCGCGGCAGCCCGCCGTGGCATGGGGCCTCGGATTTACGAAGAACTTGGTCTTGCGGGCCTCCTGCGCGCGTCTAGGGGCAGCGCAGGTCTTGGCGTCTTTGGGCGGGGCGCTCGGGCAGCTTCTTGTGGGCGAGAACTTCTTGCAGATCTGCTCTTGCCGCACCGGCGCCGACGGAGCGGGTTTCGCCGAGGGGCGCGCTTAGGGCGGCGCCTTCTTGAGGAGGAGGCGGCGTGGCGCCCGGAGCTTCATCGCCCGGCGGGCGCGGTGTGGTGCATCGAGGCGGACGGTGCGGGGCGCCTCTGGGGCGCGACGAGCTTCGGCGACTTCGGTCGAGCCATTCTTCGTTAACGTCATCGGCGGGGTGGTAGCACAGAGCTTCGTTTGCGCGATGAGTGCAGCCGGGCCTCCATGCGCCGCGCGAAGCGCGCATGCGAGAACCAGCGGGGTGAGCGAAAGGCGTGGCGGCGCGGCCATCCCGCCTCATGGGCCGAGTCTTTGGGGCGATGCTTGCTGCTCGTTCCCGCCGGGCGGTGGTGTTGTTGACGGCGGTGACGGGAACGGCGAGGCGCGCCGGCCGGGAGCTATCTGGTGACATGGGGGCGAGGCGGCTCGGCGCTCGGCCTTGAGCCCGGCAGGCGTCGAACATGGTTGTGGTGGTCGAGGAAAAACGAGGCGACGAAAGGCAGATTCGGCGCACCTACAGCGCGCCAAATGTCGGATTCGGGTTCGGCAGACCCTTGAGGTTCGAACACTGGGGTGCGGCGGAGATCCAACCCTCCACCGTCTCGCACCTCGGCCGAATCGCTGGGACCTAAACTACTAAACAGAACAGCACAAGAGACACGAGATTTATACTGGTTCAGGCCACCATTGTGGTGTAATACCCTACTCCAGTGTGTGGTGTGGTGGATTGCCTCTTGGGCTGATGAGGAACAATACAAGGAAGAACAGCCTTGCAAGGGTCTGTTCTTGGCGGGTGTGATGAACTGCTAGGTGGTGTTCAGTCGCTCTGCTACTGGTTCCATGATGAGGATTCGGCTCTCGGCCCTTTTTGGATCCCCGCCCTCTACCCTGTGGGTGGCTACTCCTATTTGTCGGATTTCGGGTTCCGGCAGACCCTTAAGGTTCGAACTCTGGGGTGCACGCGGAGATCCAACCCTCCACCGTCTCGTACCTCGCCGGATCGCTAGGACCTAAACTACTAGCAAGAACAGCACAAGAGACACAAGATTTATACTAGTTCGGGCCACCGTTGTGGTGTAATACCCTACTCTAGTTTGTGGTGTGGTGGATTGCCTCTGGGGCTGATGAAGAACAGTACAGGGGAGAACCGCCTCGCGAGGGTCTGTTCTTGGTGGGTGTGATGAACTGCTAAGTGGTATCCCGTCGCTCTAGCTTGAGGATCGGGTCTCTCTCTCTCTCTCTCTCTCTCTCTCTCTCTCTCTGGATTCCAAATGCCGGATCCTTTCTCTCCGATCGTCCCCTTCTCTACGATGGTGGCTAGCTCTACTTATATAGACGAAGGCCCTGGGCCTCTCCCCAAATATTGAGCGAGAAGGGCGCCAACAATTGGCCATTTTGAAGGGGAACAGCGGGTACACTTATCCTGACTAAAGTTGGTCCTCGCTTTGCCAAAGGCTCGTGGTGATGGCCTTTGCTTGGGCTCCACGATGATCGCATTCCAGCCGTTGGGGCTGGTCTTGGTCTTGTTGCACCAAGCGGATGCCTTTGCTCGATGCTCTCGCTGCGCTTGCTCCCTTTGCACCAAAGAGGAAAGGAGGACGCTGCGCTGCTGGCGCCGATTGGCGCCCTTGGTCGTCATGGCTTGCGTCATGGGCACCTCGCGAGTACCCTGCCTTGAACTCTCCGCCTCCTCATGAGCCAACCCGGCGAGGCCGTGCACGAGAAGCTCCTTGTCGTCCGCCCATGAGGCTGGCCCCTTCGCGAGGTTCTTGAGCTTGCGTTGATGAAGATGGGCTGTCCTGGGTCTCCTTTGAGCCACGCCGCAGGCCGCAGGCAGGCAAGTCTGGGGACCCCCGTTCCCAGAACGCCGACGTAGCCCCCGGGGCCACGGCGCACCCGCACTTGGCCGGGCAGAGAGGCAAAAGGGCAAGTGCGAAGCGTCGTGGGCCCTAACAGCCTGCGGCCTTGGGCGCCGCATGGCGGTTGATTGGACGTGGGCGCCTCTGCAACCGCGCAGGTTGATAATAGAGCGGCATCTTCCTTGCCTCCTTTACTTTCTCCAGTTGCTACTCAGATCCCCTTTCTTGCGCCTCCGTCGTCCGGCAGGGGGAGCCCCTGGGACTCTGGCTGCAGCAGGCCGGCTGCGGCACCCTCGCGACCGGGGCAGAGGTCATAGTAGTTGCCCCGGGCGAGGTCTTCATGACTCGAGGCTGGGACGAGGTCGCCCGGGTCTGCAGGACGAGGGGCGCCCTCACTGTCCACCTGGAGTACGACGGTGCTTCGGTGATATCCTTCAAGCTCTTCGACGCGGAGGGTCGTCGGCTGGAGTGCTGCCCCGGGAGAGGCGGTCGAGGCCTTGCTGTGGTGAGACGGAGGCCGACCGACCACTCCCTTGGCAGCTTCTCAGGCGACGAAGGCACCGGAGGATCCAGCGACTCCGCCCGAGCTCTTGGCGCGCCGGAGGCGGCGACGACAGCTACTGAGCCCCGAGCCAGCGCCCGCTCCCGGAGCAGGCGAGCTCGTCGAGTCGTCGCCGCCCCTGATCTGGATGGGGTTGGCTCCGGACGGGTGGCCCTTGTTGATGATGGCGTCTGCCGTGGTGGTCCCTGTAGATAGGACTCCTTAGGATTCGCGTCTTTTGTTCCTGCGAGGAGCCAAGAATGTACCCCGCGGGGGCTTGTAACATATTTGTAGCTTCCTTTGTCAATATGATCCTTATTATGAGGCAATGCGGGATGCTCATTCCGTTCTAGCCAGTTTCTTCCTTTCGGACCTCGTGAGGCTTGGTGCTCTCTACGACGGTCCCATCCCCAAGGCGGCTTCAGCCGTCGCTGGTATGCCAGTCGCGATGCCGTGGTCAAGGCCAGGAGGTGAGCTGCCGAGGTGCAGTAAGAGCCTCTGAGTCGCGATGCTCAGGGGGTCCCCCTTGGCGCTCAAGCAGCCATCATTCGGTGAGAAAGGAGAGCGACGTTGCTAACACGGAGTTGCATTAAGTGTGGGGATGGTGTTGCGATGACTAGTGTGTCCGGAGGGTGACTTATCTCGAGGGTCAGGACAATGCTTCCTGGTGCGGCGCCAGGTTCGTTCCCAGGCCGACGAGAGATTGCATGGCGAGGTCGTTTCGTGCTCCTTGGAGGGGCCCTGCAGGTTCACCACAAAAGGAACAAGAGCTCGCCGTGGCGATTGTTAGTCCTGCCGTTAGTTGCTTTGGAGAGGCACGAGGGGCCTCGCGAGGTGTGTCGGGGCAACCGTGAGCCAGCGCGGGACTCACGAGGCCGTACCTCAAGGCAGGTTGCGCCTGGCTCTGGGCCTTGTCTTTGAGTGTGTTCCTGCAAATTTGGCGGATGCGGTGCTCTCGTCTTGGTCCGGCTCTCGGGCTGGTCTCACCATGTTGGCGAGCCAGGTCGCGATGCCATGGACAAGACCAGAGGGTCGGGCCGAGAGGCGGTAGGAGCCTGAGTCGCGATGCTCGAGCACCCCCTTTAACGCATAAGCTGGATTAGATGGCGCAACTCGTCCTCGGGTCCCAGCTCTCGGGCTGGTCTCTACCGTCGTGGCAAGCCAGTCGCGATGCCACGGACAAGACTAGAGGTGAGGGCGGAGAGCCGGTAGGAGCCCTGAGTCGCGATGCTCAGGCACCCCCCCTTTAACGCGCAAGCTGGATTGGATGACGAAACTCTACGTCCTCGGGTCCCGGCTCTCGGGCTGGTCTCTACCGTTGCTGGCAAGCCAGGTCGCGATGCCATGGACAAGACCAGAGGGTGAGGGCGGAGAGCCGGTAGAGCCCGATTCGCGATGCTCGGCACCCCCCATTGAGCGTGCAAGATTTCGCCACCCGGAAAAGGCACCAAATAACAAGCATGGTGGAGCGAGCATAATCCTAAGGAAAACGCATGAAGGATACATGCCGCTGGGACTGGCCCGAGCGGCTTGGGGATGATGCAGCCCGAGGGGCGCCCCCAACAGGATAAGCTAAAGACATGAAATAAAGGGATACATGCCGCAGGGACGGACCCACGCGGCCTGGGAATAATCTGACCTGAAGGCGCCCCGGTAGGAAACAAAACTTAAAGATGTCACTGGTGATGTTGGGGATGAAGGGTTGTTGATGTAGCAGACTCGGTGGGCTGCGGAGCCGATCCTCACGAGCCCCTGGCCCTGGGGGCCTCGAGAGGCTCGGGAGGCGTTGGCGGCTCCTCGGGGCCATCTCCATCTCCGCCGAGGCTGCGCGGCGTGCGACCTCTTGAGCCTCGGGATGGTCCTCATGAGACGCTGTGTGCGCAGCAGCCGCGTTTGGCAGAGCCATAAGGCATGCGACGTGGCTGTGGGCGGACCCTCGCAGCGCCCCACTCGCGAGGGCCAGAGGCGCTCTTGCGATGCGGCTCGGTTGAGCCCTGGTATGTCGATGCAGACGCGCAGCCCACCATCCTCGACTGGATGGGGGGCCACAGCGGGTAGGCGGCCGCTGCCCCTCATGACCCTTGACTCTTGTAACTCCTGAATGGCCTTGCTGATGAACTCTTGAGGGTTCTGTCCTCCTGGTCTTGCTCCTGCTTGCGGGAAACGTGCTTCGAAACATGCCTCCACGTGGTGCCCAAGCGCCTCCCTCGAGACCTTGGCGAGGTCGGCGGCCCTCAGGGAGAGCCCGAGCCCCGCTCGAGGAGGGCGTGGCGCTTTCCTATGCGACGGAAGGAGGTTCCCCCTGGCCCGGTGTGGACCCGGAGGGGCCTGTCTCTTGAAGAGTCGGGCCGGTCGATGTCTTCTTCTTCTTGGGGGCTGCCTCGGGAGGCATCCTGCTGCTGTGGACTGGGTCTTCCAGCGATGCGGCCTGGAAGGCTCGCTCCAGGGAGCACACTGCATCTCTCTCTTCACAGGGCACCGTGATGAGCCTGCCGCTTCCTGGCATCTTGAGGATGTTGTAGCCATGGTGGGTTACGGCCATGAACTTGGCCAACGCTGGGTACCCGAGGATGGCGTTGTACGGCAGGCGAATGTGGGCGACGTCGAAGTCGATGAGCTCGGTGTGGTAGTTGTCGCGGGCCCCGAAGGTGACAGGAAGGCGGACCTGCCCGATCGGGACCGTGGAGCCGTCGGTGACTCCGGAGAAAGGCTTGGTTGGCTGGAGCTGACTATAAGGCACTTGAAGATTGTTGAATGTCTCCACGGACAGGACGTTGAGCCCTGCTCCGCCGTCGATGAGGGTCTTGGTGACCAGCACGTTGCTGATGATTGGGGAGCAAAGCATCGGAAGGACTCCGGCTGTGGCTGTGCACTTGAGCTGATCCGCTGAGCTGAACGTGATGGCACACGCCGACCACCTAAGAGGGCGCGTGGACTCGAGCTTGGGGAGGACCGCATTCACTTCACGGGCGAACTGCTTGAAGATGCGGTGAGAGGCTGGGGCTTGAGCTCCGCCCAGGATGCAGGCGATCGCACGCGCTTCCTGGAAGCCCCCAGCCCCCTCGTCCTAATGACGATCTTCGACTCTCCTTGGTGGCGGCGGCAGCGGAGGGAGGCATGCGTTCACTAGCGGGCGATCCTCACGAGGCTGATCCCTCCAGCCCCCCTCGCGAGGTGGGTCTTGCCAGCGGTCCTCGCGAGGTTGGTCGCGCCACCCTTGGCGCGGGCCGCGGTCTTCCCAGCGTCCTGTGTTTCTTCCTCCTCCTCGGCCATAGCCCCGGTCGCTGCGCTCGGGGCGTCTGCCGACCCTTCCTTCGCGTACGGCCCGGAGCTCTTGACATTCATTGGTGTTGTGGGTGTGGAGGTCGTGGTACACGCAGTACCGGCTGCCCTTGGAAGGCTCGGGCTGATCTCTGCCGCGCTTGGTGTCTGGTTCGGTCGTGAGTACGGCAGCCCCCTTGCGCTTCACGTCCTTCGCCTTGGACTTCTTCTCTTCGGGATCCGCGGCAGGCAGCTCGAGGAGGGAGAGGCACCCTTCCTCAGCCCCGGCGCACTTGGTCGCCAAGTTGAACAGCTCCAGGGAGGTGCATAGATCTTCATGCATCGCCAACTCCTCCTTCATCTTGACGTCGCGCACGCCGTCGGAGAAGGCAGAGATGATGGCCTCCTCCGTTACCTTGGGGATCTTGAGGCGCGCGTTGTTGAAGTGCTGGATGTACTTTTGCAGGGTTTCCCCTGGCTGCTGCTTGATCCGGCGCATGTCACTCACGGCGGGTGGCCGGTCGCGAGTACCTTGGAATTTGGCAATGAAGCGGGTGCGCATCTCGGCCCATGAAGAGATCGTGCCTGGGGCCAGATTCAGGAGCCAGGTGCGGGCTCCGTCCTTGAGCGCCATGGGAAACCAGTTCGCCATGACCTTTTCGTCCCCGTTGGCAGCCTCGATGCCCAGCTCGTAGAGCTGGAGGAACTCTGTAGGGTCAGCCGTGCCGTCGTAGCGTGGAGGCAGGTCTGGCTTGAACTTGGCGGGCCACGCGACGCCGCGCAGCTCATTGGTGAAGGCACGGCAGCCCGCCGTGGCCGCGGGGGGCCTCGGACGGCAGAGAGCTTGGTCTTGCAGGCCTCCCTGCGCCACGGCTGGGGCAGCGCAGGTCTTGACGTGGCTGGAGCGGGAGCGCTCGGGCAGCTTCTTGCGGCGAGGAACTTCTTGGCAGCTCTGCTCTTGTTGCTGCGCGGCGCTGGCGGAGCAGGTTCGCCCAGGGCGCGCGCTTTGGGGCCAGGCACCGTCTTGAGGAGGAGGTGGCGCCCCGGAGCTTCATCGTCAGCAGCGAAGTGCGTTGCAGCGAGACGGACGGCGCGGGTCGCCTCCCCAGCGGACGAGCTTCGGCGGCGTGGTCGAGCCATTCTTCAGACGCCGTCGGACGGGCGGTAGTGCAGAGCTCATTGGCGCGATGAGTGCAGCTCGGGCCTCCATGGCAGCGAAGCGCGCGCAAGCGACGAAGAACCAGCTGGGTGGCGAAAGCGCAGCAGCGCGCCATCCCGCCTCATGGACGGGTGCTGGGACGACGCTTGCTGCTCGTTCCCCGCCGGGCCGGTGGCGGCGTTGACAGCAGGTGACGGGGAACGACAAGGACGCCCGCCGACGGGAGCCGTCTGGGCGACATGGGAGGCGAGGGCGACTCGGTGCTCGGCGCGGGCCCGACGAGCGTCAGACATGGTTGCGCTGGTCGGGAAGAACGAGGCGACGAAAGGCAGATTCCGGCGCGCACCTACCTGGCGCGCTAAATGTCGGATTCGGGTTCAGCAGACCCTTAAGGTTCGAACTCTGGGGTGCGCGCGGAGATCCAACCCTTCACCATCTCGTACCTCGCCGAATCGCAAGGACCTAAACTACTAGCAAGAACAGCACAAGAGACACAAGATTTATACTAGTTCGGGCCACCGTTGTGGTGTAATACCCTACTCTAGTTTGTGGTGTGGTGGATTGCCTCTGGGGCTGATGAAGAACAGTACAGGGGAGAACAGCCTCGCGATGGTCTGTTCTTGGTGGGTGTGATGAACTGCTAAGTGGTATCCCGTCGCTCTAGCTTGAGGATCGGGTCTCTCTCTCTCTCTCTCTGGATTCCAAATGTCGGATCCTTTCTCTCCGATCGTCCCCTATTCTACGATGGTGGCTAGCTCTACTTATATAGACGAAGGCCCTGGGCCTCTCCCCAAATATTGAGCGGGAAGGGCGCCAACAATTGGCCATTTTGAAGGGGAACAGCTGGTACACTTATCCTGACTAAAGTTGGTCCTCGCCTGCCAAAGGCTCTGGTGATGATGACGCCTGCTTGGGCTCCACGATGACTGCATTCCAGCCGTTGGGGCTGGTCTTGGTCTTGTTGCACCGAAACGGATGCCTTTGCTTGATGCTCTCGCCTGCGCTTTCTCCCTTTGCACCAAAGAGGAAAGGAGGACGCTGCGCGGCTGGCGCCCGACTGGCGCCCTTGGTCGTCATGGCTTGCGTCACGGGCACCTCGCAAGGTACCCTGCCTTGAACTCTCCGCCTCCTCATGAGCCAGCCTGATGAGGTCGTGCCTGAGGAAGCTCCTTGTCAATCGCCCCGCGAGGCTTGGCCCCTCGCGAGGGTCTTGAGCTTGCGTTGATGAAGATGGGCTGTCCTGGGCCTCCTTTGAGCCACGCCGCAGGCTGCAGGCAGGCAAGTCTGGGGACCCCCGTTCCCAGAACGCCGACACTATTTATAGGCGAAGGCCCTGGGCCTCCTCCCAAATATTGAGCGGGAAGGGCGCCAACAATTGGCCATTTTGAAGGGGAACAGCGGGTACACTTATCCTGACTAAAGTTGGTCCTCGCCTGCCAAAGGCTCTGGTGATGATGCCTGCTTGGGCTCCACGATGACTCCCTTCCAGCCGTTGGGCTGGTCTTGGTCTTGTTGCATCGAAACAGATGCCTTTGCTTGATGCTCTCTCCTGCGCTTGCTCCCTTTGCACCAAAGAGGAAAGGAGGACGTTGCGCGGGCTGGCGCCCGACTGGCGCCCTTGGTCGTCATGGCTTGCGTCATGGGCACCTCGCGAGGTACCCTGCCTTGAACTCTCCGCCTCCTCATGAGCCAGCCTGACGAGGCCGTGCTCGAGAAGCTCCTTGTCGTCCGCCCATGAGGCTTGGCCCCTCGCGAGGGTCTTGAGCTTGCGTTGATGAAGATGGGCCGTGCTGGGCCTCCTTCGAGCCACGCCGTAGGCCGCAGGCAGGCAAGTCTGGGGACCCCCGTTCCCAGAACGCCGACACGATGGAATTAGGCGGCAGGCCCTTTAACCAAGACCGGGCCATTCCATCCAACATCATGGTGAAGTACTTAGCCATTGTCGCGTCACTGACCTCCAACAGCTCCATCGCCATCTCATAACTTTCAATCCACGCCCCGGGCTGTAATTCGGCCGTATAATTTGGCACCTTTCTGGGACTTTGAAGTCCTTGGGAAGACGGACATTACGTAGAGCCGGCACCAAACAAGGAACACTGCCGGTTCTGGTGGCTACTCCTGCCTCAACAGAAGTCGTCGGATAATCCGGGAGGGCCTGATGAGCCGTCAGCTAAGCCACCAGTTGAGCCGCCCGTTCGTCCTCCTGACGTGTCCGGTCCTGTACCGAGTTATAACCGTCGGGCTGGTTACGGCGTTGGGCGTTGCTTGACAAGGCTTCTGATTCCATGTGCCTGTTGTAACTCGGGCTCCGGCTTGGGTGAGGAGTTGAATGAATCCTGTCCCGACTGTAGGAATAAGCCTCCTGCTGAGCCAGAGCCGTCTGGACAAGTTCTCTGATCCTTCACGTCTCCACCGCTGTTGGATCATCACTGTCCACTGGGAGAGCCGCTAAACGTGCTGATGCTGCAATCAAGTTCTCCATGGGATTAGAAAAGTGACCAGGTGGTGTTGGTACGTATCGGGGCGGGGCCATGTTCCCATGAGGAGGTACCATCACCCGAGGCTGAACCGGCCCCCCTGCTCCGGATGTCATGAACTGATTTGCTTCTGGCGGGTTACTAGGACCGGCTCCGGGTGTAGCAAAGAGGTTCCGAGGATCATAAATCGGAGGAAAACGGGATTGAGTTTTCTGGTGTCTCCTCCTCATCACCTCGTTAGATGCGTTCAGGTTCATCGTAAGCTGGAAAGCCTCTGATTGGAGCTGTTGTGCCCGTGCATCCAAAGCCGCCCGTTCTGTGGCCAACCTGGTGTCCTCAGCTGCTAAGGCCTCCTTGGCCCGAGCTAATTCCTCACACACCTGTGCCACCTCTGCATTATGTTCATCTTGATTCGCAGGAATAACTGTGGTGGTTAACAGGGCCGTCAGCTTATCCATGAGATCCATCAGCACCTGAGCCGGCGGGCGCACAGGGCCTCCTGCCCCGGCCGCTCCTAACCTGGACGTTATTGCTGCCGCGGCTGTAGAGTTTTGACTGGGTTGAGTACCAGCCATGAAGACCCCTACGCAGCTTGGCGGCTCAAAGGGGTCCGGAATACCGCTGCCATCGGAACAGCCCCCAAGCCTGTCGTCTCGTAGTTGATACATCGAATCTGTTTCACCAGTGGACGAGTCACCATCGGAGTGGACTGCCGTCTCACCACCATCTACAGATCCTTTAGAAAGTTCCCCTCCGTGGATGCAACCCACGAAGGCACGCTTCACGACGGGTTGAGCTCGGGCGGGTCTTGCTTGAGCCGTCTCGACGAGATCGGTGCAGTTGTCCGGCTCAGGGCCTGGCTCACCAATCCGACCGATGAATACGTGAATTCCGCCGAAGGGGACCCGGTACCCGTACTCAATTGAGCCGGCCTCGGGGCCCCAGCCTTCGTCGTCGATGTAGATCTTGCCGCGACGACTTTTGGTCATCCGGCCGACTGCGTATCCCTTGATCCCTTCGAAGTTGCCCTTCAAGAACTCAAATCCACCATGCGTTGGCCCCACGGTGGGCGCCAACTGTCGTGGAATTGTCACGGCAGATGTCCACTTGCAAGGACTTAGTTGTGGAGCCATCGCAACTAGGAAGCTTAAAGGGGTTAATCGGGACAAAGGACACGAGAGAGTTATACTAGTTCGGCCCCTTACGGTGAAGGTAAGGCCTACGTCTAGTTGGGTTGGTATTGCTAGGGTTTCGATGACCAGGGAGCGAGATACGCTTGCCCGGTTCTCGAGGAGTTGTTTCTTGCCCTAAGCCGCCAGCGGGTCGTCCCCTTATATACACGGGGATACACCATGCGGCCTACAGAGTCCCGGCCGGCTCATAAACAGTGTCCGGCTCGGTGACTAGTTAATTCTACCTTATGATACAAGTCATGCCATTACAGCGGTTTACTACTACAGGCCTTAAGTCGCCTGTGGGATTTTAGACCCTTTATTGAACCGCCATCTTCATGCTTGGTCTTGGGCTTCTTCTGATGAATCCTTCTTTGCGTAACCCGGCCCCTCGCGGGCGGCTTATGCAAATAGTTATATCCCCAACAGCGCACGTACTCCCATGTCTTTCCCAACCACACCCGCGCAGGTACACGGTGGAGCTCATTTCTGTACGAAAAAGGCAGCCCACGTGGTAATTTGGCACGTGTATTGGTTGTCCACTTGGTGGAGGGAGGATCGTCTACCACGGGTGAACAAACAAATTGCGACTTGACGTGTTATGTTAAAAAAAGAGGCAAACCATGTGGGGCCTACCTTAGAGGCAAGGCTCTATACACTGGAGTACTTTTGATGTGTCCCGTCAACTTTCAGAAGCGAGGAGAAGCTTGCTTAGTCGCCGTCTCCCCGCCCAGGCGCGGTGGCTCGCAGGATGAGGTGAAGCTTGCTCCGCCACGCCCGCTCCCTCGCCCATGCTTGTGCTGTGGCTCGCAGGACGAGGAGAAAAATTTACAACTCCCTCCGTTTACTCCTCGTCCCTACTACCTTGGTTATAGAGATTATATCATATTGTTTGGAATATATATGTCCTTTAGTAGATTTCAATATGAACTACTAGTACATACTCCAAACACTGATGTATATTCACGTATTTTAGAGTGTAGATTCACTCATTTTGCTCCGTATGTAGCACTCTCCCTCGCCCCTCGACCCTCGCCCACGTGGTGGACGTGCAGCAATGCATTCGGTCTCATATAGCCTGAACAATATATACTGCACTACCATTATTGCTTGACTTCCCGAAGAGGCGAAGAGCCAATCGCAAGGTTCATATTTTGGAGATGCCAAGCGCAAGGTTATAGGAGAACGAGTAGTAGGTGCCACGTCATTTATAAATAAAGTTTTTTTTCTTCAGTGGCACGTACACAATATGATAGGTTCATATGGAGAGAAAAGGAAACCGCTCCACTATATACATAGTCGGGGACGGGCCAGCCTACACGGTTGCTTTGCCGGGTTGCTCTCTTCACACTCTCTCGCACAAAATGACTGTGGCCACATCTCTAACATCCCGGCGGATCACGTCCGCTTGGGGAAGGTGGATGCTTAGCGTGATGCGGTGGCCGTCGCCGACGGCGAAACCCTTGTCGGCACGTCGATCAGGGGTCCCGCCGTTCTCTCTCACAAAGCCGGTGAGGCTGCCTTCGTCCCTTGCTCACTTTGCCGCAACATGGGCAGTTGCCGCCTCCGCCGCCCTCCTCAAGGTTGAGCTCGTCCCTCGGTACAACTCCCTTTACAGCCGGCTTGCACCTGCTCCAGCTGCCCACATCACTCCTCGTGGATATTTCTCTACTTCTTTGCCCGCACATACCTCTCTTGGCTTCTCGTACTATATTTTTGATGAGTTTATGTCTCATCAACTAGTCCCGATAATCTTATTCTAATCACGCTTCTTCAATTTCTTTGCCACAGGGATGCTCATCTCGATTTTGGTGAAACTGCACAAAATGATCCGATGGTCAAAAGGTTGCAAACTTCATTTATTAGGAAGCTCGAGCGTTGCCGACAAATTGAAGCCTGGTTAGGGTTCACGGTTCAAGGGCTAGGGACTGCATGGATCGTTTTTTCTTTAGCAGCCTCTGTTCCAAAATAAGTGTCAACTTTAGTAGTAGTACAACTTTGTACTAAAGTTTGCACAAAGTTGCGACACTTATTTTGGAGCGGAGGAGTACATATTGTTATGATCATCAATTATTGAGATGCAATAGCATGCATGTTAGTCTCCTTTGTATTTGATGAAATGTTGCAATGGGCAACCTTGGGACATAAGATACATGTAATGAAGCTGGAAGCTTCATAGCATTGTACAAATTTATCTCATTGATAAATTACAGACGTACTATACTAGTACTTCTTCCGTTCCAAAATATAAGTCTTTGTAGAGATTTCACCATGAACCACATGCGGATGTATATAGATGCATTTTAAGTGTAGATTCATTCATTTTGTTCCGTATGTAGTGGAATCTCTACAAAGACTTATCTACTAGTAATAGCTAGCCCCCACTACTAGGAATTCTCTATCCTCTCCTTGAACCACATCATCAAAATTGATGTAGTCGTTAGATGAAGTAAATCAGTCCATAATAGCCGTCGATCTAGGCGTTGAGAGGCTCAAGACTAAGCCACATGCAAGCATGCAGAAATACCGTGGCACATGCATGTGAGTGGGTTTTAAATCACATCAACATGTCTGCATGCAAGCATGCACCGGTAGCATGCATGTAAGTGAGATTTTAAGTCCCATTAACATGTCAAAAAGAAAAATATAATCCCATTATGCAGTAGGAGTTGGCTGATCTTTTTTCCTTACGTGGGATGATCTAAATGATGATGGGAGTTTACTTAGTTTGGCTACCACATTTGTCATGCGGTTATAGAGTTTTTTTTTAGTTCTATGAAATTGATATTTTTGCGCAGAGAGATATACCGTTGTTCTGCGGCAACGCACGGGGACTCATCTAGTAATATTTAGGAATGGAGGGAGTACTATGTAAAGAGTTAGGTGTCGCACGGTGATAGTGTGAGGTGGGCCATGTAATCACTGAGCCTGCGTGTTTTCACTGCTCTTGCACGCCTCCGTTGTAAGAATGGAGAAAATTGTAATCTAGTAGTAGTACCTCCTTTCACCGAAAGCGTGGGACATCCAGCAGTCCTACCACCTCAGTAAGAAAGACCAATGAGCCGTCAAATCACATAGACCCAGCAGTAAGTTGGACGAAAGAAGCAACCATCACTCTTGCGCCAGTGAGAGGTCGCGTCTGCTCTTCCCGGGCATGAATGCGGCACCGATTCTTTGGAGCGGCGCTGACCGGGGCGGGAAGCGCGCGCGGGCGATGGAGGGGCTTTGGGTGGGTTAGGCTGGTTAGGAGCGGGCGTGGCAGCAGTTCGCATGTCCCTACCGGACACACCCGGAAACGAGAGGATGCACCGACTCTCGCAGCTAAAATCGTACACTACACAACATCTCTCTATAGGAGTAGGTCGATCTGTCGCTCTCTCTAACACACACATGTTATTAAACACACACACACACACACACACACACACACACACACACACACACACACACACACACACACACGCACGCACGCACGCACACGCACCTTGGTCTCGTTGCACCTTCTAACGTGACTTATTACACCTAGACGGAGGGAGTAGTAAGTATACGAGATACGGTGGCACACTGACTTAAGTCGAATACAAGTGCCCAAAATTTGTGTGCATGTTATAATAAGGATTCACTTAAAATGGTACATGAGCGAACAGAGGGATCAATTGGACAGTGTTCCCGAGCAGTAGCGAGATGTGTGAGGTAAGATACACCGCTGGCGCTTTTAATTTTTCTTATTAATTTGTTTGTTTCACCCTCGATTGGTGGGACCCAGCATTACTACGTGGAGAGAGGTAAGGTGACTAAGGCTGCATTATTTCTGCACCACTGTGGATAGTCTTACCACCAAAGCCACGTGACACGATTATGATTGAAATCCCAATGACTCCCACACACACAAAAAACACGGCATGCTTGTCACACGAATGCAGGAATGTATAAAAGGTTATTTCCCTCTCGTTGAACATAACGGGAGGGTTGTATAGCTAGTTAGCCTGTTCGCTCATCAAACTTGAGGTCTCGGGTTCGATAACACACTTGAGCATAATTTGTGCCAGGAGGATTCTTTGACTGGTCAAAATGTTTTCTAGGGTTTGCATGCTTCACACTCTCTCTCCAGTATATATATACACGCTGGAGCCTCAGCGCTTGTAGTTGCTCTCTTCACACTCTCTCGCCATCTCCCGTTGGAGCCTCAGCGCTTGTAGTTGCTCTCTTCACAGTCTCTCGCACTCTCCAGATCTAAACAAGACTTCGCTGGCCTCTCTCTCCCTCACTGTTGCTCAAAGAGCCGGCAGGATCCGTCCGCCGGGAAGGGAAGGAGGCTTAACGATGTCGCCGTTGGCGAGGGACTACTAGCGCAGATGTTCACTTTCCACCCAGCGGCGGCGCGGGAGGGCCTCCGACCCCTTCTTCTTCGCCGGACCACGCCCCAAGAACCTTAAGGTATAATTTACTTACACCACATGCATTGCTCTAGCTGCATGTATACCATGAATCTAGGACATGGTTCAAAGAGGAAAGGAGTGGGGGAAAGTAGTGGGAAAAGTTGTATATAGCATGAATCTAGGACGTGGTTCAAAGAGGAAATGAAGGGGGAAAGTTGTATAGCATGAATCTAGGACGTGGTTCAAAGAGGAAAGGAATGGGGGAAAGTAGTGGGGAAAGTTGTATCGCATAAATCTAGGACGTGGTTCAAAGAGGAAAGGAAGGGGCGAAAGTATTAGTTCTAAAAGAAAAGGAAGGGACAAGGCTGTAGAGTTTGAGCAGGACTAGATTTGCTGCGCTCACATAGGGAAAGGTGTCTAAAGATAAATAAAACTGGGACCAACACAAATATGCTCCTTGGTTGTTTGTTCTTTGTTGCAACAGACTGTGCATGACCACAGTACATCGGTAGATGCACATGGTGCTGGTCGGCCCCTTGTCCGTGCAACTCATTAGCTGTTGTTAATCTAAGGCCCTGTTTGGTTAAAACTCCCTAGTCCCTACCTGTTGGTTCGGGGACTAAACATGGACTAGAGGTTATTAAATGACATGCTAAAAGACCATGTTACCCCTAGTAATGAACTAATAGAGACAAGGTGCGATGCGTGGCAGGGGCAACTGTTGGAAAAAGTCCCAAAAAGACTCCCTCGGGGTCTTCTTTCTTTAGTCCCAAATGCCCACTTTTAGTCCGTAAAAGTCCCTCCTGTTTGGTTTAGATTGGACTGACACGGAGTTTCTTTAGTCCCTACACCAAAATGTCCCTGTAAACAAACACCCTCTAATAATGCCGCTGGAAAATTGATGCAATGCCACAGTTAAAAGCAAATTACATGTTTAACGAATTTTATTGTTAACATAATCTCTATGTTAATATTAATCAATGCCACCGTTTGAGAAATGATACTGTCTTGCTTTATTTCCCATTTAGATAAGGTAGATGCTTCTTTTTGTTGGCTTCTGTGTCATCCACCGTTATTGACCACTAATTGTTTCCTTTGCACCTCTGTGTAAACAGGGTTATCTACTTCACCTCGTTGCCATTGTGACCTTTTGTTGCACTGCACAAAACACTTTTGTTTTAAGAGTGTTTTGTGCAGTTCAACCAAAATGTCACACCGACAACGTTGATTGATTGCTTGATCTTAGTGGAACTGCACAAGAGGAGATCTTACTTCCTATACGTTAAGGAGAATTTGGTTCAGATCTTCTTCTTGTGAGTTGTTTGAATTCCGCATCATGAGAGGTCAGTACTAGCCTTCTTCCACATGATTCTGCAGTGTGCTTTCATATGTTGTGCTACTTGTACGATAATGTTGCTTGATTTTAGTGAACTACACAAATGGAGACAAGATTTCCAATCTGTATGTGCACCGTAATATCCCATTGAGGTAAGATAAGGATATTTCACAACTGTTGGCCTATATTTTGCCACTTTCATCAGAAAATTAAGTTTAGTACTATACGTGTGCTCCCTAATTGACATGCCAAATCTTACATTGAAGGCGAAGCTTATCTGTTATTGAACCAAGTGATGAAGGGGAAGAACAAGCGGAAGAAAAACAAAAATCAACTCCCGGTGTTGTAATGAAGCACTGGAACTGTGATGACACAAGTAATGATATAGTTTTGCATCTTAATTTATTGCTATGGATGGAACGAGCAATTGTTTTGCCACTGATTTGATGCCACTCTTAATGTAATATGTAATTATCTCTACTTGTGCAAACATGGATCTTCTTTGGAGATACCATATATTTTAGTGGAACTGCACAAGAAGATGTTGGAAACATTAAACTAATCGAGGAGTATATAGTAAGCATGGCCACCACCGTAGATAGCAACAGATGGTTCCAGAGAAGTGCTTCATCTGTATGCTCTACACAATAAGCCTCCTGACAAAGGTTGGTACTCGCCCACTGATTTCATCCATATGATTGAGCTTGGTCATCTCTATTGGTGTTGTGCTACTGTTTAGATACTGTCATGAAAAAGTGGTATTGTACTTGAGAAGTGCTTCATCTATGTTGTTTTAAATATTTCCTTTCCTTTTTTTTTGAGCAAACAGGGATGATAGCATTTAGTAGTCCTCTTGCCTTTGCGCAACAGGATCATCTTCCTCTGAAGAAGAAAATGGAGTACGTGAAGTGACTAGTTCCGATTATGCCAGGATGAAGAAGCCCTGTCTATCTTCTCATCGGAAGGAGCAGTTGAAGGATGGTTACATTACTCCCCACAAGACCAAACTAACTTCAACTCGGAAGGGGTGACAAATCTCCATTTTTTTTGTTGTGATCTTGTGAGTACAATGTTGTCCTAGGATTCTTTCTGGTGAGTTCCATTTTTCTAAAAGTGTGCTCTACATGGACCATGTATGTGCTGTTGAAACTGTCAATTCATAGTACAGTTTGCTTTATACTAATCACTTTTTGTATTTGTGCAAACAGGGTGCTCACTTGATTTCAATGGGAACTGCACAAAATGTTCATGAATACATCGAATCATTCATTTCCACCACAAGAAAGGAGGTGCCGATAAGTTCAAGGCGTTGCAACATATAAGGGCGAAATCATACAAGCTACGCGTGAATTTGGTTGATTTTGGTGGAACTGCACAAAAAGAACAGCTGGTTTATTTAGCATGAGGTGCCATGTCAATGTCCGAACTGATGGCAAACCCTGCCCATTCCACAATTGTAGGCATTTGATATTTTGGAATGGGACAACCTTGTCAAATTTTGCTCATTGATTTTAGCAAGACATGCGTTTGATATTTTCGAATGGGACGCCCTTTGCTGTCAGCAGCGTCGATCAATTTTTTCTTTATTCTTTAGTTGTGAAGTAAATATTGCCTCTGACATGTGAGTCGCTGAGATGCATAATCATCGATTGTTTTGAATGTTCTCTATGAATTGCCAGGCCTGTGTGTTTGATTGCAATGTACAGAAACGCTAAAAAGCTGCTCAAACTATTTGTACTCCTTCTGTTCCTTTTTACTTCGCACATTGTGAAAGTGCGTACTTTTTTGTACTAAGATTGGTCAAAGTAGAGATACTTTGACTGCAGACAAAACTTGTATGCACACTAGAAAGGACGGGAGGGACTACATGTGAAACTGCTGCAAACGAGGTGATCACCCTGGGAATAATGCTAGTACGTATTGTTTTGCATGTTCATCCAATGCCAGTGATACAGGAATTCGAACTAATCGAAATAAATTCATTCATACACGGTCGGATTTCATATAAACATGCCGGATTTCATTAGATTTCATACATTCTTCAACTAAAAAGGGGTGCGCTGGAGGTATAATTAATTAACCGAAGCTACCCACATGTGTCCCGGCCGAGCGAGCAGAAAGCTTGATGACTTAACTGCAGGTGCAGTTGCATAACTGACATGTGGCCTGTTGGGCCCATGTTTCAGTCAGCCAATTACACCAGCAGTTAAGTAGAAGCAGCGTTCTTCTCCAGCGCAGCTCTCCGACTCCACGTCGCCGCCAAGAAGCTAACCGGCAGTCAATGGTCAACCCGCCTAGCTTGGCTTCAACCGGAGGGTAGCAGCGGTGGCATTACTTGGACCCGAGCGGCGACGACCTACCGTGTTCTACTCTTCCTCGTTTTCTGTGTGGCGCGGCCTCGTTGGCAGCGGGGCGGGGCCTCGGCGGAGCCGGCGATGTCCTTTGTCTCGTTGCCGGCGGGCGGCGCCTCAGCGGAGCGGTGGAAATCCTCCCCCACGTTGCGGGCAGGGTGGGGCCTTGGCTGAGCCGGCGATGTCCTCTGCCTCGTTGTTGGCGGGGTGGCGCCTCGGCGGAGCCAGCGGTGTCCTCTGCCTCGTTGTTGGCGTTGGGGGGCCTCGGCGAAGCAGGGCCTCATCGACGCCAGCGGAGCGGGGACTCGTCGGAGTCGGCATTGTCCTCTGCCTCGTCCTCGGTCTCGCCAAACAGCGCCTCGCCCGCTTCATCGCCCTCTTTGCTAGCCTCTTTGTAGGTGGCCGCAGCCTCCGCCACCCGTATGCGGTACCGCCAGCGCTCGAGGCGGCCCTTGCGGGCGGAGCGGTACGAGTCGAGCAGCGCCTCCTGCTCCGCCCGCTCCACGGCGATCTACTCCTCCGCCTGCAGGTGCTCCTGGAGGAGATGGTGGTTGTAGGTGGCGTCGGCCTGCGCCTCCCGGAACTGCTCCTCACGCATCTGTGTCACCCTGTCCATATATTGGGCACGGGCCTCGCCGATGGTCATGGTGCAATGCACCGGAGAGGATGGCGCGGAGGAGCGGGTTGGCGCCGGATCGTCGACTACCATGTTCTCCATTGGGACGTCATCGTCCTCCGGCTGCCGGCCAGACGGTCGGCAGCAATGGCTGCCATCTCCTTGTGGTCCGTCGTCCGCCCATCCCGAAGAGCGCTGGAGCGCGAGGAAGCCATGGTGGGCAGTAGTGGTGTGGACAGGAGAAAGGGAACGGATGCGCATGACTGCGGCTATGGCCGGCGCAGCAGTTTATATAGCAATGGTGGCCGGGCAGAGGGACGGACGTGTGGCGCCGGAGTAGCCGCCTCGGCAACCGCGTATCATTAATGTGGGTGGCGGATGGACAGATGGACGGCACTTGTGTCGTTTGAAGGCGGAGCAATCGCCTGCACCGAGAAGCGGGGCGGGCGGCGCTGACTGTTTCGGGCGGAAAGCGCGCGCGAGCGAGGAGATGACTTTACTTGGAGAGGATGACAATGGGGACCCACCAGGTCCATAGCCTCACATACTAAGTGCCTCCTTATTTTATATATATATATATATATATATATATATATATATATATATATATATATATATATATAACTATAGTTTATTTTGCTTCCTCCTGGTTTCCTGACATCACGGTCCCACACCATTGTCAACCTATGTAGTAGTTAATAAACGAGAGAATTGCACAAGAAGAGGTCGACAACTGGGACCAAGCAGCTCGAGCAGTATTTGTGTTTTTGAGGTGTGAGCAGTGCAGAGTTTTTTGATGTTTAGCCCGGATATTAATTTTTCTCCTCTGAACAACAACGAAAACATCGCTGCAGGTATTAACTGGGCGGGCTGTAGCCTGTCTAGCCCAGGCCAGATATTCAGCCCATATATTAGTTTTTTTCAAGCTGAAAATGGCTAGCCCAGCTATACTTTTTTTTAGGAATACCCGGGCAAGGTCAAGTTGTTATTCTCCGTCCTGCTGGGCTGAAAATCTTTCTTAGGAGGGATGCATTAGGCTTAACAAGAAAATGGGCTTTAAGAAATAATAAGTGGGATGTAATTACAAAAACTGGGCAGTAACTATAAAAAAATGCACCAAACACGTGATTACTTTATAAAATATTATTTTTGGATATTGAAAATTTTAATTTCATTAATTGTTGCGAGCGCAATGTTTTGTTGGATTTTACGTAATATAAATTTATATTGAAATTGTATTTAATCTGACTAGAAATTTCGGGATAAAATATTTCGGATCCCATCAAAATGTGGTAAATTTTATTGAATTCTGTTTTGACCGGTTGGTTGAAATGGGTTGTACTTTTGAAAAACTGTAAATGGGCTGTAGTAAATTCCATTAGAATTCAAAAATGGGCTACACATTCTTACAAATCTCAAATGGGCTATAAGTTCTCTGCCACAAACTTCTGGCCTTACTAAGTTGACGCGTCCCCTAAAAAAACAGAGTTGACGCGTATGCAAGGCTTTGTAAACTTATAGTCAACACACGGTTCTAGCAGCAGTGGCCGTTGGATGTCCATCCAACGGATGTCGTGCTTCTTCTTCAATCTCGGATATTCTAGCTTCACCCGCCAAAAAAATGATTCCTCCCCCTGACATCTAGGGCGCACCATTTCGGAAGCTAACCTGTGGGCCTACTAAGTTGACGTACCAAGGGCTTTGTCAACTTAGTCAATATAAACGATTCTAGCTGCAGTGACCGTACGATGTCCATCCAATGGCCGTCGTGCTTCCTCAACCTCTGTTCTTCTTGCTCCAGCCGCCCAAAGCAGCACCGGTCGTGCCGCCTGCTCCTGCCTCCCGTGGCCGGATGTGCTTCCGCGGAGGCCTCACCGCCCCCTACTACTCCCACCGCTGGCCAGGCCATCCCTCCACTCACCCACACCCCCTGTTATTCTGCGGTGACGGCAGTGCAGCCGAACCAGTGAACCCTCGTACTCCTCTCCGCGTGTGCATCCACTGCCGCATCTTCCCCGGCTCCGCGTCGTCCCCTTCCTAGGCCTCGTCATCGTCCACCGCCCTGGTGATCTCGGCGCGGCGTGGTCAACATGGTCAAGGAACGACTTCCATCGGACGTGGACTGTACGTGGAGAGGCTGACAGCTGGGTCCACGGCAGCCGCAAGGAAGTGCCTCCTTATTACGTGCAAAATAATTATTCCTCCACCTGACAGTGAAGACACACCGGACGGGCCACCGTATTTCGCGAAAAAAATGATTCGCCCCCTGACTGCTGGGACCCATGAGCTACATCTTCGCACGCAAGGAAGTGCGTCCGGAAAAAAATGGTTCGCCCCCCAACTGCTGGGACCCACCAGCTACACCTTCGCACGCAAGGAAGTGCGTCCAGGCAAAAAAACGATTTGCCCCCCTGACTGCTGGGACCCAGCAGCTACACCTTCGCACGCAAGGAAGTGCGTCCGGGCAAAAAAAAGTATTCGCCCCCCTGACTGTTCGGACCCACCAGCTACATCTTCGCAGGCAAGGAAGTGCCTGACAGTCGGGACCCACCTGGTCGAAGCGTACATAGCGTTGTCATTCTGGTCGCGAATGTGTACGTACATACTGGTCGATGTAGAGGCGCACACGTGTCGTAGTAGAGGCGTGCACGTGTCGTAGTAGAGGCGCGCACGTAGCATGTACACGTACGTACAGCGGCCAGGATGCAAGAAAGAAAATACGGCCACGTATGTGTACATACGGGCGGGGTCTCGAACGCCTACTCGCGCATACGTACGGCGAGGGCTCGTTGACATGGCTGGGTCGGAACGGAGAAACAGCGTCGTCGTCGTGTTCATGGGGAGGCAACGGAATGCGTCGTGTTCATGGGGAGGCAACGGAATGTGTTGTGTTCATCGGGAGGCAATGGAACGCGTGGGAGCCAACCGGCTGGGTCGGAACGGAATGCGTGGTCGTGTTCATCGGGAGGGCTTGGACGGAACAGGCGATGGAAACGAGGCCTAGCGTACCGCAGAACGGACGAAACGGCCTTGTGTTCGACCGGACACGTTCGAAACGGGATCCTGTTCATCGGGAGGGGTCTGGCATACCGCAAAACGGATGAAATGGACCTCCTACGGTCGAAACGGGGGTCTTGTTGATTGGGAAGGGTGTGGCGTACCGCAAAACGGACGAATCGGACCTCCTACGGTCGAAATGGGGGTACTGTTCATCGGGAGGGGTGTGGCGTACCGCAAAACGGGACTCCACGAGATACTGTTCATCTCCACCGTCGACCTCCCCCAGCCTACATGGGCTACCGTCGACCTCCTCCAGCCTCCATGGGCTCCTATTCATCCAGCCTCCACCGCGCGCTACTCCACCGGCTACTGTTCAACCACCCCTCCACGGGCACCCCTCCACCGCCTACTGTTCATCCAGCCCTCCACACCATGAAGTCATGTTCAACCACCCCTCCACGGGCACCCCTCCACCGCCTACTGTTCATCCAGCCCTCCACACCACGGGGTCCTGTTCATCCAGAGGCAATGCCACCGCTCACTGTTCATCCAACCCCCCCCCCCCGCAACGCTCACTGTTCATCCCAGAGGCAGCATCGATCGGCTTCAGTTAGCAGCAGTAGCGAAGGAATCGCTCGATCGGGTTCAGTTAACAGCCATCGATCGATCGCTCGGGTTCGATGAACGCGTAACCTGCGCAGTGCAATCGCCGGGTTCGATTAGAGCCCAACGCCTCGCTTCGGGTTCGATTAGAGCTAACGCCGCGCACACACGCAGACGTATGAGAGAAACGCGCATCGCTCGGCCCCCGACCTCCCACCGTAACCGGGAACTCCCTGAAATTTTCCTCGCCCTTGCTTCTACCATGGTTTTTCTGTCATGGACGGCCCAAAGAATGTCATGCAGCTGCATCTCTGGCCCGCCCAGGATGAAAAGCCCATTTTCTGTCAAGATTTTTTGTCATAGAAGTAGGAGCCCACCACATCTATGATGATACCGGGTTTTGTCACAATTGTCGTCATAGAAGTGTCATATGTATGACAGAAAAAAAAATTGTTGGGCCCAAAATGTCACGGATGTGTCTTTTTTTTGTAGTGTAGTAATCAACTACAAGATGTAATCAACACTACTAGTCACCCCCTAGCAACAATCTATAGTTCCGATAACAAGATTGAATACAAGAGATGAACTACGGTTTGAGACGAGATGGTGCTAGTGAAGATGTTGATGGAGATTACCTTCCCCAAGATGGGAGAGTTTTTGGTGATGATGATGACGATGATTTCCCCTCGGGGGAGGTTAGTTCCCCAGGCAAAATCGCTCCACCGGAGGGCAAAAGTGCTCCTGCCCAAGTTCCGCCTCGAGACGGTGGCGCTCCGCCCCGAAAGTATTTATTCTGATTTTTTCTAGATCAAAATGACTTGTATACCAGAAGATGGGCACCGGAGGTGGGCCGAGGAGGCCACAACCCACCAGGGCGCGCCAAGGGGGCCTGGCGCGCCCAGGTGGGTTGTGCCCACCTGGTGGCCCCCCTCCGGTAGTTATTGGCTCCAATATTCCTTAAATAATCCATAAAAAATCTTCGTAAAGTTTCAACTCATTTGGAGTTGTGCAGAATAGGTTGCCTGACGTAGCTTTTTTAGGTCCAGATTTCCAGCTGCCGGAATACTCCCTCTTGGTGTGTACCTTGCAAATTATGAGGGAAAGGCATTAGAATTACTCCAAAAAGCATTATTATGGATAAAAACATTATAAATAACAGCAAGAAAACATGATGCAAAATGGACGTATCAACTCCCCCAAGCTTAGACCTCGCTTGTCCTCAAGCGAAAACCGAAATTGAAAAACATGTCCACATGCTAGAGTTTTCGATAAAAACAAAATACGAATATAGAAGCAACATGTTGATTATTATAACAGCAACAAATTCAAACATAACACTTTTATCATAGAACTTTTATCATACACTTCCCATGAATAAGTAACAGTTCATCACATAATCAAAGTATATATAAAGCAAAAAACTCTATTAGAAACCAACAAACTATGTTCTCAGTCAGCTTTGTAACTACAATTCATCATCTTTTCAGGAAGGGTCACGTGTCGGAGCCTTTAGGCAAGTCCACATACTCAACCATCGTATAGTCTTCTATGATTGCTAACACTCACCTTGTACACATGAGCAAAACGTCTCAACCAGACACATAGAAAGATAGGGGCTTATAGTTTTAACTCCCAGCATACTCACCTCAAGGGTGATGTCAACAATAATAACTCATGCTATCTATATTCAACTGGACATATGTGCCTAGATCTTTCCTAGCCACATGATGCTTGCCAAAAGAGAAAATAAAAAGGAATAGAAGGAAAACTTTGACTCTTTGCATAAAAGTAAATACATAAAAGTAAAGGATAGGCCCTTCGCAGAGGGAAGCAGAGGTTGCCGTGCACTTATTTGTTTGCATGCTCAACCCCTTAGTGCAAAAGAACGTCACGTTACATTGCCCCTTAAGATGACAACCTTTATTATGCAGTCTGTCACTTTTATTCTTTTTCATCCAAGTTCGTGCAACGCTCAATTTTCTCTTACACTAAAATATCTCACATATTTAGAAGCAAATTTTATTGCCTTTTTGCATCGATGACAACTTACTTGAGGGATCTTGTTCAATCCCTAGGTAGGTATGGTGGACACTTGAAAAAGATTTGGGTTTAAGGGTTTTTGGATGCACAAGTAGTATCTCGACTTAGTGCGGAATTTTTAGCTAGCAATGATAGGGGGCAAGCACCACATATTAAAGGATCTATGACAATATGACTTCTGTGTGAATATAAACATACATAAACCATTACATTGTCTTCCTTGTCCAATGACAACAATTTTGGCATATAATATTTTGATGAGGGCTCACAATCACAAAAGATTTCTAGGAAAGTATATTTATATGTGAATCTTCCCTTCCCTTATCAATTCTTGCATGAGTTGCATCATTGACTAATGCTATGTTTGTCAATCTCTAATAAAATTTTCTTACTCATACTTTTCCTTATGTGGTGCTATCACCTACCAAAGGATTAGTATATGATCTTATTGATTTATTTCCTTTCTTTTTCTTTTCTTTCATTTGCAACATGAAAGTAAAGAAAATAAAAACTCAAAATAACTTCATTATATAACTTGCACACGATTACCATGATAGGTCACTAAACAAACTCTCAAAGAAGAAAAGATCGAACTAAACTTTATTCATCTAAGCAAAAAGATTGAACTAAGATAAGTAAAAGCAAAAACATAGTGGGATGATACGATACCGGGGCACCTCCCCCAAGCTTGGCGGAAGCCAAGGGGAGTGCCCATACCCGATACTAAGTTCTCCTTTGGTGGTGAAGAAGGTGATGGTGGTGATGAAGCAATCCTGTCCTTTAGGGTGAAGAGATCCCACATTTCCCTCTTCGTCTCGATCTTCATCAGCCAAGCATCTTCTTCCATGTTGTTGGAGGAGGAAGACGTGATGCCTGGCTTGATAAATCTGACCAGAAACAGCAAGAAAAGAGAACAGAAGAATTCTTCGCGATACTGTGGTTAACAGGTTCAGGAAGTATATATAGAATTTTTATCTTGGAGGACAAGCATATGGAAGAAAAACGGAGTACGGGAGGTGTCCTAGGTGGGCACAACCCACCTGGGCGCGCCAGGTGTCTTGTGCCCACCAGGGGACACTTCCTCGAAGTTTCTTTATTTCCAAAATTCTATAATATTCCAAAACTAACAAAAAATATTTTTGCGGATTTTTTGGAGTCCGTTTACTTACCGTATCACGTACCTCCTTATTTTGACAATTCTGGGGTGTTCCGGAAGGATTCATTTATGTGCTCTTCCGGTGTCAAAGTTTGGATAATATTGCTTTCAACATTAATAAGCGTACCTGAGATATAATGCTTTATTCGTTGCCCGTTGACAACCTTCGGGTTAGTACCTTTGAAATTATTTATTTTGATGGCTCTGGACCGGTAAACCTCCTCGATGACGTAGGGGCCTTCCCATTTGGAGAGGAGTTTGCCTACAAAGAATCTAACACGAGAGTTGTACAAAAGAACATATTCTCTGACTTTAAACTCACGCTTTTGAATCCTTTTGTCATGCCATCTTTTAACTTTCTATTTGAATAATTTTGTATTTTTATAAGCTTGGGTTCTCCATTCATCTAATGAGCTTATATCAAATAACCTATTTTCACCAACAAGTTTGAAATCATAGTTGAGTTCTTTAACTGCCCAATAAGCTTTATGTTCTAACTCAAGAGGTAAATGACAAGCATTTCCATAAACCATTTTATAAGGAGACATACCCATAGGATTTTTATAAGCTGTTCTATAAGGCCAAAGTGCATCATCTAATTTCTTAGACCAATTCTTCCTGGACCTATTGACAGTCTTTTGCAAAATTAATTTTATTTCTCTATTGCTAAGCTCAACTTGACCACCAGACTGAGGATGATAGGGTGATGCAATTCTATGGTTAACATCATACTTAGCAAGCATCTTATGAAAAGCACCATGAATAAAGTGTGAACCACCATTGGTCATTAAATATCTAGGGACTCCAAACCTTGGGAAAATAACTTCCTTAAGCATTTTAATAGAGGTGTTGTGATCAACACTACTAGTTGGAATAGCTTCTACCCATTTAGTGACATAATCAACAGCAACCAAAATATGTGTATACCCCATGTAATCAAATCCCCAAACATCAAATGGTTCAATGGCAAGTGAATAATTCATAGGCATTTCTTGACGCTTAAGAATATTACCTATTCTTTGGCATTCATCACAAGATGAGACATACTTACGAGCATCCTTGAAGAGAGTAGGCCAATAAAATCCAGATTGCAATACCTTATGAGCAGTTCTATCTCCAGCATGATGCCCTCCATAAGGTTCGGAGTGACATTTTCGTAGGATTTGTCCCTGTTCATGCTCAGGTACACAACGTCTAATAATACCATCTAATCCTTCTTTATAAAGATGTGGGTCATCCCAAAAGTAATGTCTTAAATCATAGAAGAATTTTTTTTCTTTTGTTGGTATGTAAAGCTAGGTGGAAAATATTTAGCAACAATATAAATAGCATAGTCAGCATACCAAGGAGTACTATTAGCAGCATTTATTGCAGCTAACTGCTCATCGGGAAAACTATCATCAATAGGTAGTGGGTCATCAAGCACATTTTCAAGCCTACACAAATTATCAGCTACGGGATTCTCAGCTCCTTTTCTATCATCAATATGCAAATCAAATTCTTGTAACAAGAGAACCCAACGAATAAGTCTAGGTTTAGCATCTTTCTTTTCCATAAGATATTTAATAGTAGCATGGTCTGTGTGAACAGTTACTTTAGAATCAATAATATAATGTCTAAACTTATCAGAAGCAAAAATCACTGCTAAGAATTCCTTTTTAGTAGTAGCATAATTTCTTTGAGCATTGTCTAGAGTTTTACTAGCATAATGAATAACATTCAATTTCTTATCAACTCTTTGTCCTAGAACAGCACCAATAACATAATCACTAGCATCACACATAATTTCAAAAGGCAAGTTCCAATCAGGTAGTTGAACTATAGGTGCAGTAATTAAAGCTCTCTTGAGTGTTTCAAAGGCTTCCAGGCAATCATCATCAAAAACAAAAGGAATGTCCTTTTGCAAAAGATTAGTAAGAGGCCTAGAAATTTTAGAGAAGTCCTTGATAAATCTCCTATAGAAACCAGCATGACCTAGGAAACTATGAATACCTTTAATGTCCTTAGGACATGATATTTTCTCGATTGCATCAACCTTAGCTTGGTCCACTTCAATACCTCTTTTAGAAATTTTATGACCCAAGACAATGCCTTCATTGACCATAAAGTGGCACTTCTCCCAATTCAAGACACGATTTGTTTGTTCACATCTCTGCAAAACTCGATCAAGATTGCTTAAACAATCATCAAAAGATTTCCCATAAACAGAAAAGTCATCCATGAAAACCTCAACAATCTTTTCAAAAAATTCAGAGAATATAGCCATCATGCATCTTTGAAAGGTAGGGTGCATTACATAAACCAAAAGGCATACGTCTATAAGCATAAGTTCCAAAAGGACAAGTAAAAGTAGTCTTTTCTTGATCAGGTTGAGATACAGGTATTTGTGAAAAGCCAGAATATCCATCAAGGAAGCAAAAGTGTGTGTTCTTAGATAATCTTTCAAGCATTTGATCGATAAAAGGCAAAGGGTAATGATCTTTTCTAGTAGCTTTATTTAATTTTCTGAAATCAATTACCATTCTATAGCCTGTAACAATTCTTTGTGGAATAAGTTCATTCTTATCATTAGGAACAACAGTAATACCTCCTTTCTTAGGGACACAATGAACAGGACTTACCCATCTACTATCAGCTATAGGATAGATTATACCTGCTTCCAGAAGTTTTAATATTTCCGTTCTTACCACCTCTTTCATTTTTGGATTTAACCGACGTTGGTGATCAACAATGGGTTTAGCATCAGGTTCCATATTAATTTTGTGCTGACATAGAGTGGGACTAATGCCCTTTAAATCATCAATAGTATATCCAATAGCAGCTCGGTGCTTCCTTAGAACTTTCAATAATCTTTCTTCTTCATGTTCTGAAAGGTTAGCACTGATAATAACAGGATATATTTTCTTTTCATCAAGATAAGCATATTTCAAAGTGTCTAGCAATTGTTTTAATTCAAACACAGGATCACCTTTAGGTGGGGGAGGACCTCCTAGAGTTTCAATAGGCAAATTGTGTTTAAGCAGAGGACGTTGTTAAAATAAAATATTATCTATTTCACTTCTTTCATGCATATGTAAATCATTTTCATGGTCTAGCAAGTATTGTTCTAAAGGATCAATACGTGGCACAATAATAGAAGCAAGATCAATGAATTCATCCTTACTAGGCAATTCTTTTTCATGATGATTTCTACTAAACTTGGAAAAAATAAACTCATGAGACTCATCACCAAAGCTAACACCCGCAGTTTGTTTCTGGCAGTCTATCTTAGCATTAACTGTGTTCAAGAAAGGTCTACCAAAGATAATGGGACAGAAGTCATCTTGTGGGGAACCAAGGACAAGAAAATCAGTAGGGTACTTTACCTTCCCACACAAGACTTCAACATCTCTAACAATCCCAATTGGTGATATGGTGTCTCTATTGGCAAGTTTAATAGTAACATCTATGTTTTCTAACTCAACAGGTGCTATGTCTTCCCTAATTTCTTGATATAACTTGTGAGGAATAGCACTCACACTAGCACCCATGTCACATAAACCATGATAACAATGATCTCCTATTTTAACTAAGATGACAGGCAGGCCAACTACTGGTCTATTTTTACCCCTTTTTTCAGGTTTGGCAATTCTAGCAGCTTCTTCATAGAAGTAGATAACATGCCCATCCACATCTTCTTCTAAGAGATCTTTAACCATAGCAATATTAGGTTCAACTCTAATTTGTTCATATGGTTTAGGTGTTCTAACATAGCTTTTGTTAACCACAGTTGAAACTTTAACTTGTTCCTTTATCCTAACAGGAAAAGGGGGTTTTCAATATAAGCAGTAGGAACAACTGGATCAACATTATAGAGTATAGTTTCTTCTTTAACTGTTACTGGTTCTTTAGTTCCATCTTTAAGAGGTGGGTGATATTTAAACCACTTCTTCTTAGGGAGTTCAACATGAGTAGCAAATGATTCACAAAAGGAGGCTACTATCTCAGAGTCAAGTCCATATTTAGTGCTAAACCTTTGAAAAGCATCTGTATCCATAAAAGATTTAACACAATCATACTTAAGCTTTATACCTGACTCTTTACCTTCGTCGAGTTCCCCAGAGTTGCATTTAATTCTTTCCAAAAGATCCCTCCGGAATTCAATAGTTTTCTTCATAAAAGAACCAACACAAGAAGTATCCAGCATGGTTTGATCATTACGAGAAATCTGAGCATAAAAGTTCTGAATAATAATTTCTCTTGAGAGCTCATGATTGGGGCATGAATATAACATTGACTTAAGCCTCCCCCAAGCTAGAGCGATACTTTCTCCTTCTCGAGGCCAAAATTATATATATAATTCCGATCACGATGAACTAGATGCATAGGATAATTTTTTTGGTGAAACTCCAATTTTAAACGATTCCAATTCCATGATCCAATATCATCGCATAGCCTATACCATGCCAATGCCTTTCCCTTCAAAGATAAAGGGAAAACCTTTTTCATAACTTCATCCCTGGGTAAACCTGCAAGCTTAAACAATCCACAAATTTGTTCGACATGTATCAAGTGCATATCAGGATGTTCGGTTCCATCTCTTGCATAAGGATTAGCTAGCAATTGTTCTATCATACCCGAAGCAATTTCATATTCAATATTTTTAGTAGGCGTTGTAGGTTGAGGGGCAATTAATTGTGGTTCTGGACGAGGTGAAGATACCCCGAACAAACCCTCAAAGGATTGTTTTCCATAGTAGCAAGTGACAATCAATGTAAGCACACTATATAAATGTTTCCTTACCGAATTCCACTTACCAAAGGTGCTTCACTCCCCGGCAACGGTGCCAGAAAATAGCCTTGATGACCCACAAGTATAGGATATCACTTGTAGCTTTTTTCGATAAGTAAGAGTGTCGAACCCAACGAGGAGCAGAAGGAAATGACAAGTAGTTTTCAGTAAGGTAGTGTCTGCAAGTGCTGAAACTGTAATTAGCGAGTAGTTTGATAGCAAGATAATTTGTAACGAGCAAGTAACAATAGTAGCAACAAGTATGCAGCAAGGTAGCCCAATCCTTTTGAGGCAAAGGACAGTCCAAAACGGTCTCTTATGATAAGCAAAGCGTTCTTGAGGGTACACGGGAATTTCATCAAGTTACTTCAATCATGTTGGTTTGATTTGTGTTCGCTGCTTTGATAATTTGATATGTGGGTGGACCGGTGCTTAGGTGTTGTTCTTACTTGAAGAAACCTCCTACTTATTATTAACCCTCCTGCAAGCATCCGCAACTACGAGAAAAGTATTAAGGATAAATCCTAACCATAGCATTAAACTCTAGGATCCAATTGTTCCCTTACGGAATAGTGCATAAACTGGGGTTTAAGTTTATGTCACTCTCGCAACCCACCATCTATTTACTACTCCACAATCCATTCCCTTAGGCCCAAATATGGTGAAGTGTCATGTAGTCGACGTTCACATGACACCACTAAGGGAATCACAACACATATACTATCAAAAAATCAAACACATATCAAGTTCACATGATTACTTGCAACATGATTTCTCCCGTGACCTGAAGAACAAAAGTAACTACTCACAAATAATCAACATGCTCATGATCAGAGGGGTATTAATATGCATATGGATCTGAACATATAATCTTCCACCAAATAAACCATATAGTAATCAACTACAAGATGTAATCAACACTACTAGTCACCCCCTAGCAACAATCTATAGTTCCGGCAACAAGATTGAATACAAGAGATGAACTAGGGTTTGAGATGAGTTGGTGCTGGTGAAGATGTTGATGGAGATTGCCCTCCCCAAGATGAGAGAGTTGTTGGTGATGATGATGACGATGATTTCCACCTCCGAGAGGGAAGTTCCCCCGACAGAATCGCTCCGCCGAAGGGCAAAAGTGCTCCTGCCCAAGTTCCGCCTCGAGACGGCGGCGCTCCGCCCCGAAAGTATTATTCTGATTTTTTCTAGGTCAAAATGACTTATATACCAGAAGATGGGCATAGGAGGTGGGAGAGGAGGCCACAACCCACCAGGGCGCGCCAGGGGGGCCTGGCGCGGCCAGGTGGGTTGTGCCCACCTGGTGGCCCCCCTCCGGTAGTTATTGGCTCCAATATTTCTTAAATAATCCATAAAAAATCTCCGTAAAGTTTCAGCTCATTTGGAGTTGTGCAGAATATGTGGCCTGGCGTAGCTTTTTCAGGTCCAGATTTCCAGCTGTCGGAATTCTCCCTCTTCGTGTGTACCTTGCAAATTATGAGGGAAAAGGCATTAGGATTACTCCAAAAAGCATTATTATGGATAAAAACATTATAAATAACAGCAAGAAAACATGATGCAAAATGGATGTATGAAAGCGGCCCGAACCAAGCTTACATGTCGACGTACATGAGACCGGTTCCACCGAGAGACATGCAACTAGTTTTGCACAAAGGTGGCTGGTGGATGTCTGTTTCTCCTACTTTAGTTGAATTGAATTTGACTGCGGCCGGTCCTTGAAGAAGGTTAAAACAGCAAACTTGATGAATCACCGCTGTGGTTTTTGGCGTAGGTAAGAACGGTTCTTGCTAGAAGCCCGTAGCAG
Organism: Aegilops longissima; assembly: GCA_021605205.1. Classification (NCBI taxonomy): domain Eukaryota; kingdom Viridiplantae; phylum Streptophyta; class Magnoliopsida; order Poales; family Poaceae; genus Aegilops; species Aegilops longissima. Next base: position 485,758,674 of record CM038679.1, on the reverse strand, counting down.
CCACGTAAAACTTGCAACAACAAAGTAGAGGACGTCTAACTTGTTTTTGCAGGGCATGTTGTGATGTGATATGGTCAAGACATGATGTGATATACATTGTTGTATGAGATGATCATGGATTGTAAATTTATCGGCAACCGGCAGGAGCCTTATGGTTGTCTCTTTATTGTATGAAATGCAATCGCCATGTAATTACTTTACTTTATCTCTATGTGTTAGCAATAGTTGTAGAAGCAATAGTTGGCGAGACGACCACGACGCAATGATGGAGATCAAGGTGTCGAGCCGGTGACGATGGAGATCATGACGATGCTTTGGAGATGGAGATCAAAAGCACAAGATGATGATGGACATATCATGTCACATATTTTGATTGCATGTGATGTTTATCTTTTATGCATCTTATTTTGCTTAGAACGGCGGTAGCATTATAAGATGATCCCTTCACTAAATTTCAAGATAAAAGTGTTCTCCCTGAGTATGCATGGTTGCTAAAGTTCGTCGTTTCGAAGCACCTCGTGATGATCAGGTGTGATAGACTCTACGTTCACATACAACGGGTGTAAGACGGTTTTGCACATGTAGAATACTTGGGTTAAACTTGACGAGCCTAGCATGTACATACATGGTCTCGGCACACTGGAGACCGAAAGGTCGAACGTGAGTCATATAGTAGATATGATCAACATAGAGATGTTCACCATTGAAGACTACCCATCTCATGTGATGATCAAACATGGGTTAGTTGATTTGGATCACGTATCACTTAGATAACTTGAGGGATGTTTATTTAAGTGGGAGCTTATTAGTAATTTGATTAATTGAACTTAATTTATCATGAACTTAGTCCTGATAGTATTTGCATATCTATGTTGTAGATCAATGGCCCGTGCTACCGTTCCCTTGAATTTTAATGCGTTCCTAGAGAAAGCTAAGTTGAAAGACGATGGTAGCAACTACATGGACTGGGTCCGTAACTTTAGTATTATCCTCATTGTTGCATAGAAAAATTATGTCCTTGATGCACCGCTAGGTGACCCACCCGCTCCCGCTAATCTGGATGCTATGAATGCCTGGAAAATGTAGAATGATGACTACTCTATAGTTCAGTGTGCCATGCTTTACGGCTTAGAACCAGGACTTCAAAGACGTTTTGAACGTCATGGAGCATATGAGATGTTCCAGGAGTTGAAGTTAACATTTCAAGAAAATGCCCGGGTTGAGAGATATGAAGTCTCCAACAAGTTCTATAGCTGCAAGATGGAGGAGAACAGTTCTGTCAGTGAACACATACTCAAAATGTCTGGGTATCATAACCACTTGACTCAGCTGGGAGTTGATCTTTCAGTTGATAGTGTTATTGATAGAGTTCTTCAATCACTTCCGCCAAGCTACAAAGGCTTCGTGTGAACTATAATATGCAAGGGGTGAATAAAGCGATTCCTGAGCTCTACGCAATGCTTAAGGCCGCGGAGGTAGAAATCAAGAAGGAGCATCAAGTGTTAATGGTTAACAAGACCACTAGTTTCAAGAAAAAGGGCAAAGGAAAGAAAGGGAACTTCAAGAAGAACGGCAAGCAAGTTGTTGCTCCCGTGAAGAAGCCCAAAGCTGGACCTAAGCCTAAAACTGAGTGCTTCTACTGCAAAGGGAGTTGTCACTGGAAGCGGAACTGCCCCAAATACTTGACGGATAACAAGGATGGCAAAGTGAACAAAGGTAAATTTGATATACATGTTATTGATTCGTAGTAGCGCCTGGGTATTTGATACTAGTTTGGTTGCTCATATTTGTAACTCGAAGCGTAAACGAAGATTGGCTAAGGACGAGGTGACGATGCATGTAGGGAATGGTTCCAAGGTCGATGTGATCGCCGTCGGCACGCTACCTCTACATCTACCTTCGGGATTAGTTTTAGACCTCAATAATTGTTATTTGGTGCCCGCCTTGATCATGAACATTATATCTGGATCTTGTTTATTGCGAGACGGTTATTCATTTAAGTCAGATAATAATGGTTGTTCTATTTATATGAATAATATCTTTTATGGTCATGCACCCTTGAAGAGTGGTCTACTCTTGTTGAATCTCAATTGCAGTGATACACATATTCATAATATCGATGCCAAAAGAAGCAAAGTTGATAATGATAGTGCAACATATTTGTGGCACTGCCGTTTAGGTCATATTGGTGTAAAGCGCATGAAGAAACTCCATGGGGATGGGCTTTTGGAATCACATGATTATGAATCATTTGATACTTGCGAACCATGCCTCATGGGCAAGATGACTAAAACTCCGTTCTCTGGAACAATGGAGCGAGCTAATGGCTTACTGGAAATAATACATACCGATGTATGTGGTCCGATGAGTGTTGAGGCATGCGGCGGGTATCGTTATTTTCTGACATTCGCACATGATTTTAGTAGGTATGGGTATATCTACTTCATGAAACACAAGTTTGAAACATTTGAAAAGTTCAAAGAATTTCAGAGTGAAGTGGAGAATCATCGTAACAAGAAAATAAAGTTTCTACGATCTGATCGTGGAGGCGATATTTGAGTTACGATTTTGGCCTTCATTTAAAACAATGTGGAATAGTTTCACAACTCACGCCACCTGGAACACCACAGCGTAATGGTGTGTCCGAACGTCGTGATCGTACTTTATTAGATATGGTGCGTTCTATGATGTCTCTTACCGATTTACCACTAGCATTTTGGGGTTATGCATTAGAGACAGATGCATTCACGTTAAATAGGGCACAGTCTAAATCCATTGAGACGACACCGTATGAACTGTGGTTTGGCAAGAAACCTAAGTTGTCGTTTCTTAAAGTTTGGGGTTGCGACACTTATGTCAAAAGGCTTCCGCCTGATAAGCTCGAACCCAAATCGGAGAAGTGCGTCTTCATAGGATACCCTAAGGAAACAATTGGGTACACCTTCTACCATAGATCCGAAGGCAAGATCTTTGTTGCTAAGAATGGATCCTTTCTAGAGAAGGATTTTCTCTCAAAAGAAGTGAGTGGGAGAAACTAGAACTTGATGAGGTAATTGTACCTTCTCTCGAATTAGAAAGTAGCACATCACAGAAAACCTTTCCCGTGATGCCTACACCAACTAGAGAGGAAGCTAACGATGATGATCATGAAACTTTAGATCAAGTTACTACTGAACTTCGTAAGTCGACCAGAGCATGATCCGCACCAGAGTGGTACGGTAATCATGTCCGGGAAGTTATGTTATTAGACCATGGCGAACCATCAAACTATGAAGAAGCTATGATGAGCCCAGATTCTGATAAATGGCTTGAGGCCATGAAATCTGAGATAGGATCCATGTATGAGAACAAAGTGTGGACTTTGGTGGACTTGCCCAATGATTGGAGCCATAGAAAATAAATGGATCTTCAAGAAGAAGACTGGCGCTGATGGTAATGTTACTATCTACAAAGCTCGACTTGTCGCGAAAGGTTTTCGAAAAGTTCAAGGAGTTGACTACGATGAGACTTTCTAACATGTAGCGATGCTTAAGTCTGTCTGCATCATGTTAGCAATTGCCACATTTTATACTTATGAAATCTGGCAAATGGACATCAAAACCGCATTCCTTAATGGATTTCTTAAAGAAGAGTTGTATATGATGCAACCAAAAGGTTTTGTCGATCCCAAAGGTGCTAACAAAGTGTGCAAGCTCCAGCGATCCATCTATGGACTGGTGCAAGCATCTCGGAGTTGGAATATACACTGTGATGAGGTGATCAAAGCATATGGTTTTATACAGACTTTCGGTGAAGCTTGTATTTACAAGAAAGTGAGTGGGAGCTCTGTAGCATTTCTGATATTATATCTAGATGACATATTGTTGATTGGAAATGATATAGAATTTCTGGATAGCATAAAAGGGTACTTGAATAAGAGTTTTTCAGCGAAAGACCTTGGTGAAGCTGCTTATATATTGGGCATCAAGATCTATAGAGATAGATCGAGACGCTTAATAGGACTTTCACAAAGCACATACCTTGACAAAGTTTTGAAGAAGTTCAAAATGGATCAGTCAAAGAAAGAGTTCTTGCCTGTGTTACAAGGTGTGAAATTGAGTCAGACTCAAAGCCCGACCACTGCAGAAGATAGAGAGAAAATGAAAGTCATTCCCTATGCCTCAGTCATAGGTTCTATCATGTATGCTATGCTGTGTACTAGACCTGATGTGTGCCTTGCAATAAGTTTGGCAGGGAGGTACCAAAGTAATCCAGGAATGGATCACTGGACAGCAGTCAAGAACATCCTGAAGTGCCTGAAAAGGACCAAGGATATGTTTCTCGTTTATGGAGGTGACAAAGAGCTCGTCGTAAATGGTTACGTCGATGCTAGCTTTGACACTGATCTGGATGACTCTAAGTCACAAACCGGATATGTGTTAATATTTAATGATGGAGCTGTCAGTTGGTGCAGTTCCAAGCGTCGTGGCGGGATCTACGTGTGAAGCGGAGTACATAGCTGCTTCGGAAGCAGCAAATGAAGGAGTCTGGATGAAGGAGTTCATATCCGATCTGGGTGTAATATCTAGTGCATCGGGTCTAATGAAAATCTTTTGTGACAATACTGGAGCAATTGCCTTGGCAAAGGAATCCAGATTTCACAAGAGAACCAAACACATCAAGAGAGGCTTCAACTCCATTCGTGAACAAGTCAAGGATGGAGACATAGAAATTTGCAAGATACATACAGATTTGAATATAGCAGACCTGTTTACTAAGCCTCTTCCGCGAGCAAAAGATGATCAGCACCAAGACTCCATGGGTGTTAGATTCATTACAATGTAATCTAGATTATTGACTCTAGTGCAAGTGGGAGACTGAAGAAAATATGCCCTAGAGGCAATAATAAAGTTGTTATTTTATATTTCCTTACTCATGATAAAGGTTTATTATTCATGCTAGAATTGTATTGATCGGAAACTTAAATACATGTGTGAATACATAAACAAATATTGTGTCCCTAGTAAGCCTCTACTAGACTAGCTCGTTGATTAAAGATGGTTAAGGTTTCCTAACCATGGACATGTGTTGTCATTTGATAACGGGATCGCATCATTAGGAGAATGATGTGATGGACAAGACCCATCCGTTAGCTTAGCATATTGATCGTTCGGTTTATGCTATTGCTTTCTTCATGTCAAATACATATTGCTCCGACTATGAGATTATGCAACTCCCGGATACCGGAGGAATACCTTGTGTTCTATCAAACGCCACAACATAACTGGGTGATCATAAAGATGCTCTACAGGTATCTCCAAAGGTGTTTGTTGAGTTGGCATAGATCGATATTAGAATTTCTCACTCCGAGTATCGGAGAGGTATCTCTGGGCCCTCTCGGTAATACACATCATAAGCTTTCAAGCAAATGACTAAGGAGTTAGTTACGAGGTGATGTATTACGGAACGAGTAAAGAGACTTGCTGGTAACGAGATTGAACTAGGTATAGAGATACCGACGATCCAATCTCGGGCAAATAACATACCGATGGACAAAGGGAATTACGTATGTGGTCATAACGGTTCGATCGATAAAGATCTTCATAGAATATGTAGGAGCCAATATGGGCATCGAAGTTCTGCTATTGATTATTGACCAGAGAGGTGTCTCGGTCATGTCTACATAGTTCTCGAACCCGTAGGGTCCGCACGCTTAACGTTCGTTGACGATATAGTGTTATATGAGTTATATGATTTGGTGACTGAATGTTGTTCGGAGTCCCGGATGAGATCATGGACATGATGAGGAGTCTCGAAATTATCAAGAGGTAAAGATTGATATATAGGATGATGGTATTCGGACACCGGAAGTGTTTCAGAGAAAACCGGATAGTCATCAGAGTACCGGAGGGGGTACCGATCACCCCCGGGAGGGTATTGGGCCTATAGGGCCATAAGAGGGGAGCACACCAGCCCACAAGGGGCTGGCGCCCCCGGCAGCTGCCCAAGTGGGGAAAGGAAAGGGGGGAGGATTCGGCCTCCCCTTCCTTCTCTCTTCCCCCCTTTCCTTTCTTCTCCGGCAAATAAGGAAAAGGGGGGCGCCACTTGGGGAGGACCCCAAGTAGGATTCGGCCTACTTGGGGCGCCCTCCTGGTTGCTCCCACCTCCCCCCACCTATATATATATATATGTGGAAGGGGGCGCATAGCACAAGCACGACAATCCCTTAGCCGTGTGCGGCGCCCTCCTCCACCGTTTACACCCCCGGTCATATTCTCATAGTGCTTAGGCGAAGCCCTGCGGAGATCACTTCACCATCATCGTCACCACGCCGTCGTGTTGTTGGAACTCATCCACTACCTCACCATCTTGCTGGATCAAGAAGGCGCGGACGTCACCGAGCTAGGTGTGCTGAACGCGGAGGTGTCGTACGTTCGGTACTTGATTGGTTGGATCGCGAAGAAAGTTCGACTATATCAACCGCGTTGTGAAACGCTTCCGCTTACGGTCTACGAGGGTACGTAGACACACTCTTCCCCCTCTTTGCTATACATCTCCATGGATAGATTATTGCGTGTGCGTAGAATTTTTTTTGTTTTCCATGCAACATTTCCCAACAATGAACCCATATAGACATAGAAAACACATAGCATGGGTTAGGTAGCAAAGCACAATTCACAATTACTTACCATACCACTAGATACTTGATCCCACATGGTACATTGTTTGCACTTGTGAGTTGACCATCTAGATGCACTCTTCGATCTTCATCTTGGTCAACCAACATCTTTACTTCAAGCTCTATATTGGTTTCTTGAAAGCCATAATGAACTCTTCATTTCCCCTCATCGCTTCAAGAAGATATCACCAAAGACTCTTTCATGACCATATCAAGTTTCACTATGAATATCACATTAGTCATCATTTGCTCTTCTAAAAACTCCATCATAATCTTTTGAGAGGCACAATGAATCCTTCACTCTAGTTGTTTGCTTCAAGACTTGATCAACCGAAACCCAACACATGAGCTCACCATGATCTTGTCTTGAAACCATAACTTCAATTCTTCTCTTTGATTATACTCTCAAGCCCTTGATCCTTAAAAGCCCAAATATATCAATCTTTGAGATCCTCTAACGAACTCCACCTTGAACATATTTGGTTAGACTCATAGCGCTGGGTACCTGAGCCGGCCCATAGGGCACGCACGTGAGTGCCAGCAGGAGCTCCCGAATTTCGGCCACCGTCCAAACACACCCATGGTCTTCACCAAGTGAGCCCATGTGTGATGGGCCGTCAGCTTCATAGCCTAATTTGGCCCTATAACCTTGCATCGAAGAACAGAACTCGAGGAATCGTCACTGAGAAAATGGGATAACTTCCCCCCTAGAAAATGGAGAAAAGGGAAACTGAGAAGTCGGAACGGCTCGGGGATGAATGCTTCCAAGCTGCGCCCCGACGCTACAACTCGCGATTTTTTGTCCAAAAGGACCACCTGACCAGATGAATTGACAAAAAAGACTACCTGTGGATGAATTTGACAAAAAGACCCCTCGGCGGTGGCGGCGGTAGCGGCGCAGCGACACGTGGCACACTCGCCGCCACGCCAGAGGCGGCGGGTCTGCCGCCACCGCGAGGCGGCGCCGATGTTATAACGCGTTTTCCGCGTAGCGTATGCGTACCGGAACGGAGCTGGCGGTGGGCCCGGCCGCCACGGGCGGCGGCCTGCTCGGCGCGGTCGCTGCCCGGCCGACAGCCACCTGCCGCGTGGGTCCCGCCAAGGCCGGCCGCCACCGGGAGGCGGCCACCACCGCGCCGCCGCTCACGGCCGACAGCCCCTGCTGCAGCGCCCGAGGGTGGGCCAGCCGCCACGGAGGAGGCGGCGTCTTTCCCGACGATGCCAACAACGCAGACGCCGCGCTCATTCCCACGCGCCGATCCTCGGCCGACAGCTGCCTTTGTGGCAAATGGCGTTGATTCGCGCGTGTGATTGATGATGCTGATTTCCACGATTGGCGGGAATCCGATGCGGTGCACTAATTTGCATGGGCGCGAATCCGACGGCTGCACTTTTGCTTCAGCGACGCGACCGCATCGCCACTTTCGGACCGCTTTTGCTTTAGAGGATTTGCACGCGGAGGACGACGAAATTCACAGGCGGGAATCACTCGGATTTTGCTTTTACGCCTCGGCGGATACGACAAAGACCTGCGGGAATCCGATCTTTGCGGAACTGTTGTGCCGACACTACGGGGATCCTAAAATATCCGCCTAATTTTCTCTGTTCTCGCTTATTTTCTCGCCATCATTTATCGTGCGAGCCTATAAAAGAAGACACCGAGGCTCTCGTCCAGCCATCCTCGAAATCGCCATTGCGCAAAGTGTTTAACACATTTTTGGTCGGTATGAGTTTGCCTTGTTCGGATCAAAGCATTAGGCGAGGAAAATGAAGAATGCAAGTTTGCCTCCGGGGTGGCAGTCCTGCGGTGTTGGTGTGGCGATCTTTGCAAGGTGAAGGAGGTGACGGATTTTTCAGATTGGTTGGGCATGAAGTTTTTCATGTGCGCCAATTATGAGGAAGATCCTGCCGTAGCTATTTCGAGTACGACAAGCCTCCGGTATGCTTTAACCATCACGAATAGATATTGTTGGTATTTTCATTGATTCTTTAGTAACATTCTTGTTTCTTGTTGTAGTCTCCTCCGCCTCTGTGCATGTACTATCATTGGATTGACACGGAGAAGCCGGCTTGGGCGATGACTGAGATACGTGAAAGAAGTCGCCGTCGTGGAATAGTTTATTTGCGGAAGAGCGGCGAGAAGGCGGAAGCTGAGGAGAAAGCGAGCAAGAGAGAGTTAAAAGAATACTATGCGAACAACACCGTTTTGAGGAAATGGGAAAGAAAAACAGGGAAGAGGCTCGTCGCATGGAGGAGCAGGAACGACAATGAAAGGAGGCTCGTGGAGGCGGAGAGGCAGAGAAAGAAAGAAAGGGCTCGTCAAGGCCAAGGCAGCGAAGAAGTCTGGCGATGGAAAAGGAAAATATCCACGTTGGACTCGGTAGATTCCTGTGGTAGTATTTTAAATTTCGCAATCATTTGTATCTTTATTTCTGCAGTTTAATGTAGCTTCATTTCAGTAGTTAAATGTAGCTTTATTTAAATTCTCGATGTATCTTATTTTCAGTTGTACCTTGTCGTGTTGTATCTTATTTTCAGTTGTACCTTGTCGTGATGGAAAAAATATATAGTTTTAGAATAAAGTAGTGGCATTTTCTTTCCCTCCACTAATTATCGAGCATCGTGCAACAACTATAAAATGAAATTAAGATAGAACATAATGCCTTACAATAAGAGAGTACAAACTAATAATGCAAGTACATCTGAATTAAGCGGTACAACTGGAATACAGCTTAAAACTACATGAAGGCATCATCGTCATCCTCCGTCGATGCAGAACTCTTGCCCTTGAGGATGCGAACTCTTACCCTTGGACGATGAAGAACTCTTGCCCTTCGAGGATGCAGTACTCTTGCCCTTGGACGATCAGAACTCTTGCCCTTTGGCGATGCAGAACCCGGAAGCGGCGGCATGAAGATATCATCTTCGTCCTCGCTCTCCTCATCCATAAAATGGATTGTTTTCTGCAGTCCTTCTAAAAGTTGCACTCTTGGCTCCACAACCTTCTTCCACCTTGCATCCAACCTAAGAAGTTCTTTACGCGTACCTCCTCATAGGTCCTTTCAGGCCACCAGGACCTCGTAATTGGTGAGCCAACTCATTCATTATGGTGTCACTACCAGTGAGATCGTCCCATGGAACTATCCTATTGTCCATCCTGAAATCGGTAGCTAGCCTCAGAAGAGTGCTACTCATCCCAGGGTGAAAACTACGATCGAAAGGATAATGGGACATCTCGACTACACTACACTCGAATGCTTATCCACCTCCGTCTGAAGGGGGTTTTATAGGTAAAGAGGAGAAAATGGCGGGAAAGAACGACTGCGGTATGGAGGGAAAGGGTTGGCAGGAAGATATGGCGGGAAGGGGTTGGCGGGAAACGGGTGGCGGAACATATGGAGGGAAAGCGTTTGCGGGAAAATATTGAGGGGAAAGCGTTGCTTGAAAATATATTTTTTTCAATGTCTAAGACGGGCAATGGTTGCCTGATATTCATCAGCCAAAATTTAAAAAAAATCATTTCGGCCGAACATAAGCAAAAGAGTGGGCGCGGAAAGTATGGCGGGAGATATAGGCGGAAAAATTATTCTGTTGGTGCATTTTATTTCAGCATACATAGATGTTCAAATTGAAAAGTCGATACACATATGTAGATACAATGGGTCGCGCGACGTGCATAGATGAATCACCCTACTTTCGACGACCACTGGCCTTTCCTTACGACCGGAAGGCGACAAGCGATTAGGTGGCCGGGGCACACGAAGACCGCGGCCGTACTCCAATTCGGCTTCATGTGTCTGCGAGTCCTGCGTAGGTGGTGGAGTCGCGAATCCTTGTTGCGAACCTGAAGCGTAATTGTAGGCGTATGGTTGTGAATCCGGGGGGATAAAAGATGGGCCAATAACGTCCCCTCCGAAGAACTCTGTAACTAATGATGTAACCGTGTCGCCAAGATCATGTGATGCTCCCCGGGGGCCTGTGTTGACGCCATGATCATGTGATGCTCCCCGGAGGCCTGTGTTGACGCCGCGTTGGGTGTTCTCATCGCCCCAATTAACATCGGTGTGTCCTGCACATAGAAACATTTTAAACAAACTGTTAGAGGATAATATATGATATCATTGTAAATGCATTGAAATGTAAACATGACTACTGAGCATATCCTCTCCTATCTTGTCGGCCATTATGCGTCTGCTGGCCTATATCTCGTACACGAGTCTCCTCGGGCATGGGGATCCTCGCGTGGGGAGATACGGCTGAGATCCCTCACCTTGGGTGTATGCATCATATCCTGTATGCGCATATGGGTTAGGGAAAGAAACTGCTCGGGCATCGAATCCAAGCCCGTGCCATGGTCTGAGATGTCGCCTCGACGAAGCTGCATGGAAGAAGAAGCGATGCAGTGGCAGAGATGAGTCATGTCGTGGCAATGTCGTTCTAGTACTCGGACCCTCCCCCATTGCTCATGGCTCAGACGCGCCTCGCTCGGTGCGACGACGGTGCCGCTTTTCGGTCCGGCTGACCTCGCTACCGGCATGTATGCTCCAGTGGCAAGCGTCGTCGCCTCTACCGCATCGAACTTCTTTGCCACGAATTGTTGCAAAAGTTTCGGAATGTCTTGCGATATGGGCCTGGGCGGCATGCTATCCGTAGCCATCTGCCCTACGCCGTTGACATTTTCAAGCTGAACAATATTTGTATGTTATTTAGTTCAAATGATTATGAAATGATGGACCTAAAAAGTTACAAGTGATTACCGGTGGTCACGATAGTAAGCTGCATGCAGCTCAACATGTCTCCGCGCTGCTCCTCTTGTGTGAGATGTGTTGGTATAGTAGCTGGCTGTTGGCCAGGCTATGCGTGTGTTCATGCAGTACCACTGCTTGTACGCTTGATATGTACTTCCATCGTACGGTCTGCGAAATTAAATAATTACATAAACCGTTGTGATGAAAGCAAAACATCTTCTTGCATCGTATGATCATCGTAAAAAAATTATGTACATAAAATATACCTAAGTTGACGCACTATATCTGCTAGCGCTTCATTTTCCCACTTGTGTACCCATTCACTGTTCTCTTCCCTCCAATCGTATAAACTCCAACCCCTGCCCATATTTGTTAGCCTGCAAATTATGTAACAAAGTGTGAGTTTTGTAAATTAAAAATGACACTAACTATTTAGGGATGTCACATCTTACTTATGTGTTTCCTCGTCGATACGTCTGGGAAAAGGTGGTGGAATTTCTTGATAGAGACCAAACTGTCTCATTACACGCCTGGGTTGTAAGGTTCAACACACCACAGGAACAATAAGTTGCAGCGAGTCAGCCAGAATGCACTATCGGTCAACATGCACGGTGTGAAGTGTCGAGCATCAAAGACCATTTTAGCTGGTCCACGAGTCCACGGGTTCCATGTGACTTCGCCTCATCAAGTATCTCAAACTGCTGGTGGTACATAGGGTAACAATTTTTCGCAATATCCGGAGACCAACGTTCCGTGCCTTTGTCCACCTGGTGGCCGTAGTTGCGCTTAGCGCCCTCGCTAAAGTCGTATGGGTATATGGGTTGTACTATACGAGGTCGCCCTACAGGAGGTATTCCCGGGACCACAACTGTAGAAACTCATAGGAGACACAAAGTAATGGAGCTTTTGTGCGAAAGAGGTTTTTGCGTGGCATCACACAAGCCTCTGTATGTATGAGATAGCATGGCAGAACCGAAGCTGTATTTTGGCTGCTCGGGTAAAGGTTCATCTATCATATTCTCTGCAATGTAGATGAGACCAGGGACAACAACGTCCCCATGTGAATTTGGAAATAGATTCCCGAGGAGCCACAACAAACACATAAACAGATGTCTTTTTCGTCTCCTCATTGGCGAAGCTAGATAAATTAAGAAAGTTATCACGAAGCAGACAGTGGGATGCCCGAGGTTACCAAAAGCGTTGTGATTCGGCATTTCCATCCCAAGGCGGGCTGCTATATCTAATGCCCAAGATGGAGACACTCGTGGAGAGACTACCGCTCACCTCTAATTGGTAGAGCAGTGATCATAGAAACATCTTTCGGTGTAGGTGCAAGCTCCCCAAAAGCGAAAGTGAAAGGTGTGGGTTTCAGGTCTCCACCGGTCAACGAGGGATGTCAAAGGGATGGGTCCGAGCGTGCTTGGTCGTTGCATGATGTGAGCCTAGCAAAACCTTGTAGTCCATAAGCGTCAAGGTGAGCAAGGAAATGATTGTGTATTGGCCATGTTTTCTTTATGGTTCAAGTCTGAAAGGCCGATAATCATGCTTAGTATTTGGTTTCAAAATAGGTGGTAACGGTGGCGGCGTCATGGGGCCCTGCAAAAGCACCGCACTTCACCCATAACCTGCACACAAACATACAAATATAAAATACGAGGAAGACAGAAATACAAATGCAAATCAAAATTAACTTAAAAATACAAAGAGATACGATTTACAATAATTATCTGAAGTTAACATCGAGAGTACAATAATACAAAGAGAATCAATTTAAATTTAACATAAGTACACATAACGAGTAGAAATATAAATAGACATGGCGAGTACATATATATCAACATCATGCGTTGTTGTTGGCTCGTCTGGGCAGTCTTTGCGTGAATGTCCAGGACACTGCAAACGCTGCATCGCCTTGGTTCTCCCATCGGCTATGGTCCATGTCATTGCGATGACGCCTAGACCGACGTCGTCCCTTTGCGGTTCTCATCAAGTCGGTGTTCGAACCCATTTCGCCCATCCGCCACAACATTTTGTAGTTCATATCAATGCCCCAAGCCCGAACTCACTGTTCCAAGTGTTGTACAGATTGTACATGTTGAAGTCGGCGATATGTATGGCTCGACGCTGATTTTTTGAACAGCAGCCGCCGGAGCACATGACTGCAAGGGTAGCCCTCAAGCTTGGGCTTGTTACAAGTGCACTCACAGGAGGTTGAGCCAAGGGTGACAGCTTGCTTTTTGATCCTCTGTGGTGACCCTTAACGTGCTTGGCTCGCACATTGACCTCCCACTTATTCCTAAGTCGTCCACTTTCCTACAGCCATGACTTTGGGACTTCTTTGCTTTCTCGTCCAGATGTCTTTGCATTTCTCGGACCATGGCTTGTTCAATTCAACTTGTGCTTTGGCGACGGTGACCTTATCGCAAAGTATGACAGGTCCGGTTCCAAGTTTCTTCAATTAGGGCTGTGATAGGCAGTGCTCGCACTCCTTTAAGAACACCATTGTACACCTCCGACATGTTGCTGGTCATTATTCCATACCGAGCCCCGGTGTCGTGAGCCTGCGCCCACTTCTCCAAATGAGGGCAATTCTCGGTGATCCATCGGCTCAAATTTATGGGCGCCCCTCGACCCTCCGGTCTTCTCTCTGCGGCAAGGGCCGCGGTCAATCTCACCATTGATACCTGCCGGATCGCATTCATTTTGGCTACAGTTTTTGCATGCACATCCTCTTGAATAACTTGAACCAATCCTTGTTTTTGAATTTGGAGTAAAAGTTTGCTGCCAAATGCCTCATGCACCACCTTCCCTCTAGATCGGGCCAGCCCACTCTTCTTCCGACGCCTTAATTATTTCAAGAGCGCTTAATAATCCGGTGTTGCGATCGAAATGATGCAAACACCTTTACGCTCTTTCACGACACCCATCTTCACGCAGCTCGGGAACCACAACCAGCTATCTTTGTTCTCGCTCTCGACCAATGCATATGCAATAGGAAGAAGCTGATTATTTGCATCCGCTGCAATCGCCACCAATAGTGTGCCCTTGTACTTTCCAAAGGAGAAAGGTACCATCAACAGATAATACCGGACGACAGTGCACGAAGGCTTGTATAGTGCAGGCGAATGCCCGAATAAGCGGTCGAGATTAGCTCATCCGGATTCATTGGGTTTGGACGTTCTCTCCGCCAAACTTGAGTCCCCTATTAGCACTTGCTATTTGATGAAGCATTCTAGGGGCATAAGAATATGCCTCCTCATAGGTACCATACAAGTTCTTGAATATATTTTCCTTCATACGCCTAGCCTTCTTTGTAGCTAACGAGGAATCCAATTAGATCCTCTGCATCTTTTGCGAGCCCTAACACTAATGTTGAGACTTCCCTGCACAATTGTTTCCATCGTCTGTGCCACAAATTTTTTGTCACATTGCAGTGATCTGAAAGAGTCCGGCTTGCTCACGGTATGCTCCACTATTTTGTGATATGCCATGACCGACATACCCCAGGCTTGATCTAGCGAGAACTCTTCCGCGGCAACCTTTCGCGGTGTGGATGCATATGACCTTCAACTCTTTTTATCGATCGCTTCACTCTATCTTTGGCGGTGGATGCCGATTGCATAGCTACCCATTGCACAGTAAGCAGACTTCTTATCGGGAAAACTTGCCCAACCTCCGGGCTTCCGCTCCTAGGCGAAGCGAGTGAAATTCGTTGGTGATGCTCATATCTGTAAAACCCAGGTTGCGGTGCCACCGCGACCGCCCTCGAGGAGGAACATCTTCTTCTCCGCTTGACTCGAAGACGCAGAAGAATGATCATCATCATCTAGCGCCTCGGCAATCCCTCCACGTGTTCGCTCATGTCAGCGGCCGCCGACCAATATCTGTGTCATACACGGGCTGGCCGCCCGTCGGTTCCGATGGGCGATGCTAGGGCTGATGTGATGGCCAACTCGACCTCACCACCCTGCCATCGCATCCGCAACATCGGTGACTGAAATGAACTCCACATACACCATCGGCTGACCATACATTGAGTTATTGGGATTGCTTGCAAACCTCATGTACGACCCCACGACCGATCACCGTGACGGGCCGCAAACCCCAACGGGCAACTGTCCCATCATTTCCTCCGTCAACGCACGAAGGCCTCCATTGTCATTTTTTTCCTGCATCATTGGGCCAAACACCGCCGGATGCACCTTCTAACAGCTGCGTAACCCACGTTCACCATGTCTCTCACCACTACTGTAGTCGACTCGCAGAAGGACACATCCACCCCGCATGGACCGTCGCAGAAGAGCGTTCCCATAGTACACTACTAAATTTTCCATAGTACCTAACCAACATACATGTTTACATTTCAAATAATTAGTAACTGAACATTTAGTAACGATGACAACATTTACATATCTTACGACTAAAATAATAATCGTATTTTCGTTACAAATATTCGTCACCAGTAATATATGAATGGAGTCGACCTATTATCACATGAACATCAATATTACACACGGATATTTCTTTCTGCAGTATGAAAATAGCACTTGCATGTATGTGGTCATCACCTCAAAAGGGACAGCGAAGATGGTAACACAATTTCTTCAATCACGTCGTCTCCTCCTTGTTTGCTACTAAGATGAATTATTTTACCTAATTACATACATCATTAAGTACATTAGCACCTAATCTTAACATATAAAATTTAGATTATTACGACATAACAAAGTAGACCTACGGTTTTCTAACTATAGACTTATTAATAAACATACCACATGAAATAACATACCAATTTTTTTTCTTAATTACCGTATTAAGATCTTCTCGCATGTCAATACTAATGGACGCAGCTAACATTGATACAACATCTTCTAAAGAAAATAGTATAAATGCAACATCTGTAGTTTGAAATTGTTTCTAACCTCTAAGCACTAACATCGCATAGCTAACTAAGAGCTAAAAGACTAACTAATTATCACCCTGCATGCAAAAAATTTAATGTATTGCAAAGCTCATACCTTGATCTTCAACTTCAGTACTTCACTTCGCTAGGCAAATCCTACTGCTGAAGCTCTAAATGACTCCAAAATTTCTGAAATAATGTCTAACACAACAGAGAACACATAGTTATGAACTAAACAAAAAGACTACAAACTTCATGCATGCGAACGAAACCAACAAAAATGGATAGATCTTACCTTCGTCTATCTTTTCTTCAACTTCAGCATATTCAAAATCCAACTCTAAATCTCCCTAAATCACGAGTGAATGTGGCTAGTGAGTTTTGCTTTTCTCTGTTCTTACACGCAGAGAGTAGAAGAGGAGGCCAGAGACAGTGTGATTGCGCACGGAGCATAAGCATACTATATAAAGGAAGAGGATCCTGTAGTGTCGGCACAACAGTTCCCACACCTCAATTCCCTCAGCATGTGAGTGATTCCTGCAGTGCTGTCATATCCGCTGAGGCAAAATAAGTAAAAGCGGAGTGATTCCCGGCAGCAGCATCGCCAAAGCAACCAAAGGCGGAGCACCGCGAGTGTCGGCACAAAGGGTCAAAGTTCACAGACTCCAGCGTGGGAATGAGGGCTGTCTCATGGGGAATCAGCGCCGTATCGCACGCGCGCTGCAGCAGGTGGCCGCCTCCTCCGTGGCGGCTGGCCCCCCCTCGGCCGCAGCAGCAGAATTTGTCGGCGAGGAGCGGCGCTGTGGTGGCCGCCTCCCGGTGGCGGCGGGTTCGCAGCGGGACCCAGCGTGGCGTGGCGGGCTGTCGGCCGGGCAGCGACCGCGCGCGAGCGAGCCGCCTCGCCCGGTGGCGGCGGGCCCACCGCCAGCTCCGTTCCGTCTTGGTACGCATACGCTACAGGAAAAGCGTTATAACATCGGCGGCCGCCTCACGAGGTAGCGGCCGGGCCCGCCGCCTCCTGGCGTGGCGGCAGGTGCCACGTGTCGCCTGCCGCGCCTGCCGCCACCGCTGAGGGGGTCTTTTTTGTCAAATTCATCCACAGGTAGTCTTTTTTGTCAATTCATCTGGTCAGGTGGTCCTTTTGGACAAAAAATCACAACTCGCCAGACGCACAAAGCCCCCTCGCGTTCCGACTTCCGAGGTGGGAGCCCCGGCCGCTTCCTCTCCCTGCCCAAACTTTTCCTACCGTCGCGCACCATAAATCGACCCGCCACCCGGTACAAGCAGCACATTCCTCCAGCCAAGTTCGCAGCCACCCATCACTCGCTTCAGGCATGTCAGACCTCCAGATGGTGCTCAGCGACCCAACGGCGGCCAGCGCCGTGACCGGGAGCGCCATCGCCGCCTCGTACAATGACCAGATACGGCCCCTCCTGGACGCCGTGGACCGCCTGCGCCACCTCAAGGTGACGCAGGAGGGCATCCAGCTCCCGACGATCGTGGTCGTGGGCGACCAGTCCAGCGGCAAGTCGAGCGTCCTCGAGTCCCTGGCCGGCATCAGCCTCCCTCGCGGCCAGGGCATCTGCACCCGCGTGCCGCTCGTCATGCGGCTCCAGGACGACCCCGCCGCCGACTCGCCGGTGCTTCAGCTTGAGTACAGCAACGGCCGCGTGGTGACCACCACGGAGGCCAATGTCGCGGACGCCATCAACGCCGCCACCGCGGAGATAGCCGGGTCAGGCAAGGGGATCTCGGACGCGCCCATCACCCTCGTCGTGCGCAAGCGGGGCGTGCCCGACCTCACCCTCGTCGACCTCCCCGGCATCACGCGCGTGCCGGTCCAAGGCCAACCCGACGACATCTACGACCAGATCGCCAGGATCATAAGAGAGTACATCGCGCCCAAGGAAAGCATCATCCTGAACGTGCTCTCCGCCACGGTCGACTTCCCGACGTGCGAGTCCATCCGCATGTCGCAGCAGGTGGACCGCACCGGGGAGCGCACGCTTGCGGTGGTCACCAAGGTCGACAAGGCACCCGAGGGCCTGCTCGAGAAGGTCACCATGGACGACGTGAACATCGGCCTCGGGTACGTCTGCGTCCGCAACCGCATCGGCGAGGAGACGTACGACCAGGCGCGAGTCGAGGAGGAGCGGCTGTTCAAGTATCACCCGCTGCTGTCAAAGATTGACAAGGACATGGTGGGCATTCCTGTGCTCGCGCAACGTCTCGTGCAGATTCAGGCTACCATCATCGCCAAGTGCCTGCCGGACATCGTCAGGCAGATCAACGACCGCCTTAGTCGCAGCAGCACCGAGCTTGACCAGATGCCACCGGATCTCAACAACGTTGCTGACGCTGTGAGGGAGTTCTTCCACATCCTCAAGCTGGTGTGCGCATCACTGGAGAAGATTCTTGTGAGGAGTGAGTTTGACGAGTACCCCGACGACAGCCATTTCCACGCCACTGCCCGTATTGCCGAGATGTTCGACAGGTATGCGAAGAAGCTGCCTGCACAAATCCCAAAGGGCAGTGACCAGCTGTTTCTGATGGAGGAGATGAGAGTGCTGGAGGAGACCAAGGGCATCAACCTCCCCAACTTTCTGCCAAGGTCGGCATTCCTCGTCTTGCTCAAGAAGAAGGTGGAGACAGTCATGCAGGTAAATGGTCTTTATATCACTGAACCTTGTTCTTTTACTGTTACGTACTCCCTCCGTCTCATAATATAAGAACATTTTTAACACTATATTAATGTCAAAAACGTTCTTATATTATGGGACAGAAGGAGTAGTATTTAGGTCAACGCATGAAAGGCAACTCAAAGAAATATTTTTATTGTCGTCAGGTGCCGCACGACCTTGTGAACGAGGTCTGGAATTACGTCGAGGACATTGTCGTCAAGGTACTCATGCAGCATTCAGACAACTTCCCTCAGGTGCAGTCGGCCTGTCGCCGCGCAGTCCAGGGCATGTTCGAGAAGGCACGAGCGCGATCTGCCCAGCACGTCAAGGAGCTGATCGAGATGGAGAAGGTGGCCGACTACACGGCCAACCCCGACTACATGAAGACATGGTCGGAGATCATGCAGTGTCATGACAGGTTCATGAAGGCCGTGGAGGACAAGTCCAAATCAGCAAAGATCACCCTTGAGGTTTTTGGAGAGGTGGACGTGTCCCACATGAGGGCGCACGCCGACCTGGCAAGGCAGGCGTTCGACCTCAGGGCGCGCCTGACCGCGTACTGGAAGAGCATCATGCTCCGGCTCATCGACGGCCTGGCCCTGCACATCCTCCTCGGCGTCAAGCGGCTCGTGGAGAATGATCTGGAGGAGGAGCTCGCCAACGAGCTGCTGCGCAACAAGATGGCCGGGATGGAGCGGATGCTCACGCCGTCGCCGAGCAGCGGCACCAAGCGCGAGCGCCTCAAGAAGAGCATCGTGCTGCTTCGCCAGTCCAAGGAGGTTGTGGGGAGCATCATGGACAAGATCTGCGCCTCAGGTGAACTCGTCTGAGCTGGGCATGTGATGATGTGCCGTTGGGGATTATGGCTGGTACTCCATATTTTTGGATGGTGCGGTTTGGTGTGAACAAATGCTATGGTTCTAGTTAGCATGCTGGGTCCTGTTATGTTATGAACTTTAATTCCTCTGAGAACCTTATGTTCCGTTATGGAATCGTACTGTCAAGTCCTTAATGCTTTCAGTGTTATTTAATCTATTTTTTTAGGGGTTCAGTGTTATTTAATCTATGTTTACTTCGCGTCCAACGTTGTCGTCGGCCATGCATCTGTTAGAACCAACAATTGCCGGCCATGCCCCGTTTTGGGAGAAGCTAGCTTATTTGTTAGAACCAACAATTGTCGGCCATGCATATGTTAGAACCAACAATTGTCGGCCATGCATCTGTTAGGCTGGTCATATTGGAGAGTAACTTAGACTAGTGTCATATGCATGACACTAGTCTAAGTTACTACCTTCATAATGCAAAGTAACATGATAGTGGTGTCATAGATGGCTTCATTTATTAGTTTGTAGACTCATCTTGTCTTGAAAAGCGCTATGTTATAGTAACATATTATGTTATCACCTCTCATTAATTACTTGCCACATAAGCAAAATTTTCTTGGAGTGCGCTATGTTACTAGCTAAGTTACTCCCACTATGACTAGTCACAGTAATTAATGAGAGGTGATAACATAATATGTTACTATAACATAGCGCTTTCCAAAACAAGATGAGTCTACGAGCTAATAAATAAAGCCATCTATGATACTACTATTATGTTACTTTGCATTATGAAGGTAGTAACTTAAACTAATGTCATATGCATGACACTATTCTAAGTTACTCCCCGCTATGACCAGCCTTAGAACCAACAATCGGCCATGCTCTTGGAAAACAAGCTAGCTTATTTTATTTTATTTTGAATAGTTTAGATTGCTTACCACATGTGTCACATGGTACAAGCTAGCTTATGTTTGGTTCATTTGCTGATTGCCAACATTTGCCATACTTTTTTGCAATCAAAATTTCACTTCTCTGCCATACATGCCTCTAAGGCATTCAAAATTACACTTTTTGCCATACATGTCTAAGGCAATCAAAATTGCAGCCATACATGTTGTCGCATTAGATTATCAACTAAGCAGCACACAAAAAAAGATTACCAACTAAGTGCTCCTTCTACAGGATTTTTGAAGGATTAGAATCCTTACAATTTCTCGTAAGTTGGTCATTTGATTAATTGAGTTCTTTCCAATAGAGTGGGCACCAAACAAACAAACTCTGCTAATCCTATAGAGTGGGCATGCCACTTCAATCCCATATTTTTCTTATTCCTGCATTTTGAGAATCCTGCAAATCATAGGAAAGTTTGATGGGGCACCAGGTCTTGTGTGTGTGTTTTGCTTTCCGGTCTGATCCTAGCTTAGCTAGTGACTTGTCCTAACTTAGCTTTATTACAACTTAAAACAGTTTCTTCTATTCGATAATTTCTTAGTTGCAAAGGGTAGCGCATTCCAGGTTCTGATATACAACAGGAGTAAGTACCCAAGCACAGTAGCATTGTGCAGTAGGCAGCTGGTGCACCAACACCAGTTGCCTTCAGAAATGCACAGTTCTGAGTTCTACGCTAACCTACAGGGGGCATTGTGCAGTAGGCAGCAACACTTAATAGTAATATTGGCATCCATGTTAATGGGGGAGACAAGGCAACTGGTGTTGACCCATAGGCTGACATTAACATTGAAGAAAGCTGCACAAAGAAAAAACTCTTATGTTAACACTAAAATGTGAAAAATCTACACTAGAAAGCTGGGCTAATAGAAATACCCACCTTCAAATGTATCGTGGCCGTGATCAAGCACGCGAGTAGAATTATCCTTCTTGTCCAGCCACCAAAAAATTTGATCAACACGAACTTTATCTTGCTCTTGCAAGATAGGTTCATTAAAGCTCCTGGACCTGGAGAACCTGGCAGAAAGCATGCTGCCTCAGCGGTTGTATCTGCTGTGTTAGCTCTGCCTTCTGCTCTTCTATGGTACCGCAAATAAGCAGCAGCCCTTTCTGCAAACAAGCCATATGCAAGGACTACTACAGGGACAACCACCAGGTATAGGAAAGGCAGGGTGATCACCATCACATCTGGGCTGCTCAGCTTGTAGTTTGCCATACCAAAAGGTATGCTCCATCCAGATATGTACATTTGAGCAATTTCTCCATTTTCAGATGTTGCATGACCCCAAAACCACGGCATCTGGGTGATCCAAAGAACATACAGGGACAAAGAAAACCAGAACGGTTTGCTGTTTGCACCCTCCACTAAAAACAAGACCAACCAAAACCAAGCCTTTCGCTGCTGGACAGGGGATGTTAGAACTGACAAGGCCCACCTTTGATATGATGACTTTTTCTTTAAAAAATGGTACAGGATTTGGGGAATGAGCAACAACAGAATGGTGAAGGCCAAATTACTCCAGAGAAGAACTCTATAAGCGTCTTCCCATTCAACTTCAAATATCAAACGGTTGAGCCATGGGCGGTGTAGAATCGCTATCTTGCCCTCAACTGAAAATGGTCGTCGCTCACTTAAAGTCTTCTTACCATTAGAATCTAGCACAAACACTTGCAACCAGTAGCGAGTAGGAGACAGACTTCTGTAATTTTTAGCATTCCACTTGGCATGGAAAAAAGGTTTGTGACCAGAAGAGCTGGCGACAAGTTGCAGAGGCATCTCCTCAACTATCTTGAACTCATTATGAGAATCAAAAACTCTTGCACTCACATTGACAATAAGTTCTTCGGAGAAAACAAGAGCGTTTATATCATTTCTAGGTGGCCCCTTGTTTGATTCCAATATATTCATATTTCTTGAATCTGTTGGATAAGTGATCAAGATAGAAGTTTGGAATGGTTGGTTTAACGTATGGTCAATGAAAGAGACTGCTCCTCCGTCTATTGCTAAAATCCTCATCAATCTGGACTCTTTCCAGTCTCCAAGTTCCCATTCCCAAAAGCTTGAAGAGCACTCTTCTGTTCTCATTTGATGATGCCTCCAAAGCTGCTTACTAACTTTCGCATGCAGATGACCACATACGTATGCTGAAATTGACTGCCTTGCAAACACGCTTTCGTAACGCTGTCCTCCTTCAGATGAAGTAGTGAACGACATAGGGAAATGTCCAAATACAACTTTTGTAATCGGAACATTTGAATGATTGGTCCAGTACTCTAATTCTGAATTAACTGCTTCTATCCTCTTATCTGTAGGATGTCCAAATAAATTTGTAGGAAACCGAATGCCAACACTCATTGTATCATCGATGCCCAAGAATAAATAACTTCTATCTCCCTACAATACCTTTTAGGACAAAAAATCAGTTCCGGCATTGCAAGTACGATTAACATACATATGTAATCATCAGAATGTATCATGAACAATTAGTTCCATAAACTCATTTCAGAACTAGGAATCAAGAATTCTACCAAAATGCTTCTCTCTGGTATTGCTGTGATCCGATTAGACCTAAATATATGCCAGCTGGTTGAAAGAAACTATAAGGTGCAGATATCATGGAACACTTGGTTCTTCACAAACAAAATGATTGGATATTAATTTGCAGTGCTGCACACTAATCCATTTCCTGTGGCAATAGTTAATGTCTGTACCGAAAAGGTTCTAGCTGCATTAGTATAGTACTCCTCAAGTCCGCATTGTACTTGTTTATGTATGTCATATTTTATAACTTACTATTGATGTCTCAACCTAATCTCAATTCACAAAAGATTGATATTATCATATTAATATTGAAACATTAGTTTCTTGTTGTACCAGGTGACAAGGAAATTTGTTCAAGATAATGTGCTCTCTCATATGCATTATCATTCATCACAATCTATTGCACTGTAAAATTAGTAGACTATGTTAACACGGAAACTCTGCCAGCAAATCTGTTAAAGGTTACACTTCGAATAACCAGGGAAACATATCACCGCATTATCAGTTAAAACAGTCATCTTGAAAAAGTAGAAGATGCTTCACAAGAAGTGCTGACAAAGTGACGAAACGTACCTGGAGCATTATGCTATTAATGGTGCTTAATCGGCCAAGCTGTGAGTTAACACTGTAAGTTGAAAAGAAGTCCAATTCGCTTCCTCTATAGGGAACTCCATATGTATCATGATTGCCTCTAATATCAAATATCCTCCCCTTATCAATACCGCCTTTTGCAACAAGTGCATCAATAGTTTTCTTGTATGTAATCCATTCATCTTCATCCTGTCTGGATGTAGTTCTTTTACTATTTTTTGCATCTAACAAGATGGAAGTTATAATACAATCAGTGAAGTGTTCAAAAAATTACAGGAACGACAGCATAATCCTTTTTATACCATCTGTTTGTAATTATTTTCACTTATCAGAGGAGTTCTCTCTACAATATACTGTAGAATGTATGTAACCAAGTATGGATATGCTGGTCTGAAAATTTCTCTCTTATAACCAGAAACAAAGAATGAAAAGATAAAATCATCCAAGAAAAACATTCCAGTAGGCCAACAATTCGATTCAGTTCAACTTTTAAATTTTCCAGCTACCACCAATTCTGAGTTTTATTAACCAACAATGTAGGTTGATTCCTCCGCATTCTGAAGTGACTGGGGATTTATCTCTTTCTACTGTAACAAAGCCGCTTCGTTCTATACTGGTATTGGGGAGGTGAAGACTTAAAGGTCCATGAACTAATCCTAAACTAGACTCTCCAGACAGTTAGTCAAGATGAAACAAACCATCCAGTCTGAACAGCAATAGCACCTAGCATCTCTGGTGTTGTTCCAAATTTTACATCGTTGCACAGTATGTTACATCACGAATGATAAGTTCCAATTCAGGGTGTTCAAATATATTTGACTCGGTTTTTAGTGAGTTTGTATGCTTCATAATCATTTATCCTCGTAAACTAGACTCGGAGTACCGAATATCATTGCATGACCGTAGGAAATTCGTGTGAAATTAGGAAATAGTGCATCAAACGAACTACTGGGGGACCAATTGCGAAAGCTATAACGATGTGCACCGCAGATTCAAGATTCATGGAGATAGGCGGAGAGGGCGCACCGGTGATGTCGCCGGAGACCAGGAGGAGGTGGGGGCGGATGGTGCGAAGGGCAGAGCCGAGGAGGCTCACTAGGTCGGCGGCGCGGTCCGGGTGGTAGGCGCTGATGTGGAGGTCGCTGACCTGCACCACCCACGCTACGTCGCCGTCCATGGGGAAGGCCGACCTCGCCACCGCCCCGTCGTCGTCGGCCGCCGTCCATGGGGCAGAAAGCGGCAGGATGAAGAGGAGGAGGGGGAGTATGAGAGGATGCGAGATTTTGGACGCCATCGCTGGGAAGCTCTTGCCGCCGGTGGAAGATCCGGCTGGGATCGGTGCGGCAGGGGATCGTGCGTACGATGCCGTGATACTTCAGGGGAAAAACGATGCCGTGATACTGTTGCGTGTTATGTCGTGTCGAAGAGGTTGGTGCTCGTTGGAAAAAGTCCAATTTAAACCTCGAACTTGTATTGGTCAGGCGGAATGAATCCCCAGATCAAAATCCCGGTCGATTGCACCCTGAACTATGCAATCCCGGTTTAAATCAAACCCTAACACGTGTCAACTGGGATTCGTTTGGTGGGCTAGCCCATTTTAATTTTTTCGTTCAAAAAAAAATCTGAAGGGCGCACACCCCACTCCCCGCTGGACCAGCCCACTTAAGTTTTATTTTGCTAAAAAAATAGTGCACGGGGTGGCTCCCTTTTTCTTCTTTTTCTTCTTTCTTTTCTTTTCTTATTCTTTTTATTTTCCATTTTCCGTTTTTTCTTAAATTCGTTAATCTTTTTTGAAAACAATAAACTTTTATAAAAATATTTCATGCAGTGCAGCAAATTATTCATGCAGTGCGGCACGCAAGGCACATCACAGTGGTCAGGCACACAACTAGATGGAGCGAGCCGGAGCAACTACGCGCGCGCGGCCATCCAGAGCTAGCTCACGCATGCAGTCAGCCAGTGCTAGCTCCGCTAGATCACACACATCACAACCAGTAATACATGGAATAACGCACGCACACACTAGCACACATCACACGGACACTAGTGCATCAACGGCATGAGCTACGGCGGGGACGTCGTCCAAGCACTGAAGTACAGCTCCACATCAACGAACGCCGGCGAGCAGGCGTCCTTGCTGGACACACGTGTTGAACAATTTGTAATATATGTTGAACATTTGTGTAATATACAACTGAACAAATTTCAAAAACAATTCCTAAATATACAATAAACATTTTGGCAACACACAATGAACTTTGTATAATATAAGAAAAAATAAACACTAACAAGAAAAGAAAAACGAAATCAAAAAATATCCAAGCATTACAAAAAATAGTACGTGGCACTTCAAAATAGTGTGTGTGTGTGCGCGCGCGCGCGCGTGTAATTTCAAAATGTACGTTGAATTTGGAAAATGTTTACACATTTTAAAAAAATGTTTGGGACATTTAAAAAATGTATACAAAGTATTCCAAAAAAATTAAATAGATGTATACTAAAAAAGAATGTTAATCATATGTTAAAAACCAAAACCAGTGGATGTGTATGAGAAAATAGACATAAAAATTTATTGAGGGAACATTATTTTCTGGTCATGTAATTTCACCCCTATATTTTTCGGTCCGTACTGTATAAAGAATTATTTTTTCCTTTTCATTTGAGGTGCTTCCTACGTATAAAATAACCAGCGGACTTCACAATGTTTTCAAAAATCCGTAAATTTTAATTTTAAAAATCTATTTACCTGCTTTCAAAATCGTTGAACATTTTCTAAATGCGTGATTATTTTTTCAAAATTCGTAAACTTTTTACTCATTTTTTTTATTTTCGCAAACTTTTCCATGCGTGGAGAGTGAGATGGGCCTGACTGGGCTGGCCCAGTCTTTTCCGCGCGTGCACTTCGCAGCACAGCCCAATCCCGGTCACATCAACAATCCCGGTTTGGCAAACGAACCCAGGGTTCATTTTAGACCGGGATTGCATAGTTCAGGGTGCAATCGACAAGGATTTCGATGTGAGGGTTTGTTTCGTCGAATCTCTACAAATTCAGGGTTTAAAATGGACTTTTTCCATGCTCGTTCAGCGAGGCAGGGATTCCAGTGTTTTTTTTTTAGGTTTGGCAGGGACACACTAGTGGGCCGGTGGAAGAGGTTGTCTGTGTATTCCGCCCAGAAGAAATTGCACGAACACCAACTACCTTCCGAAATTGCAAAGATCACTTCAACCTTTTCAGATTGCCACGTTTTATCTCTTAAATCGTGCGTCCAAATCTTGAACCGTTTTCACCATTTAATTCCTCACGTCGAGATCTTTAAAAAGAGATCCCATGTTATTAGGTTTTGACGAACTTTTTCCTCACGAAAAATCCGGTAAAAAAGATTGAACGAAAAAACCGAACCAGGAGTGCGGGT
The DNA here is from genome assembly GCA_021605205.1 of Aegilops longissima. Taxonomy (NCBI): domain Eukaryota; kingdom Viridiplantae; phylum Streptophyta; class Magnoliopsida; order Poales; family Poaceae; genus Aegilops; species Aegilops longissima. The sequence continues at coordinate 485,731,366 of CM038679.1, read as the reverse complement.
TTTTTTCCTTTCCGAAAAAAACGTCAGTGCCTCTTGCGAATCACAACCGTGCATCTCGCAGAAGCAAAACCGTTCCTCTCGCGGAAGAAAAAAAGAGAAAACACGTTTTTTTTTTCGTTTCCGTGGAGGCACGGCCGTGCCTCTCGCGAAAGCACAACCATGTCTCTCGCGGAAGCAAA